>VWZF01003956.1:12579-28568 GCA_013396755.1 Sclerurus mexicanus | reverse complement strand
GCCCCCGGCTCGGGGGCAGCCGCAGACCCTCGGAGGACGGGTTCTGCCGCCCCGCTGCCCGTGTGGCCGTGTCTGCGGCTGCCCTGCCCGCAGGGCTCCGAGTCGTCCCGGTGCGGGGAAGAGCCCCGGGAAGCGGAGGAGCGGGACGGGGGTGGGAGGGCGAAGCGCAGCTCCCGCCCCGAGATCCCCGCGGGGGTAAAGCCCCTCCTGGAGACGGGGAGGAGTTGGAGTTGTTGAACCTCTCTGCAACGGGGATCTGTTCAAACAGGACTTGAAAAGTCTGGCGGGGAAGCAAATGTAAATAGAAACCTGCGGCTGAGACTTGCGAGGGGTATTTTAATAAATAAATTCACCCGGCGTTCGTATTTACGGTTTGAAAGGCATCAGAATAGCTGCTGTGCTTTCAGGAGATGTGATGCAGTTGAAGAGTTTAAGAAATAGGGTACTATCCCACAGGCAAGCGCTTTAGTGTTTCTCTGTGTATGTTTTTGTGTGTAATTTTTACCTCTTTCTTTTGAAAGAACAGTGGAAGAATCTCCAGTGGAGGGTATAGGTAGGACCAGGTCTTGTGCAGCCTCTGTGCTCTCCTCTCCATGCACTGATCTCTCCCAGAATCCACTTAAGGGCTCAAACACGTCCTGAGCCAGAGGCTGCACTGAGGCCCCTCAGAACTGCAGGTTACACGTTGCCCAGTCAGGGCAGAGGCAGACAAAAGCAGAAAAAGATGAGTAAATCCCTGCCAAAACCTCAGCTTTGGCAGATATTTCTATTTGTGTGTTCAGCAGGAATGTTAAACTATTCTGGTCAAACTCCAACTCAAATCTTCCATAAGTTCCCCTGCGTTTTTGGGTTGAAATCATGGCTTTTGGTTCTTGTCTTGGCTTGTGTGCCTGGGCTGGCTCTCGGCTGCTGGTTGGGAGTTGTAGGGAAAATCATAAAACCATGCTGAGAAATGTGGTAGCTCTCAGTATCTTATGCTTCTGCTTTTGAAAAGTGACATAAAACTGTCCTCAGGCCTGGGAAACCTCCCTGTTTGTCCCCAAGGCCCCACCTGTGCGGGGGGGCCCTCACTGAGCTCTGAGCTGGCTCTGGAGTGGAGTAACCCCAAAAGTCATGGGGCTGCAAGGAAAGGGCCTGGGGCTCTGTGTTTTCCTGGCAGCTGGAGACCTGCTTGTCACAGGANTGCCCCCTGAGCCTCCTTTTCTCCAGGCTCAGCCCCCCCAGCTCCCTCAGTTGCTCCTCATCAGACTCAGCTCTCCAGGCAAACTTGTCCTGGGAAGTTCCCTGTGCTGGTCCCTGAACAGCAGCCCCAGGTCATCACAGCTGGATTTTCTGGTGCAGTTTTGTCCCCGCCCTCTCCTCCCTTCCTCTGTCACCTCCCCACTGGTGCTTGCAGGTGGTTAAGGCAGCTAAGCCAGCAAAAACCCATTGTCTTTTTATAATTAACTTTTGGTGCTGATCTGTTCTCCTGCCTGTTCAGTCTTCCCAGCCAGGAGTTTGGGATTAGTGTCCTCCAGTGCTGGGGAGATGGTGGGAATGTGAGGAGGGGAGAACACCAAGGTAATATCTTTCTGAATGTGTTTAATCCCTTGGAACAGTTCAGTATTAGCTGGAAACAAGGAGAGGCGTGGAAGTGTGGCCTTGCTGTTTGCTGGAAAGACTTGGGAGGGTTGATGGATCAGGGAATTCCGTGGGCCCCCAGCTGTGGATCCTGTTGTTAGATGTGTGGGACTGTGAAGTGGGGCAGCAGTGCAGGGTGAGGTGCGGGAAGGTCCCTGTGTGGGCAGGAAGTTACTGTTGATAAACAACGTTTTCTCGTTTCCTGGCTCACCCAGTCAATGTGCAGCTGCAGATGGCTGGGAACTTGTGGCTCTGCCGGGACAGGGACTGGGTGGGTGTCCCTGCAGCTCAAAAATCCCACCTTGAATAGGGTGATAAGCTGATGCTGTGTAGAGTACAGAAGCTGAGGTGAACGGGACACGGTTTTCAGATGCCTGTGTTCAGGCTGCCTCTGGCAGCCCAGCCTGGGCCAGTTCTTGAGCTGGACCAGACACTGGTGTCCGGGCTCCGTTCCTGGTCCTGCATCCAGACCTGTGCCAGGGTGATGCCTGTGCCATGCTGGGCTGGGACTGAGCTCAGACACGTGGCTGTGGTAGCCCAGTGTCCAACAGAGCTCTGTAAGTGCTGCTGTTAACCCACTGCTGCCAGGGAGAGCAAATATTCACTAGGACTGACTTTAGTCTCATTCGGGATGTGTTATCCTGANGGAATGGGGTGAACTTTTAAGATCCCTTCCCACCCAAACCATTTCATGGTTCCATGATCACCAGTGCAGTGTGGAATGGATCCTCCCGGGGCTGTGGTTTTGGAGGGCAGGCCCCATGTTGTTCCATGTGGAGACAAACCTTTGGCTGTGCAGTGGAGGAGTTCCCAGTGTTTTGACCGCTTGGGTCTCAGAGTTGTTGCTTTTCCTCTTGCCTGTGTTTAACACAGTCCTTGGGGTGCAGCCCTGCTGTGAGGGCTCTGGCAGTGGTGGGGCCCTGGTGGTGCCATGGGGACCTGTTCCCATCTGGACCAGCCGTCCCATTCCTGGCTGGAAGCACAGCCAGGCTGTGGCTTACTGTGTGTGCAGGGAGGGAGGTGGGCGCTGTCACCTCTGATGGTGAAGACAGACGGTTGTTGTTTGTTTCCCATGGGAAGTGCCCCTGTGAGACCTGACAAAAGGGTTTCCTGCTGCACAGCCCGGCAGTGCTGGTGAGTGCAGGCGGGAGGGGGCTCTGGGAATGCTCCTTGGCCGGGTCAGGCAGGAACACAAAATGAAAGCATTAATGTGAGGGGGAGCTGCTGTAGCCGTGTGCTTTAGGATCCCAGGATGGTTTGGGCTGGGAGGGACCTCAAAGCTCATCCCATCCCACCCCCTGCCATTGGGAGGGACACCTTCCCCTATCCCAGGTTGCTCCAAGCCCTGTCCAACCTGGCCTTGGACACTTCCAGGGATCTAGGGGCAGCCACAGTTTCTCTGGGCTCTCTGGGCACCCCACCCTCACAGTCAACAATTCCTTCCCAATATCCCACCCATCCCTGCCCTCTGGCACTGGGAAGCCATTCCCTGTGTCCTGTCCCTCCAGCCCTTGTCCCCAGTCCCTCTCCAGCTCTCCTGGAGCCCCTTTAGGCACTGGAAGGGGCTTCCAGGTCTCCCTGGATCCTTCCCTTCTCCAGATGAACATCCCCAGCTCTCCCAGCCTGCGCCCAGATGGGCTCGTGTGTGCTATTTCCTCTTGGGTCAGACTTTGTTGGGGTTGGAGGGTAGATATCCGGTGTGGGAATGCCCTTGGCAAGGCAGGCAGGGCGTGGGTGTGTTGTGGTGGCACCTCTGGACGTGCAGGTGTCCCGATGGGGGTCCTGCCAGGCACTGGCAGTCGCTGTGCAGCTCTTGTGCCATGAACTCAGTGTCTCCCTTCCTGCAGGGGTTTGTTGGCATCACCTGTGTCAGGGCTGGATGGGAATGAGGAGTGAGGAGATGTGTCAGCTGAGGCACTGATAGCACAGAACATGCTCTCAGATCTGCTGCCTCCAGCGAGAGGTAATGGAGCGAGGGCAAAAGGCAGGATGCAGAAGGAAGGTTCCTGTTGGGGAAACCCACTAGTGGTGCGTGTGGGCAAGTTGGCTTTGCAAAGACTCCTTTTTACTCTGGTGCAGTTTTCTGGGGCTGACGAAGGAAGGAAGCTGAGCTTTCCCTGTTAAGATGGATTCAGAAGAGAAGGTGGAAGGATCCAAACTGTGGAACTTCCCCACTTGTCTCCAAGCACCTGAGTCTGTTGGGTCACCCACATACAGCAATGTGAAAATCTGCAGAAGCCCGAGGATGCTGCAAAAATAGACAGAGTTTGAGAGTTCTGTCACACATGAATTGGAGGCACCCTCAGCCCCTGGGGCTGTGTGTGTTCACAGGGTGTTCTGGGGGAAGAGCAGGATGTGGTAGAAACAAAATGCATGTGGTGTCTTCATGTCACCAGTTCCTCAGAGGGCTGCTCATGGAATGGTTTGGGTGGGAAGGGACCTTAAAGCTCATCCCGTTCTACTCTCTGCCATGGGCGGGGACAGCTTCCACTGGCTCAGGTTGCTCCAAGCCCTGTCCAGCTTGGCCATGGACACTTCCAGGGATGGGGAAACCACAGCTTCTCTGGGCAACCTGTGCCAGGGCCTGCCCAAATTCTCCCTCACAGGGGAGAATTCCTTCCCAAAATCCCATCTAACCCTGGCCTCTGGCAGTGGGAAGCCATTCTCCCTTGTCCTGTCGCTCCAGGCCCTTGTGAATAGTCTATCTCCATATTCCTTGTCAACTCCCTTCGGGTCCTGGAAGGCCACAGTCAGGTCACCCTGAAGCTTCTCTTCTCCAGGCTGGACAATCCCAATTCTCCCAGCCTTTCCTCGTAGCAGAGAGGCTCCAGCCCTCTGATCACCCTGGTGGCCTCCGCTGGACTCACTCCAGCAGCTCCACGTCCTTCCTGATGGCTCCATGGGAAAAGTCTGGAGGCTGAGGTGGAGCACAGCAGGTTCTTCCTGGAGGACCTGGGAACGGGCTTTGCCTTTCTCAGCGAGGTGTTGTGTGAGGTGGTGCTGTGGAAGATTAAGGGATTAATCCCAGTTTGTGGAATGATCTGATGGCTGAAGCTGGTAAAGGCTTCTTGTTTTTTGTTTTTTTTTTTCTGGAAGGGATTGTTTGTTGCTGTGTTGGGTTTCTTGGTGGTGGTTTTTGTTTGGTTTTAATCCCCCGAGCAGTATCACAGCTCCTTCCCTGTTCTTGGTCTCTGTCCAGACACAGGACCTGTTTCCAGGGTGGACACGGAGTGAAGGTGGAGGTCAGTCTGTTGTGTCTGTTGAGTGCTTTTGCAGAGGTTTCTGCAGGACAGGGCACTTGGTGGCCACTGCTCTGGGGACCAAACCACGTGACACAGCGACGTGTCTGCTGGCCAGGGAAACACCTTGGCACTGCTTCCAGGGAAACAGGCTCGTGGCTGCACAAGGCTGAGCAGAACTTGGCACAAACTCTGTCCCATGTTAATGGAGAGCTGCAGTTTCCTTCACTCTCACACATCTTTGAGCAACCACGGCCCTTGGGTGTATTTTTCTGGCATTTTACAGATTGTTTCTTTGAGANGCTGGGGGACAGGGTGGGGACAGGGCACAGGGTGGGCTCTCTGTGATCTTGGAGGGCTTTTCCAACCTCAGCTCTCCTGGGATTCTGTGAGTTCCCTCCAAAGTCAGCGATTGCTCTGCAGGTGTGAGCTCTGCTTTGGCCATGGGTTATGTCCTCTGAGATCTGATCTTCTGGATCCTAGAACTTGTAGTGAACTGAAAGTTGCTTTAAACTCACCTGGGAGGTCAGTAATAGACACAGGGAGGCTTAAAGTACTGGTTCCTATATGGAAACAGAATTTGAAATGCATGAGTTGGAAGTGTAATCCCCTTTCATGGCTGGAGCAAACCAGCAGACTACAAAATCCTTCTTCCAGTCACAATAATCCAATTATTGGCCTGCCATTTTAAACACTAATTTCCAAGTTGCAGCCTGTGTTCCTGCTGGGAATTTTAACCTGTTAAAGGCATCAAAATCCCCGTGAGTTGTTGCACATCCCCATATTGCAGCTGGAAGTGCAGGTGTGCTTGCTCTGGCCGGAGCTGGGCTAAGCCCCTTTGTGGAGCTGATGGACAGGGTTGGCAATGCAGCACTGGGCTGAGGGGGGCTAATTTGGTGATTGTTATTAGCAGTACACCTTGCTGTCCAGGTTACCTGAGGGGCTGGCTCTTGGCTGGGGGGCAGTGGATCCCACCTGTCCTGAGGCATCAGTGCAGTGGGAGAAATGCCGGAGTGTTATCTCTGTTATCTCCCTGCTGCAGAGCGGGTGGGGCAGGAGTGTGAGAGCCCAGCAGGAAGAGGAAAGGAGAGGCTGTGCCAGGTGGGGAATCCCCAGTGCCCTGCCCGGGAGTGCCACTCCCAGCAGGATCCCAGTCAGAGCTGTTCACCTTGTGCTGTGTTCCAGGAGAAAACTTCAGTGCTGGGGAAGGATCTCAGACGTGTTCTCTGTGTTTCATAGAGGCACAGACTGGTTTGGGTTGGAAGATCTTAAGGATCATTCTGTTCCACCCCCTGCCACGGGCAGGGACAGCTCCCACCAGCCCAGGTTGCTCCAAGCCCCGTCCAATCTGACCTTGGACACTTCCAGGGATGGGGCAGCCACAGCTTCTCTGCCCAACCTGTGCCAGGGCCTGCCCACCCTCACAGAGGAGAAGGATTTCTGTCCTTATTTAAAACAAAAAATGCAATTTAGGTACCAGTTTTACTACAGAGCTCACTTACACTTCTGCCTCATCTCTGTCATTAATGTAATTTAACTCAGAGGGGTTTGGAGGTGTCCACTGGGAGGCTTTTCTGCCCAAGTTGTGGTCTCCTCTCCAATCAGCTCAGACTTGCACAAGTCTGGCTTGAGCATTTCTGTGCAAGGTTTTTCCAAGTGAGGATGGCTGAGCACAGAAGCCAGTTGTGTGTCCTGGATATATAATCCCAGGACGGCTTGGAAGGGACCTTGAAAATCACCCCATTGCCCCCCTGCCGTGGGCTTTGCAGCGTCTGCAGGGGGAGGTGGGAGTGAATTGGTCCCTGTGTCCCAGCAGCTCTTGTCTGGTGTCTGAGAAGTGGAACCATCAGCGTGTATTAAGGGTGGTGGGTTCTGTGTCTCACACAGCTTTTGCTGTAAGACGAGGGACATTCAAGTCCCTTGTGCTGACCCCCCTGTGCCCAGGCTGTGTTTTTGTGCCCTGGGTGTGACTTGCATGAGTGCAAGTGCAGTGACACAGCCGTGAGGGGCGGGTGGGTGGGTGTTGCTGCCCACACCCCCCGTGCCCAGCGAGGACCAGCCCGGGGCTGTGTGCCCAGCTCTGCCCGTGCAGCCCTTCCCACAGCTGTGCTCAGCACACCAGAAATGGATGCTTGATATGCAGGTTTTTTTTTTCTGTGGTTGTCACGTTTTCTGCTTCTGCGGTTCTGTTTGGAGCAGGAAAAAGAGAGGGCCAAGAGCAGCCAGGACATTGGGCCTAATTCCTGCAGTGTCTCTAAAACATCTCTGCTGGGACCTTCTCAGGAGTCTGATGTGAATGCACGTTCCCAGGAGCCTGATCCTGAACCTTGGCACGAGCATAAACTTTGTCTCACATGTGGACACGGTGGTTGTTTGTGGTTGTGCAGGAGTTCCATGTCAGAACATCCAAGGAATCCGTGTGAAATGCATTTGTGTTCCCTCTGGGCCAGACTGAGGTGGCTGCTGGTCACTCCGTCCAGGAATCCCTGTGATGGCATTGCAGGGGTGCAGCTTTGGGGCAGGGGCTGAACTTGTGAACTTCTCTCCTTGGGGCAGGTTAAAACTTTATTTTCAGGAGCACGGAGTCCTGCCCTAGCACTGCTGGGAGCCGTGTGTTCTCCTGAAGCTCTTCTCAGGGGCTTCACGGACATCAGGCACTGCATTTCCTTCTGCTAACTGCTGTCCCTGCAGGAGCTGCAGTGCACGACTTCCTTGTGTTTCACCAGATTCCGAATTCAGAACTGATTTCATAAGATCACTTGGTAAAAATGGTCCTATTCTTTTTTTCTGACAGGTCCTGCAGTTTGTGTCCTTTAGCTCCTGCTTTCCATGTGGGGTAATTTGAATTTGCTCTTCAACCTCTTGCAAGAAGCAGCAGTGAACGTTATCCCTTCTGACTTGCAGAAGCTTTTCCTGAGCTCAGTCTACTCTTCACCTGGATGGAGTCAGGGTGCTGGAAGTGGGACCTGGCCCAGGGTGCTGGAACTGGAGCATAAGCTCCCATGGGCTCCTGCCCATCCCATGGAATGGGATGTGTCCCCCCTGCACAGCTCTGAGGTTTGCTCTGCTGTCACCTGGGGCATCAGCTCCAGAGAGCCTGTGGTTCTCCAGCTGTGCTTGGAGCAAGCCCACCCGCACTGGGCAGTGCCACAACTCCTGCAACAGAGTCCCNACTCCCAGCAGGATCCCAGTCAGAGCTGTTCACCTTGTGCTGTGTTCCAGGAGAAAACTTCAGTGCTGGGGAAGGATCTCAGACGTGTTCTCTGTGTTTCATAGAGGCACAGACTGGTTTGGGTTGGAAGATCTTAAGGATCATTCTGTTCCACCCCCTGCCACGGGCAGGGACAGCTCCCACCAGCCCAGGTTGCTCCAAGCCCCGTCCAATCTGACCTTGGACACTTCCAGGGATGGGGCAGCCACAGCTTCTCTGCCCAACCTGTGCCAGGGCCTGCCCACCCTCACAGAGGAGAAGGATTTCTGTCCTTATTTAAAACAAAAAATGCAATTTAGGTACCAGTTTTACTACAGAGCTCACTTACACTTCTGCCTCATCTCTGTCATTAATGTAATTTAACTCAGAGGGGTTTGGAGGTGTCCACTGGGAGGCTTTTCTGCCCAAGTTGTGGTCTCCTCTCCAATCAGCTCAGACTTGCACAAGTCTGGCTTGAGCATTTCTGTGCAAGGTTTTTCCAAGTGAGGATGGCTGAGCACAGAAGCCAGTTGTGTGTCCTGGATATATAATCCCAGGACGGCTTGGAAGGGACCTTGAAAATCACCCCATTGCACCCCTGCCGTGGGCTTTGCAGCGTCTGCAGGGGGAGGTGGGAGTGAATTGGTCCCTGTGTCCCAGCAGCTCTTGTCTGGTGTCTGAGAAGTGGAACCATCAGCGTGTATTAAGGGTGGTGGGTTCTGTGTCTCACACAGCTTTTGCTGTAAGACGAGGGACATTCAAGTCCCTTGTGCTGACCCCCCTGTGCCCAGGCTGTGTTTTTGTGCCCTGGGTGTGACTTGCATGAGTGCAAGTGCAGTGACACAGCCGTGAGGGGCGGGTGGGTGGGTGTTGCTGCCCACACCCCCCGTGCCCAGCGAGGACCAGCCCGGGGCTGTGTGCCCAGCTCTGCCCGTGCAGCCCTTCCCACAGCTGTGCTCAGCACACCAGAAATGGATGCTTGATATGCAGGTTTTTTTTTTCTGTGGTTGTCACGTTTTCTGCTTCTGCGGTTCTGTTTGGAGCAGGAAAAAGAGAGGGCCAAGAGCAGCCAGGACATTGGGCCTAATTCCTGCAGTGTCTCTAAAACATCTCTGCTGGGACCTTCTCAGGAGTCTGATGTGAATGCACGTTCCCAGGAGCCTGATCCTGAACCTTGGCACGAGCATAAACTTTGTCTCACATGTGGACACGGTGGTTGTTTGTGGTTGTGCAGGAGTTCCATGTCAGAACATCCAAGGAATCCGTGTGAAATGCATTTGTGTTCCCTCTGGGCCAGACTGAGGTGGCTGCTGGTCACTCCGTCCAGGAATCCCTGTGATGGCATTGCAGGGGTGCAGCTTTGGGGCAGGGGCTGAACTTGTGAACTTCTCTCCTTGGGGCAGGTTAAAACTTTATTTTCAGGAGCACGGAGTCCTGCCCTAGCACTGCTGGGAGCCGTGTGTTCTCCTGAAGCTCTTCTCAGGGGCTTCACGGACATCAGGCACTGCATTTCCTTCTGCTAACTGCTGTCCCTGCAGGAGCTGCAGTGCACGACTTCCTTGTGTTTCACCAGATTCCGAATTCAGAACTGATTTCATAAGATCACTTGGTAAAAATGGTCCTATTCTTTTTTTCTGACAGGTCCTGCAGTTTGTGTCCTTTAGCTCCTGCTTTCCATGTGGGGTAATTTGAATTTGCTCTTCAACCTCTTGCAAGAAGCAGCAGTGAACGTTATCCCTTCTGACTTGCAGAAGCTTTTCCTGAGCTCAGTCTACTCTTCACCTGGATGGAGTCAGGGTGCTGGAAGTGGGACCTGGCCCAGGGTGCTGGAACTGGAGCATAAGCTCCCATGGGCTCCTGCCCATCCCATGGAATGGGATGTGTCCCCCCTGCACAGCTCTGAAGTTTGCTCTGCTGTCACCTGGGGCATCAGCTCCAGAGAGCCTGTGGTTCTCCAGCTGTGCTTGGAGCAAGCCCACCCGCACTGGGCAGTGCCACAACTCCTGCAACAGAGTCCCGAGGAGGGACTGGAGATGCTGCAGGGCTGGAGCCCCTCTGCTCTGGAGCCAGGCTGGGAGAGCTGGGGGGGTCACCTGGAGAAGGGAAGGATCCAGGGACACCTGAGAGCCCCTGGCAGAGCCTGAAGGGGCTCCAGGAGAGCTGGAGAGGGACTGGGGACAAGGGCTGGAGGGACAGGACACAGGGAATGGCTTCCCAGTGCCAGAGGGCAGGGCTGGGTGGGATATTGGGAAGGGATTTTTCCCTGTGAGGGTGGGGAGTCCCTGGCACAGGTTGGGCAGAGAAGCTGTGGCTGCCCCTGGATCCCTGGCAGTGTCCAAGGCCAGGATGGATCTTTGGGCCCTTTACATTAAAACTCATCCCATTCCAAACCGTGCCATGGGCAGGGACACCTTCCACTATCCCGAGGTTGCTTCAAGCACCTGCCTGTAGGTTGGTGTGGTGTGAAGGTTTCAGCGAGGATTAAAGTCTCTCTGGGCTCGATAATCTCTGTTCTAAAGCATTAACACACCCCAGCACTGTGGGAGTCTGGTTGTGTCCTGTACAGCCTTTAAAAGGCAGCTGCAGGTGTTTGGGGTCTCTGTTCACCCCTTGCAGCTGCTTCTGAACTTTCAGCTCTCGGTTCTCGTTGGAAGGCTGAGCCCCGGAGTCGGTCAGAAGAGGCAAAGGGAGTTGTCTCCCATCAGCAGTGTAGTTGCAGTAATGCGTTTGTCCTTCATTGGGCTGATTTTTATTCATGGCTGACCTTGGGTGGTTTTTCTTCCACTGAAGGGCAGTGTTCTGCCACTTCCCTGGAAGTGTCCAAGGCTGGGCTGGATGGGGCTTGGAGCAACCTGGGCTGGTGGAAGGTGTCCCTGCCCATGGCAGGGGGTGGGACAGAATGTGCTTTGAGGTCCTTTCCAACCCAAACCATTCTAAATAGACGTGTTTGGGAAGGCAGCTGAAGTCAACACCTTTATCTTTGTGTTCAGCCTCTTGCTTTGGGGCATTCGGTGAATTAACAGCCTGGAACCCACGTTTTAGGCACAGCAATGCCCTGGCTGTGGTCAGTGCCAGGCTCAGATAGATCTTGGAATGCCATGTGAAACGTGTTCAGAGTGTTGGCTTTCCCCAGTTCCCTGTGCTTGAAAGGGTTTGCAGGGGGTTCCCTTCCCTTCCCTTCCTCGTGCCACCTTCAGCTCGTGCTATGCAAATAGAAGTTCTGCAAAGAAGTTATCTTTCCTCTTCAAGTTTCTGAGTTGTAAATGAGCACTTCAGAAACAAACTGGTTTTATTTACAGTCTCTACAAACAGGGCACCTCCCTTAACCAAGCAGCAAATGTGCTTCGAATGCCATTTGTTCTGACGTTTCAGGCTCCTGAGGCTTCCTGTCCATCTTTGACCCGATGTCTCCCCTAGCCCTGTGGACAGCTACATGTTTTCCAGCCGCAGAAGTGGGGGATGAGTGTTAAGGTTTCCTCTCTGCTCCAGGGGAATGGATGTGGAGAACCAGTATCCTCCCCAAGAGCTGCCCAGGTTCCAGTTGGCTGCCTGTGCCCTCCAGGGTTACTGGAGTGTGGAAATCAATGTCTCCAGCTGGCCCTGATGGGCAGGGCCATCTTTATCTCATTCAAGGAACTGGATGTGGCACTCAGTTCTCTGGGCTGGGTGACAGGGTGGGGACTGGTACCAGTTTGGACTTGATGGGCTTGGGGGGCTTTTCCAGCCTCAGTGATCCTGGGGTTCTGTGCCAGCCCTGCCCTTGCTCTGGCCTCTTTTTCTACGTCCCACGAGTGCGTGAAGCCGCTTGGCAAGCTCAATCACAAATCTTTTCTTTCCTTAATTAAAAAGAAAGGTGATACTATTTTTAGCCCGGGTCAGGCCCCTTTGGGGGGCTACCACTTTGCTGGTGCACGTGGCCGTGCAGCCTGGAGGAAGTTGCTGTGCCCGAGATGTGGGACCACCTTCCCTTCCAGCACCAGCTCGCGGGGTTTGGTGCTTCGGTGGGACTTGGAGACACTGGAGTCAAACGTTTCTTGGCAGTGAGTTAAGTAAAGCAACCTGACTATGTTTAGCAGCTCTGTGTTGGTTTTGACACACCTGTGCTTTCCTGCACAGCCCCTGGAAGCTGCTCCCAAAGCCCTGCTGTGCTGCCTGGCCCGGGCAGGAGCTGGCTCTGCCCTGCAGGAGGGCTGGCTGAGCGCTGCTTTTCTGGGGGCACTTCTTGCCAGGCTGCTGTGCCCGTCCTGGGGCTCTGAGCCCTGCCGTGTGTGCCCTCCAGTGGCACTGCCATTATTGCCCTGTAGGGAAGGGGTGACGTGTCCCAGCCCTGAGCCGACTGCCTGTTCACCTGGCACTGACTGAACGCAGGTGCTGCTACAGGGCTTGAACTCAAATATTAATTTTATTGCCACTAATACTTAGAAGGAGCTGAAGGCTTGACAGCTGAGTGTACAAAAACATCTTACCACTTTGTAGAACTTTGGATCTGAATCCTGAGCTCCTGTGCTGTGTTGGGGAGCTGGAATGTACAGCCAGGAGTGGTGCAGCAAGTCTGGCTTAGTAGTTGTCTCTTGCTGATAACTGGGAGCTTCTCCTGTCACTTTTAGACCTCCTGTAGGACCCCTCAGCCTTCTCAAACCTTCTGGGATAACACAGGGGTTTTTTGGAGAAGGCCACTGTGTTAATACCCACAAATAGACATCTGCCCCTCTCCCACCTCGTACCCATGTTATTGTTGGAGGCAGGTTGTGCTCAAGCCCTCACCACAGAGGTGCTATTCCAGTTTATATCTGCTCTCTAAATTCAGGGATGTGAACCTTGAGTTGTTTGTAGGGATGGTCACTTCTGAGTTTTCTCCACAGTGGTCTATCACAGACAGCAAAGCTCTGTCTTTTGAAGTTGATATAATCCTGTCGAGCGTCTTTCCACACTTAGGAGTTGGACTCAGTGCTTGTGGGTCTCTTCCAACTCAGAAAATTCTGTGACTCCACAAAACTTTATTCTCCATTGAAAGCCGAGCTTGCCAAGCATCTGGATGGGAGTTTTGGAAGTCAGTGGGAGCACCAGGTAGTCTGTAGAGTGGTCACGTTGTCTTTTGCTTGGAGGAGTTTTCCATTAACCCAGCATGGCTTGTTTGAAGCAGCACTTCAGTGTCCTCTTGGACACATCATTGGAATGAAACATCACAAATACAATTTAGAGGGTAGGTTTAGATGGGATATTGGGAAGGAATCCTTCCCTGGGAGAGTGGGCAGGCCCTGGCACAGGGTGCCCAGAGCAGCTGTGGCTGCCCCTGGATCCCTGGAAGTGTCCAAGGCTGGGCTGGACGGGGCTTGGAGCCACCTGGGCTGGTGGGACGTGTCCCTGCCCATGGCAGGGAGTGGGATGGGATGAGCTTTAAGGTCCCTTCGAGCCCAAACCAGTCTGTGATTTTAAGTTTGGTTCTCCCTCTGCTGGGTGGGTACAGCCTCAGCCCTGTGTCCCTGTTCTGGCCCAGCTCTGCAGTGCTGGCTCCTGGCAGGAACAGGCAGGTTCTGAGCATCCTGGAGCTGCCGTGGCAGCACAGCCTGCAGTGCTGCGTGTCCTCCTCCAGGCTCCCATTGCACTCGGAGCTGTGCAGGTGCTTGGTGGTCCCTGAGGTGGAATGTGAGCGTTGGGTCTCCAGAGCCCTCAGGGATGGCGTGACACCGCAGTGCTGTGACAACATGCCCTGGTGTTTAATGGCACCTGGAATTGCCCGTTCCTTCCTGACCTCCTTTCTGCCTAAAGCCCTGGGCAGCATTTGGCTAATTGGATGAGTAGAGCAGATACTGCAATCTGGGTCAAGCCCTTCATCCCCCTGTTGTCTCTGCCGCTGTTCTGGCGGCGTTTGTGGTGTTTGCTCCGGGGGGACTGACTGAGCAGGAGTTTCACATTCGCTCTGGGCTTTTTATAGCTGACCCACTTCCCTCTCCAAGGCTGGCATTGCACAGGGATGCTTTCCTGCTCCAAGGAAATTTGCAGGTCTTGCTGGTGTCTGTAGCTGGAATTCTCCTCCTGGGGAGGAATGGCCAGGAGCTCAGAGGTCCGTGTTGGATGTGAGCTTGAGGTGTAACCAGATCATCAGGTTTTGCTGTCTCTCTCCAGAGCATGTGGGGATTGAGGTAGGAACTCCTCAGGGACGGGTAATAACTCCTCAGGTTGCTGAGGATTCATGGATTTAGGAAGTCTAAATTCTCTTTCCAGGAAGGAGCTGAGTATGATGACTGTGCTCACACCATTAGGTTGTCCAATTTTAATTCCTCCTTTCTATAAGGGAATAACCAGCAGCAGGAATTCCAAAGTGCACTTTTACAAAGGTTCCCTGAAAGCATTAATGGATTGAGGTGCTCCTTCACATCCAGTCTTGGAGAACCTCAGGATTAAACCTCGATGGGCTGATTGCTGCTAAAACCAAACACAAACAAACCCAACCACTTCAAACGCGAGTTTCCATGAGGCTTTTCTCCTCCTTCCTTTTGAATACTGGCATGGTACACTGGTGGATTTACGTGGGCAGCACTTGGATCGCTCAGAGCTTTCCTAAATGGAATAGTGCTGCCAACTCTTCCTGCTGGCAAGGGCTGAGCTCTAAAAGCAGCCGTGTTGCCCAGTCAGAGTTGGTTTGTGCTGGGCAGGTTTGGTTTTAACTCCCTCACTGAGGGTTTCAGCTCCCATTCTGTGAACGATTCAGCGCAGCCTTCCAAGGAGCCCTTGCCCTGGTGGAGCTGCTGTGGTGTCCTGCACGTCAGTGTGGTGCCCTGGGACTGCTCTGAAGCTCTCAAGGAGCCCTGAGCCTCTGTCCTGGGAGTGGAGGGGTGGATTCGTTCCCTGGGAGAGAGGCAGGGTGTTCCCTGCCATAGCATTCATCCCTCTTGGCCCAGGAGTCAGCACCAAACGTTGGGTCTTGTTCAGCCACTGCTGAATTTCCTGAAGACCTGGTGTCGAATGTGGAGCTCATTGCTGAGGCCCTGGTGTTTGTTTTGGGTCAAGAGTGGTGTGGCCACAGGCCCAGGGCAGTGTCCCTGTGCTGGGCCCTGCTGAGGCACCTCCAGTGCTGTTGGGAACAGTGCTGTTCAGTGTGTTTGGAGTATGCATATGGGACTGTTCTGTGTGTGTGGAATCACCAGGACAGCAGAGCTTTAGTGGCCATCCCAATGGTTTGCTGTCCTGAATGGAATTCTCTGCTGCCCAGAGCTTTGTTCCACGGGGCAGGTGAGGTTGGAAAGGGGAAGAGCAGTGATGGTTTAGTTCATTCCCATATTTTCCTGGAATGAGGTGATTCAGTGCAGGCTCTTTGTAACCTCTATAGGAAGAGTAATGTTTCTTTTCTGTAGGTAGGAAGCTGTAGAAAAATGTAGAATATAAGGAACCATGAATTAGTCTGTGTGTTTTTTTAGGAAGACTCTAGATGGAATAGTGTGTGTGGAAATCCCTCCCCAGCAGGGTCTGGCTCTGCAGGTTCCAGCTGCAGCTCCGGGTACCAGCCCTGCTGGGACAGGCAGCAGCTGGCTGAGCACTGAGCCCGCAGAGCTGGGGCTCTCGCCACTTCTTCCTGAGCTGTTCTCAGCTAATCCCCCGTCCATCCAGAAGGTCCCAGCCCCTTGGCCACCCTTCTGCTTTAAGATTGTCTTCCTGTGGGTTCACACCTCCTCCTGTGGCAAAGGATCGAGAAAAGGAATAGAACCTGTAAATGGGCAGATTGTCTGGTCCTGTATTTTCTCATGCCGGTTTTAACTCTGTTAAACCGGAGATGTAACTCTGTGTAAACAATGATTTCTACTCACTGGGGAGACTTGGGGAGCAGAGCGGGTAAATGCCCCTCTTTTTAACAGATACAACAGCCCAAGACATCTCACAGAATTACTGAGATTGGAAAAGCCCTCCAAGATCACAGAGAGCCCACCCTGTGCCCTGTCCCC
>VWZF01003956.1:0-12537 GCA_013396755.1 Sclerurus mexicanus | reverse complement strand
TGTCCAGCTGCTGTCACAGCACCCCCAGGGCCTTTCCCAACTTTCCAGCCCCTCTGCCCCAGCCTGGAGTGTTCCAGGGGTTGCCAGTGACCAGCATTTCTCTCTCTGTGACCAGTTTCTCTTCACTGTGTTTATTTAAGTACCACTGGTGACAGGTGAGTTTGTATCTGGGCTGTCCAGGTCAGTGGTTGGTGCGTTTTCAGAGTGAAGCTGTGGCTGTTCCCATGTCCAGTACAAGGAGTGTAACTGTGTGGACACTCCAGCCCTCATTCCGCATGTGGCTTTCATTCCCAATGTGGGTTGTGGTGCAGCTCGGCCAGGGCAGCACCTGGGAATTGCTGTCACTCCAAGGATCTCCCTTGGAGCACAAGTTGGTCTTCCCTGTGGTGGAGAGTGGGAAGGGCTGTTGATTTAGTTTGAAGTATTTCTAAAAGTGGGGTGAGAGCTTTGATGTAGAGATGAGATTGTTTTGGGGTTGTGGTTGCCAGTGGTGCAAAGCACATGCCAAACTCCTCCCAAGGCAGCCAGTGCTGGGCAGTCCTGGTTAGGGGGTGCTTGCTTTGGGTTTAGCTTTTGAGCCTCTCCTGTTTGCTCTGAACAGCAATATCAGCTGATTCCTCTGGATATCTTGTAAACCTCTGTTTCGATGGTCTCTGTTCTGTCCCCTCCTGACAGAGTGCTGGGTTGCCACCTGTACCAAAGGCATCGCTTGTCCCCGTGGGTCTTGTCTGAGGTCCAGCAACTCCAGCCCTCTCCTGCCCTCCCCTCTGTGCTTCCTGCAGGCTGCAACCTGCCCGTCTCCTCTCACTCGAGCAGCAGTTCAGACTCCTGGCAGGGATACTTCCCTCCAGGGTTAAGGGGACACTTGGTTATGGGCCACGGGGTCATCCAGGGAGGTGCTGGAAGTGCAGCTTTCTCTGTTGGGAGTTCCTGAGTCCTTACATTCAGTTCTGGAAGCACCGTCAGAGTGGGAGGTTCCTCTGGGTTGTGTTGCAGTATCTACCTGGAACCTGGAAGCAGAATATGGACTTTGAGCAGAATGCAGCAAAACCATAATGCAAAAGAGATGAACCACAGGATTGTTGAGGTTGGAAAAGCCCTTCAAGACCATTGAGCCCAACCAAGGTGTAAAATGAGGAAATATCTTTTCTTCTGATGATCCTGTTTTCTTAGAACTGCAAAACAGGACCATCAGGGGTTGGAATGAGATGATCTTTAAAGTCCCTCCTGACCCAAACCATTCCAGGATTAATGTTTTTTGTTAACAAGAGCCGACTAGGCTGCTTCATCCCCTAAGGGGGTGTAATTTGAGCATCAGTGACCCCATCCCGAGCACTTGGCTCGCCCTGCCTTGAGCCAACACTTCCATTCCCAGCTCTGCTCAGGTGCTGAAGCTTTTCTGTCCCCAGTGGGGGCATTGCTGGTTTGTCCCAGGGTTCCTCTTGGCTCAGCACACTGCGGAGGTGCTTCAGAAACCCTCAGCTGTTAATTTTCAAATGCCTCTCAAATCCAGTGCTCTGGCAGACAGGAGTTTCTGTTTGTTTACACACGGTAACTAAAAATGGCTCCAGTGAAAGATCTGATATGGGATTACAGGGGCAGAGGAGAGAGGAGAAGGCACTTGAGGTGTATCTAAGAGTCCCTTTAATCCTCATTCCTGGTCAGTCTAGATCAGCCCGAGTGGCAGCAGGGAGCTGTTAGTGCAGCCGGGGCTGAGAACTGCTTTGTTTATCTAACGAGGCTGAGAGTTAATAGTAAATAAGTTTCTTGAAGAGCATGAGGTGAGACTGTTATCGGGACGTGCAAATTAATCCCAGTCCTGGGGAGCCAAACAGGGCATTTGATGGGTTTCCCTGCTGCTGGTGGTTGCTCAACACAAGAAACTTTGATCCTGAGTTGGCAGAGAATTTTACACAGTTCTTCTTTCCATCTGTGCACACCTTCATCATTCCAGANATTCCATGATTCTGTGATTCTAAGTCTCTAGATTCTCCTGCAAACTTCCTGCTGTTAGAGACAGCCGTGGCTGCTCAGCCAGGAAAGTTGTTTTTCCAGGCGAGCTTGTCTAGGCTGCATCCCTGCCCCATCCCTGGAAGTGTCCAAGGCCAGGTTGGATGGGATTTGGAGCAGCCTGGAATAGTGGAAGGTGTCCCTGCCTGTGGCAGAGCGGGGAACTGGATGAGCTTTAAGGTGCCTCCACCCCAAGCCCTCCTGATTCCATGATGCTGCTGTTCCGTAGCTGACTGTGAGGAGCTGTGAGCTTCCTTTGCAAGACCAACAACACTCAACCCTCCGCTGCCTTTTGACAAGTCTGGTAACATTTCCTCGCCCTCTGGGCTGTGTGCTCAGAAGCAGCGTGTTCAGGCTGGGGAGGGAAAACGAGCAGCTCCCAGCCGTTGCTGCAGTGCTCCAGGGCTGCTCACAGCCGGGGTGCCCATGGGATCGTTCCCTGCAGCATCTCTAGCCTGGGGTTACCCAGGGTGGCTCCGGGCAGTGTGTAAGGGTGAGCAGGAAGGAAAAAGAAGTGTCTCCTTTTGTTTCAGTGGCCATGAAATGGGAGTTTATGGTCCTGTGGGAAAGGAGGAAAGTGAATGGAAGGATAAAATGCCTGGGTTTGGTTTGGTCAGTGATCCAGTACTTGGGATCCTACAGGGTCTCAGCTCCCAGGGAACAGTGATAGGACAAGAGGAAACAGCCTCAGGCTGGGCCAGGGGAGGTTCAGGTTGGATACTGGGAACAATTCCTTCCTGGAAAGGGCTGTCCAGCCCTGGCACAGCTGCCCAGGGCACTGTTGGAGTCCCCATCCCTGGAGGGATTGAAATCCCTGTGGATGTGGCACTTGGGGACATGGTCAGTGGTGGCCTTGGCAGTGCTGGGGGACGGTTGGACTTCACAATCCTAAGGGTGTCTTCCAAAATAATTCCACACTTCTAGGAATGTCTCCTGTAAAGCTCAGAACCCCAGGAAAGCTGGTTGATCTTGCAGAGTGACCTTCTCAGAGCAGTCCAGCATGATTTGCAGGAGGCCAGACTTGTCCTGCTGAGCTCAGCCCCCGGAAGGAGCCCTGTGGCAGGAAGATGTGGGGACAGGTTACCTGGGAGAGGTGTATGGTGTGTCCTGTTGGCAGGCAGGGATATAACTGGCAAAGCTTCCCTTCCTCTCTGCGCTCACTGATGAGATTCCCTGGCTGAGCAGGGTGTTAATTTGCACCGTGGTGGTGCCTGATGAAAAATTAATGAACTGTGGTGTTGCTGCTCCGGGCGTGAGCGAGATGGGGCTTGTCAAGAGCGTGTCCAGGCAGTGAAAGGCAGAACACGGTGCCCAGGAGGAAAAGTGCTGGGCTGGGTTTCTGTGTGTGAGCAGTGGCCAGTGCCCTCAGGTTCCCTGTGAATGGACTCCCAGCACTGCTTCATTTCTCTCGTGACTTTGCTGCCTGCAGTGAAAAGGTGACACCGCAGGTGGAAATGGAGATAAATTTAATTTCTTACCCTCCCTGGGCTGCAAGCGCACAGTGCAGAACAAGCTTTCAGATTTAGCCCCTGGGCTAGTGGAAGGTGTCCCTGCCCATGGCAGGGGATGGAACTGGATGATCTTTAAGGTCCCTTCCCACCCAAGCTGTTTTATGATTCTCTGATTCTACAAAAGTCAGGCTTTAACATCACTTAACAAGAGGTTCACCAGAATGGGACCATCAGGTGGAGCTTCCAGAGCTGCAGATGCAGCAAAATGTAGGGATTCTGTTCTCTGAGCAGGGAGATGCTGCGGCTCAAAAAGGGCCTTCAAAGGCCTTTCAGGGAGAGCAGTCTGCATCCATGGGGATAACTGGGCTTCCTGGAGGGAAGGAGGTGCACGAGCTCAGGAGAAGCCCTGGGTCCTGCACAGCTCTTGGACAGGGGAGTTGAAACTGTTCATTTCCTTCTGCAGAGTCACTTGCAGGGTTTGTTCTGAACGCGCCTGTGGTTTGGTCCTGGTGGAAGCCCTAAGTCAGGACTGGGGCTCCATGTGTGGGCTCAAAAGCTGATGACTAAGAAGGAAAGGAGGCATTTCCTGCCCATCCCCCTCCTCGGCACAAATAACCGCTTAAAATATCCAAGTGACGTGTGGGAACTGGCATCTTCCTTCAGGAGCCTCCGACATCTCTCTGGCCACTCTTTCAATTGCACTTTGCATCCCCCTGCCTTGGAAGGGAGGACAGCGATGCTGGGGGGGCTGGGCTTGGGCTGGGAATGTGTTTGGTGCTGCAACAGAGGAACCATTTCCATGGACCGTATTTATGGACTTTTAAGCCTGAACTGTGTGCAGAGAGTTCCAAACTCCCCCAACAGTGTCAACCCCCCATTCCCTTCAGCCTCTTCAGTCCTTTAGCCAAACCGAGCAGTGGTTTCAGCTTAAGGGCTTGGATGTTTTGGAAGTGTTGTATCTGAGGTACCTTGATGTTCCTGAAGCATTCCAGGCTGGGAAGCTGATGGCTGGGGAGCCTTTAATTCTCCAAGGAGTGCTGTCTTGGGACAGCACATTCAGAATGGAATTTGGGAATTGCACTGAAGTCCTTTAGCTGCTCTCTGGAGTCTCTTTGCTCCCTGTGTCCTTCAGGTGGTGGGAGGGGGTCAGTTGTTCTTCCCTTGGAGAAGCCCAAGCCATTAAATGTAGGTTTTGGTGCAGTTGAATATTAATGTCAAAATGCAAATGAGTAACTTCTTCTCAATCTGCTTTCGCTTGCCAGGTCCTGGAGAAATATCCCAACACACCTATGAGCCATAAAGAGATCCTTCAAGTTATCCAGAAAGAAGGACTTAAGGAAATCAGGTGAGTTGAGTACCCGTACCAGTAAAGGCCTCTGGTTCCAGCTCAGTGCAGTTTGCTGTCAACCCCCATCTCCTCAGGATTTTTGGGACTGAAGTGGTGCAGGTTTGGCACGTGGGTCCCATTTGCAAACAAGCCCTCGAGTGACCCGTGCTTTTCCCCCAAGGGAGCTGGGTGAGGGTCATCCCTGATTCCCAGCTGTGCAGGACTCCAGGCTGCAGCTCTTTTATAGGATAACCCAGACCTGATCAGGTACTTGGGGCACTCTACAAAACTTGACAGGTTTTTATTTCTTCTTTTCAAAAGTAAATCGACAGTTTAATTGAAATATTGAGATGACCTAAACTAAAACTCGGAGTCACCCAGGAGGTAACAAAGCAGCCTCAGCTCCAGATCCTTGTACAGAAAACTTCCTGCCTGGTGCTGTTTTCCTTGGAATTACCTGGAGGGCTGTGTGGTTCTGCCTTGGGCACCTTGCTGGTGCCCGGGGGTCAGCCTGGGGTGCTGGGCAGGGGAGGGTTCCAGCTCAGTGGTTCCCTTCTGCCTTGGGCACAGGGCAGCTCCTGAACTGCTCCTGGCACAGCTGAATTCCAGAGCCCTGGCTCACCTCTTTC
Organism: Sclerurus mexicanus; assembly: GCA_013396755.1. Classification (NCBI taxonomy): domain Eukaryota; kingdom Metazoa; phylum Chordata; class Aves; order Passeriformes; family Furnariidae; genus Sclerurus; species Sclerurus mexicanus. The sequence continues at coordinate 7,120 of VWZF01003956.1, read as the reverse complement.
CCAGACATGGAGAGGTGGGAAACACGTTTCCCAGGGATGAATGAGGGAACAATAGCCTGTGTGAAGCACCAAGTGTTTCTTCTGTTTTCTAAGAGCAAAGGAAAGGAGAGGGGGCATAAAGAGGGTTGGCTGTGCCTGTTCTTCTGTTTTGGAATCAAACAGCCATCCTAAATTTGCCTTAATTGTGTTTCCCACTGCAGTGTGCCACTGTGATCCAGCAATCCATCTGCTTTGCAGGAAGCACTCAGGGCCCCAGTGCAGGAGTTGTGCTGTCGACAGCAGGATCTTCTCCTCGAGCTGTGGAGGGCACGAGGCTGTTTGCTTTGGAAAAGTGGGATTTATCCAACACTGAGGAAAGCAAACATCCTTGTTTTCCCCTTGGGGAGTGACAGAAGTGGGGTGTAGATCCTGCACCTTGCTTTGGGCCAGCACTGCACCGAGGCAGCTCAGAGCTGGGCCAGCCCTGGGGCAGCTTCAGTTCTGTGCTAAATACTGTTCATCCATCCAAGGCACGTTCCCAAACAGCCCCCCGCCCCCGCCCAGGGCTGGAAAGGCACTGGTTTGTACTGGTGGCAGAGCACAAGGCCAACAGACACTGAGCCTTGTGAACCTTCTGAGCAATGCAGAGTGTTCCCTCGGGGCAGAGCCTCAACATCCAGTCTGTGGCTGCTCAGGCCACGTTCTGGACCAAGCAGCCCAAAACCCAACAGAACGAATGCAGCAGTGCCTGTAACCCTTGGCAGCCTCTCACCCTCCTCTTGGAGTTGGTCTGGGGGTTGAGCCTGAGCTGGCAGGGTTGTCTTCCTCTCTAAAGGAGCTGGTGCTGAGCACCAGGACAGCACAGGCTGCTCAGCATCCTCAGTCCCAGAGGTGTTTGAGGGAGCAGCCAGGTGGGAAACTGTTTCAGCTCTTCCCCTTGGCCACACTCAGATGCTGGATAGTGATCTTTCCCCTCAAATACTGAATTGATGTAATAAAGCTTCCTTTAGGTTAAAACCTAAAAGATTGTCCCATTTTAAGCAGTTAATTTGCAGTTAGGGCCAGTGTTTGTGGCTAGGTTGGGGTTCTGGTAAGCCATAGCCTGTCAGAAGGTGGGATTAGCACAAATCAACATTTATTAAAGGAAATCTCCTGTTGGAGGAGGAGCAAAAGCTGTCGGGAGCAGGTGGAGCTCTGCAGGTTGCAGAGCCTCTGGCAGCAGGTGACAGCAGTGCCCTGTCCTGGCTGCCCCAGTTGGGTGAAAGGTGTGCGAGTCAGGTATTTATGGGGTTTTCTGAGTTGCTTTTCCACTCAATTTGCTTTTAATAAACGAAATTGCAGATTTCTTTGGCAGAAAAGTATTTCCATAAAGCCCCTGATCCTTAAGCTTTGCCAGCTCTGAGTGCAGGGGGTGTGTGTTGGGTTTCTAACTCACCATCTACAGCCTCAATCCACAGTGACACCAAACTTCTAAAAATCCCTGGATTTCTGGAGAGAAAGCAGTTTGAGCAGTGACGGGTGACTTCCCCACAGACGGGCTGGGGTGAGGCACAGGGAATGGGAGCGCGGGTGGCGTCGTTTTCCTGCCTGCCAGCCCATCTCCCTGCAGGGATCCCTGGGAGGTCCTGGGGCAGGAGCTGCTCATGGAGCAGCTCGAGGGGATGGGAGGAGAGTTGAGAGGACTCAAGGCACTGGTGCTGCTGTAGAGGGGTTGGAATTGCAGGGAAGTGTGGAACAAAGCAACAGCAGTTGAGGGAACTTTTGCTCATGCAGGATAGTTTGGCTGATTGTTTGACAAGGTCTTTCTTAACATATTTTTTGTAGCAATACAGGAACCCAGGGTGATCCTGGCTGGTTACCTCAACTGTTCTGAGGATTTTTATCCTGGTATTCCAGTGCTTTTAATGGTGACATTTTTAAAGGTCAGCCCAGGGCCAGCACTGCGAGGAGTCCCTTTTGGAGTGCTCAGACATCCCTCTGCGTGCCCTGTCATCCTGGTTTGCTCAGTTTGCCTGTTTTGCCAGGCTGCCCTGATGGCTGAGATCCCATCCCACCTGCAGGCCAGTGCTTGCAGGCTGCAGAAATAACACCGTGTGCACGGACACCCGCTGGGGGGGCAGCGTGCCCGGAGCTGGCTCCAGGATTTGCCCAGGATCCCAGATTTCTGGCCTTATCTCTGCTGGCATCGGGGCTGGGGAAGCCTGGGCATGTTGTGACACTGTGGATGGGTTTGGGGGTGTGTGTGACAATGGGGTTAACCCCAGGAGCCAGCTGGCAGGGGTGGCATGCATGGGATAGGTGGGCACGGAGAGGCAGCAACAGGGAATCACATTTGTTTGATGAGAAGTAGCTTTTTTAATCCAAATTTTTAATTTGCCGTTGGATTTCCTTGATCTCCTCGGATGTGTTAAAATCGGTGAATATCTAATCAAAATGGGCATTTTGAAAGATCTCTCTGTTGGCTTTTTCTCTTAATAGCCAGGAATGTTTGGTTTTCCTTGGATTTTACAGGGACACTGCACAGCACCGTCCTGTGATGCCCTGGCCAAACACAGGGGCTGGTTCTGCCCAAACACTAATTCAGCATGAAAATACATCCAAGCACTAACCCCATCTCTGAAGGGAGAACAGGCGTGTTGCTCTGGCCACTTTAAATGTTCGTGGAATTTCTGACATAAACCAAAACAGACCCTTAAACCACTTTTTGGGGGAAAAAAAGCTGTGGAAGCCCCATTTCCCTTTTCACTGCTGTGTTTGGACTAGAGAGAGAATCAGAGAACCCAGAGTGGTTTGGGTGGGAAGGAACCTTAAAGCTCACAGAGTTCCCACCCCCTGCCATGGGCAGGGACACCTCCCGCTGTCCCAGGTGGCTCCAAACCCCCCCAACCTGGCCTTGGACACTTCCAGGGATCCAGGGGCAGCCAGAGGTTCTCTGGGCACCCTGTGCCAGGGCTGGTTGGAGCCAGACCCCGTGGGGTTCCCAGTGCTGGACTCAGGCCGTGAGTGCAAAGGAGTCTCCGAGGGGATCATTTCCTACCCTAAGGGTGATACAACAAGGGGGAGTTGTGTGAGCTCCACTTCTGGGCTGGACAAAGCCCTGAGATCTCTCATTATCTGTTCCTGGAGGTTGGACTGGTGGTCTCCAGAGGCTCCCCCCAGGCTGGATGACCCCAAATCCCGGGGCAGAGTGGCCTTTGGGCTTCAGTGCCTAGGTGATGTGGTGAGTCCCTGCAGGGCCTCCCTTGGTGGGCAGGGGGTTAAAAGGGCTGGTCCTGGAAGGGCCCTGGGGTGAGGTGTGACCTGCTTCGGGTCCCCCCTTCAGGGGGTGAATTTGCAGACTGTGAGCTGGCCTGGGAGGTGCTGCAGCCAACTGAACCATAAACAGCTACGCGTTATTTAAGGCACAGCTGCTTTTAGGGGTGATCTGCAACTGAGCTGGGACACCTGGAGTTCACGTCCCGTCGGTTTGGGGTTGGTACTGTTGAGTGTGTTTGGAGGGTAGGACAGGGATGTCCACGTTCCTCACTGAGGAACCCCCAGCTTGGGTTACCCCAGACCTCTCCAGTGAGTGAGATTTTGTCATTCTTCTGGGAGAAGGGGTCTTCTGAAATGTCCATAAAAGCACTGCCAACCTCTTAGGGTTGTCCCGTACAGGATTTCTTACTCACAGCTGAGGTTCTGGGGCTCTTTGCTGATGTTTTCCCAGGGGGAAAGGGGGATTTATTGGAAGGATTTTAATTGCAAGACACTTCAGGGTTTCTCCCTGAGTTCCTCAGAGTTGGGGCTGGGAGCAGCGAGGGTCAGGAATGCTGGTACAAGGAGTTCTCCAGTCAGCTCAGAGTTGGGTTTGGCCTTTTCTGGAGAAGACAAACAGTTACCAAGTGACATTTGTAGCTGAAGGCAGAACAGGGTGTTGTCTGAGGCCTCTGTGATGTGTTTCCTGAAATCCGTGTGGAAAGTCTCCAGTATAAAGTCCAGGTCAGAGCTATCTTGGGATAAATGCCAGTCAGGTGGAGTCCCAGTGACAGTTCCAGGTTAATGTTTGACGAGGTCACTGGGTGTCTGGGTGTCACCTCTGGGCACTCCCGACTTATCCCCTTGCTAAGGGTGTTCTGCTCTGAACCAGGCAGGGGCTTCTCTACCAGGACATTTCCTAAAGTGAGGAAAAGCTGGAGGTGCCACTTCCACCCCTTGGACGCTCTCCTGTCACCACCAGCTCCAGGCCACATTGGGTTTTGGTTCTGGATCACGAACCTTAGTCTGTGTTGGTGTCTGTGCCTCATGGGGAGCCCGGTTTGTTCCCTGCAGAACACACAGGGAGCACCTGAAGTGTGGGCAGGACATCAGGGGGGATTCTGCCGCCTCAGGTGAGACCCCCCTGCAGAGCTGCCCCAGCCCCGGGAACAACAGCACAAGGACCTGGAGCTGCTGGAGAGTCCAGAGGAGGGACTGGAGCTGCTGCAGGGCTGGAGCCCCTCTGCTCTGGAGCCAGGCTGGGAGAGCTGGGGGGTCACCTGGAGAAGGGAAGGATCCAGGGACACCTGAGAGCCCCTGGCAGAGCCTGAAGGGGCTCCAGGAGAGCTGGGGAGGGACTGGGGACAAGGGCCTGGTTTCTGTACCACTCGATGTCTGTGCAAAACATGGACATAAGTTGGTGGAGATCATAAATAATAAATGTAGGGGAAAATGTTGGTTTGAAAAATAATAGTTCAACAAGAGCATTGCCAGAAAAAGGTTGCGTTGTTATTGTTGGCAGGGAGGGTTAAATACATTTATTGCATATAGGGGAAACTCTCATGAGGTGACTCTTTCCATATCTCTCTTACAAAGCTGTCAAATCCAGAACTAACAGAATGCTCCCCTTCATTCATCCCAGCTCAGCCTGTGGTTGTAGCAGCTTTTGCTGGCTCCTCAGAGTAAAATTACACAGGGGTTTTCCTCGTGAGAAGGAGTACATTCTCTGTGCCAGGAGAAATGTGGGGCACTGCAGGAGTCTGAGAGCTTGACTCCCTCCTGGAAAACCCTGGAGCTGAGGCCTCGAAACCCCTCAGGTGAGGGCTTCTCTTTGGTATGAGCTGGCTCGTGGTTCTGTAGCAGAAACTCAGAGGGGGAACCCAAAAACACTGAAACTCTCTGTGCCCCGAAAGAAGGTACTTCCCTTTGATTCCTCCTTTAAACTCAGGAACTGCTGATTCCTGCACGGTGCCTGCAGTGTGTGAAGAGCCCTGAGCAGGTGTTGGGTCTGGGGACACTGGTGAGGTGGAGCTGGTGCAGTGCTGGGACCCTGGAGGTGCTGCCTCCTCCTTGAACCACATCTGAGACAGTCAGGGAATCCTGCGAGGGCTTTGTTCTTATCCAGGACTTGGCACTTGGGAGTCTCTGATAGTGCTGCAGTTGTCATTATAGCCTTTAATGGCAGGTGTAATTGAGTCACCCTCGGTGTGTTCCTAAGAGCTGTACAGTGTCCTCCAGGCTGATCCTCTTCCCCAGGAGCCTCTGGGGCCCTCATTACACCATGCTCTGAGTGTGGCTCCTTCCAGACTCGCTGGGACCTCCCGCACCAGCTCCTGGACTGGGTGCACATGGCAGCTCCGTGAATCCTCAAAATCCTCGTGTGCAGCCAGAGGTGCCACTGGCAGTGCTGGTGTGTCCAGGTGGGCTGCAGGGTGTGAAACGCTGCAGGTGCCCCCAGCCCCGGGGCTGTGGGGATAGTCAGGTGTGCATGAGCTGGCATTGCTGGTGGCTGGGTGAGGCCACGGATCACCCATGGAGGGGCTGGAGGTCCTGCTTCATTAAACCACTGGCAGTCTGGGCTGCAGGGCTGCTGTTTGCCCTGGAGCTGGGGGTAGTGCTGAGGGGCATGAAGGAGGGAGTTCCTGTCCTGCTGTCTGTCTCCGTGGGAGGCTTCCAAAGGGCCCACCTGGCTTCTGGGAAGTTCACTCCCGGGTGAAGGTGACAGTCACGCAGTTGGAGGGGTGTCCCAGCTGTGTTGGGAACAGACCGGGCCCGCCTGGCAGGTGACACCTTCATCCCCTGGGCTCAGGATTCCTTCAGATCGACCCAAAAGTTCTAAAATTTGGTGCTGGTGGATGGGGGGGGAGGGTTTGTATGAATTAATGAGAAGTCCATTGTTTTGCTCAAGTTTTTAAAGGGGTCTTTCTCTCCTTTTTTTGGGTTGCCCTCCACCTCCAGAAGGTAAGACCCACTGCTGCTCGTCTCAAAGCTGCTGCTCCTAACGCCCCCCGCAAACCCTGCTGCAGAGCCCCCGCTGTGCCCCACCACCCCTGCTCCTGGTGCTGGCCCTGCCCTGACGCTCCCAGCCCTGCCCTGCTCTCCCCGCATGCCCTTTGCATCCCGGATCCCGTGGGATGCAAACCGGGAACGTCCCTGCTTGTGCCCTCTGCGGGGTGTCCGTCCCCTCGCTGCGCCTGCCCCGTCCCTGCTGGTTCGGGCGAGGGGTGCTGGGGTTGCATGTGCGGTTTGTGGGGCTGCCGGGGGTGCTGCATGTGGGGAGGAGCAGATGGGATGTGGGACGTGCCCTGCTTTCCTGCCCCTGCCGCGCCGGCGTGGGCAGGGGTGGCTGTCGGCTCTGGCTCTGCCCTGGCGCTTCCAGGCTCCTGGCACCAGGGGCTTCTAAACCATCCCGTTTCAATGCCCTACTAAACGAAAAGCTGTCGGTGTGAATGGCTGGTTCAGGTGGAAAGTGGGGAAGAAGGGGATGCTCCAGAGGAAAAATGGGCAGTCCCTCCAGGCACTGAGGGTGGGAAGTGACTTTCCCTGCTGGATCACCTTATATTGAGCTTCCCTAATTACCCCTCCCCTGTGCTGTGTGCAGCTCACTGGGGTGAAACCAGTGTGTTCCCATTGCCTTTGGGTGCCCAGCAGCAGCTGCCCCTCCCCAGAGCTGGCACAGGGTGTTGCTCTGGGGGCACCCTGTGGCAGCTTTAGTCTGGGGTCCCCCTTTGGCAGATAAAGCACCTCGTGGGATGGGCTGAGCGGGGGGGTTAGAGGTCCGAATACATCACCCCTGAAACGCTTTGGCCATTCCTAGGTTTCTAAAGTCAGCACAAGTCAGCTCAGACCCTGAGGCCTTGGAGCAGGGCTGGGGGGAAAGGGTGCTCCAGTGGGATGGCAGCGTGGG
>VWZF01003953.1:11106-53110 GCA_013396755.1 Sclerurus mexicanus | reverse complement strand
TGATTCACCTTACTGTCCATTCATCTAGCCCATATGTCCTGAGATTACCTAGGGGGATGTTATGGGAGACAGCATCAAAAGCATTTCTGAAGTCAAACTAGACAACTTCCACTGCATTGACCCATGCTACCATGCCATCACAGAAAGCTATCAGATTGGTTAAGTAGGATTTCACCTTGGTGAATCCATGCTGACCACTCCTGATGACCTTCTTGTTTTCTCCATCCTTGAGGATGACCTCTAGAAGAAGATGTTCCATCACCTTTCCAGGGACTGAGGTAAGACTGACTTTCCTGGATCCTTCTTTTTACCATTTTTGAAGATGGGAGCAACTTTAGCTTTCCTCCAGTCACTGACACCTCTCCTATTTTCCATGATTTTTCAAAGATGGTAGAAAATGGCTTAGCAACAACATCTGCCAGCTGCCCCCTTGGGTGCATCCTATCAGGGCTCATGGATTTATGGTGCTACATCTGCCTCCCCAGTCTCTAACTCAACCCTCTACGACCAAGAGGAAGTCTTCCCTTCTCCAGCCTTCTTCTCTTTCCTGCAAGGTCTGGGGTTCCTGAGGGCTGGTCTCAGCAGTAAACACTGAGGCATTCAATAATTCTGTCTTCTCTGTGTCCTCCATCATCAGTACACCCACCCAATGCAGAAATGGCCCCATATTTTCCCTAATCTTCCTTTTGCTGCTGATGTACTTGTAGAAGCCCTTCTTTTTGTCCTTGACATCCCCTGCCAAATGAGTCTTGACCTTCCTCATTGTATCCCTGATGATCCTCTAATGATGTTCCTTTAGTCCTCTCACATGGCCTGGTCTTTTTTCCACATCCCATAAATTTGTTTTCTTCATTTGAGTTTTTCTAGGAGCATCCCGCTCACCTCTGCAGGTTGCCTGCACCCTTTGTCTGATTTTTCGAACATGAACAGACACTGGTCTTGAACTTGGAGGAAGAGATGCTTGAATACTAACTAACTCTTTTGGATCTTCTTCACTTCTAAAGTCCTATCCCATGGGGTTCTTCTAAATAGGTCTTTGAAGAAGCCAAGGTTAGCTCTCCATAATTTCAGGATCCTGCTTACTGATTTGCTTCCTCCATGCAGGATCCTGAGTTCCAGCCAAAGCTGCCCCCAGCCTTCATGTCTTCAACAAGTCCCTTCTGGTTTGTTAATAGAAGGTCCAGCAATACACCTTTCCTTGTTGGCTCCTCCACCACTTACAGTTAAAAAGTTATCTTCAATAATCTGAAGGAACTTCATGTTCTGACTGCACTGAGCTATGTTGTCCCTCCAACAAATATCAGGGTGGTTGTAGTCCCCCAGGAGAACATAAGACTACCTCCAGCTGCCCTCAGAAAGTCTTATCAACTTTCTCTTCCTGATCAGGTAGTCTGTAGTAAACATATACAACAGTGTCACCTACATTAGCCTGCCCCTTAATTCTTACCCATAAGCTCTCAACTCATTTGTCTGTTACTGGATAGAGCTTGATGCAGTAGAGTTGCTCTCTCACATAAAATAACAACTCTTCCACCTTGCCTCACTTGCTGACCTGTCCTTTCTAACAATATGCATCTTGCTAGCCTCCTTGTTGATTCTTACCCATAGGCACTCAACTCACTAGGCTTGAGCTCTGTATAGTCAAAACACTCTTTAATGTACAGAGACACTTTACCACCCCTCCTTGCTTGCCTGTCCCTTTTGTGGAATTTGTAGCCATCCATTGCAACACTCCAGTCATGCAAGTCATGCCAGTGTGTTTCCATGATGGTGAATACGTCATAGCTTTCTTGCTGCACAATGGCCTTCAGCTCCTCCTGTTTGTTACCCATACTGTGTGCATTGGTATAGACACACTTCAGCTGGGCTAATGATTTCACCCCCAAGTTAGATTTCATCTTCAGTTCTTCTTCTGCAGATTGTTTAGAACTTCAGATGGTACCACTTTTTACAGTTGGTTGGTTGGTTGATTTGGTTTTGGTTTTGTTCCTTTTTTCTTTTTTTTTTTTTTTAGCTTCTGCTCTGGTTAAAAAAGTCAAAAAGCAAAGCTAAAGATATTTGATTTTCTTCATAATAAAGTGTGTCTCTGAACTTGAAAATGTTCCAGCACTCAAATGGCAGGAAAGAAAGCTAGGAAGAATTATCTATGTTCTTACTTTCAGAACATCTTGCAACAGTCAAAGACATGAAAAGTGCAGAAACATGGTTTCCAATTTTTTTTGGTACAGAATAAATTCAATGGTTTTGCCAACACAGCATTAATTTTACTCACTAAATGGAGCAACTGAGACAAAAATTGTATTTATCCAAATAGGAACAGTAAACCCTAGATCTCAGTTCCTACAAATACAATAAGTTGTGGAAAAGTTTTCTTCATGTCTTGGTTGTCCATGTAATAATTGTTTGAGATAAATAAAGATGCAAGCATAACCTGAAATGCAGCAGTCACCTTTTCTGAATAAATAACATTTTTAAGAAATGTGAATCTTCCCACTGTAGTAAGCCACTTTCTCAGTTTGTGTTTGCTTTTTACAAAGTTTACAGCATTGCCATAAAATAATCATCATTACCATGCTTTGATTTGAGTCTTGAAATAAGAATATCCTATATCTCTATACATCGTGTTGCAGCGATCAGATTTCCATGCAAACTAAAAGAAGTCCAAATAAGAAACTCAAAAAATACTTGAATGGGTTTTGTTAGATATAGAAGCTGCAGCAACCAGTGCTGTGGTCAGGTAATTCAGGGTAAAAAGTCATCAAAGCAACTACCTTAGGAATGTTAGTAACACATAAACAATGCTCCCTAGAAATTTCATTTCAGTCTTCACCATAACAACCAATATGACAACTTGAGCTTTTAACTCAGTAAGATGCTTTTGAAAAATAATCAGAGAAATGCTATGTTGTCCTTTTTGCGACCTCTTTCTATCGAACTAAATAGATCTGATTTTGAATATTCTTATTCAATAAATGGGATACAGCCTGGAGTGTTTGTGCCACACTGTCTAATAATAGAAGCATTTGAGGAAATCATGTAGTTTGAGAGGAAAAAGAGCCTAAATTTAACAAATTATTCACCAGAGATTACTCACTTTTCTCTGATGAGAGCAGGAAAATGTGACAGCATGAACAAAGTTTATAAGCTCATTCATGTCATCTGAGTATAGTTTTATGTCAAAAAAGAATGAATGATAAAAGCCACAATGCAGAATATTAAAATAAATACCTTCATGGGGAAAAGACAGCAAAGACTACAACAAAAGAAAAATACAGCATAGATAGAGCCTCTTCTGAAAGTATAGAAAAGAATTCATCACTTTATATTTCTAATTAATAGAAATACACAGGCACAGAAATTTTGGTAACATTAAACATCAAGTATTGTGCTTTCACAGTCCCCAATAGTTTAGGGACAGAGATGGCCAAAAGATATGACACTGTACCTAACTATGATGCTGTGTCTTTTCTTTGATCTAGACTCTTTTCCCAGAGTAATGAGCAACACCAAACAAACAATGTCCAGAGACCAACAAAGTGAAGAAGTAACCAAGAATTTCACAAATATTTCTTCATCACTGCAGAACACTATGATAGATTTTTGATTCCTCGTAAATCAAAGGTGAGCTTTTCCTTCAGTGAAGTCAGGGAAAATATCCTTGTTCTGCAGCCAAAGGAGAGAAGATTGATCTCAAATTCTCCAGACATATCTTGGAGAGATAAGTGTTTAGTATTTCAATCAAACACCTCCTGGTCTCTCAGGCTGTTGTGGTGTTAAGTGTTTGAAATTCTGCTCACTTGCTAAAATGCAATCTGAAGTTGCTTTTAATGGCCGAGTGAAATACAACATTGTTTTCATTCCATACAGTGAATAAGTTGATTTTCTGCCCAAGATGGTTAATTTTTCTGGACAGTTTACCAACGCTCTGATAGCCTATGGCAAGTTTTTTAAGATGTCTTGCTTTTGCTGGTGATAACAGCCATGGAAATACATCTGACTCTTCATTGGCTTTATGGATCCACCTTTATTACCCCTCAAAACTCATCCACATTCTCTCTGAGCAAAGAAAGACAGACAAGTTAGGAAAAGAGTGAGAGGAAACAGAATTGAGAGGCTTTAACATTTGCATGAAGCAATATTACCATTTTCATCCTGTTATAATCCAACATGACAAGCTGGAAAGGACTATTATTATATGCTTACTCAAAAGAGAAGGCAGAGGTGTCACATGCAGAATAGGAAACAGGAATCATGATATGATCTGGCCAGAGTATTCAATACTACGCTCAGCAAGCCCAACACAAACACTGAGAGACTCCAAAGATGATGGTTAGTTTTCTATGTCTTACCTTGAGAACTAAAAGAAAGAAAAGACTACAAGAATGCCTTCCTCAAAATCAAACTACCAAACAATTTACAAATATAAAATAAAAACTCTCAAGGAAACAGGAAAAAAAAATCACAGGTTAAAGAATTGTAAGAGCTACCAATATGAATAAGGAAAACTCCTAACTAAATATGTAACTTTTCTTTCTTCTCCCTATCCCAAAAATTTCTTCGGTGAAGGAGTTTCTAATACTTGTTTTTAGGTGGTAATAGAATTCTTAATTAAAGAGCAAAAAAGACATTGTTATAGTTTCAATACTCGTTGGAATTCCTTCCTAAAAGCTTGGAGGCAATGTCTTAGTCTGAAAAGCTGGATAACAAAGGGAGAACTGAATATTCATATCCTGATGTTAATCGCTTGGCTAGGGCCTTTTGTTCTGGTCTCTCCCCAGGCCGGGAGGGGGAGGGAGAACGGCTCGGGGAGGCAGGGGAAGTGGCCAGGGCTTTTGGGCTTTTCCTGCTCAGGTTAAGAGCTGCAGCGATCGGCGCGGGGAGTGAGGCAGAGGCACAGTGGTGTCTGGCATTCCTGGATAGTGGGGACTTTGCCTTCTCATCCCTGACTCGACCGCTTCTCATCCAGGGACATTGCAGGAGCTGCTGTGGAGAGGAGAGGAAGCGCGCCTGTGCTCCTGTATTTCAGAGATAGATCTCTTTCTGCTGCTTCTGTCATCGACATCACTGCCGCTGACCTGGTGACCTNCTAAATTCAGAAACTTTTAATGGTTAGGAAAAAAAAAAAAAGAGAATTCTTTGTCATTCAAAATCACCATATACCATCTTACTTGTCTTTTACCAGATGCTACAAAATACTTAAAGTGGTAACCAGTGACTGGAAGCAATACCTTGTGACCTTGGATCTTGCTGAGTTTGCAGAGGCTTATTTAATACCTTAACCCAACCTTTACTTCGTCTGTTACTTCATTTCTAAACACTCATTTAAGCTTTTGGAAGAGATAAAGAAGTAAAAAGAAAAAAAAAACGTTGCCTATTGGCCCAAACCAGTGTAAAAGAGAAGCAGATAAATTTCAAAAATTACCTAATCATTTTACAAAAGTGGCTATTGTCAGGCTTTTAATGACTTGAGATACATCTCCTAGGACTATATAGTTCTGTGGCTTAATGACACTGCAGGGGCACTTGTTAAAAGATCATTCTGGACAACACACGCTTCTGAATCTTTTCCTACCTCAGTTTTAGAGCAAATACTGAGTTTCTAGTGTTAAAAGTGAAATATTAACTCCAGACCTTCATAAATCTTACATTCACCAAATGGGTAGAACACTACAATTTTTCCCATGAACAGTGGGTTTTTTTGACAAAAATGCAGTGCAGTTAATGTCTACTGCAGAAAAATTGTGGATTAAATTGCATTGTGTCACTTCAGGTTTGGGAGATCCAGCCCTGGTGGACTGACCTGTTTTGCTCTGCATATCACTGGTGCAGTTTTTTATGAGTAATATGTAAGTTTTTATGAAAGGATATTGTCACATGCATGACAGAAGGATTTTTTACTCTGTAAGTTAAAAGATAGAACTCAAGCATGGTATTTACAGAGTGTCTAAAGTTTGTAATCTGTTCCTTAAGATAATAGAACTGTATACACCCAGTTGAACATATATTCTCTTAAGTTATGGCAAAGTGCAATTACAGTTTAAAGGGAATATTTATGTACATTAGTTAATAACATCATTACAACTTAGTGCTCACACATCAACACTTAATTTGTGTAAGCATAAATGACATAATTGCTACAAGGCAAGCATTACCCGTAATGTGAGGTAATTTCATGCGCTATGCACATTTTAAATATCTACCCTGTATTTTTCCAGGCTGAATTTTTAAGTCAATAGGAGATGTTTGCATATAAGGACATCTTAACCTATTTTCCATTTTACTTGAATGCAGAGTTTTGTCCATCAATAGAACTAAAAAAGTTTCTTCCTCCTCAAGGAAAATGTAACTAACTTTCAATATTCAAACCTGCAAGTTCAAAAATGTTTCATTTCAAAACAGCACAATGATCTATGTGAACAATATGATAAGCTTTCTAATAGGTAAACATTTTTTGTACCTTTTCCACAGATGGTCAGCCTTAATATGCTGATGTTGTTCTTCTGTAAGACTAACTATGCTTTTGTCCAGTCCTTCTCTTTGCATGAAATGTTCTTGTTAGCTGACCAACAAAGCCACTGGTCTCTTTAAAATTCAGTATGGAAATTCAGAAACCCAGCTGTTACAGTAACTACAAGCAACCAGTGAACTAATGAGTAGAGAGGGCATCTGGGACTGCATTACAGATATATAAGGAAATAGGTTCATTTACACAAATAAAAATGCAGTCATCCATTCCCTGCTTTATTTTATTTTCCACTTTATAAGAGGATTGTCTCTTGGATTTTATTTTATGTTTGAGAAGGAATGACGCTACCAATACTCCATGGAAAATGAAGTGTATTTTGCATACTACTGCATCTTACGGAAAAAGAAAGTCAGCTTTATAATCTAAAGACAGGAAAGAGAAAATGCATGTCTTACTTTGGAATAATTTGTTGAAGCTACATATCATCAAATGGAGGCAAGAAGGCACCAAGTGGTTTTAGAAAGTTTTAATATTCACCTGTCATGTTACATAAAGGGCTAGAAATCTTCAATAAGATTGCTGCTCCCTGCCTAAATTTACTATCACATGCAGCAATTAGTGCTTAATAGTTCTGTTGAAGGGATAATCTAAACTTAAGACTAACTCCCTCTCCTTACCTACAATTTATTATAAATAAGATCAAAGCTTAAATATCTGGAAGAAATAGGATCAGATACTTTTATTTTTAGCAAGAGGGGATGGGTGTAGTTAGCACAGTTGTTAGAATTTTATATGTAATCGTTTCACTGTTGCCCTTCCTCAGTCAGTTAAAGCACTTATAAAGCTGGAGGGAAATTTTACCAGAAGAATACTTTCCTGCTCAAAAGTTATCTCTTTTATCATATATAGTCTTCTGCAACAATACATGAATGTTGAAAATTTTCTTTAAAAAAATAGAGAAGAAAATAATTATTGGGCTGAGGGGTGACATTTATTCTATGCTAGAGATGACAGAACTCTTACTTCAAAAAGGCTTTCACTACAGATTTTAATTTTTGTTATTATAAACTGAATAAAGCTTTTAAAGACTTAAATTGAACATTTTTCTTTAAAACTGTTTTTCTTGAGGAAAACTCAAAAATATTAATGTCATTGCAATTTGCAATAATCAAATCACAAGAAAAAAAAATCAAGAACCTGTAGAAATCCACCTGCAATCTTACTGAAAGAGTTTGTACAAATGCTTGTAGAATCAAGACCTTCAAATAGGTACTTTTTGTTTACATAAGTGTAGTTTCTTTAGGCCATGACTTACCAAGAGACAAGCACCCAGCACTATAACATCTTATTGTTTGAAAAGAAACTTATGCATGTGTTTATCTTAGAAATAATTTTTTACTATCATTGATATGCACTTGAAGTTTTTGTACATACTGAAAGGATTAGGAAGATGTGGCAACTAAAAGCACCAACTATTTGAGGATAATGCATTGACCATTAAAATACCTGACTTCTCTTATGTCCTTTTTACAAATCACCCAAAAGAAGTTAAATCTGTAAAAAGCTTGATAGATCCCACAAGAAGTCTCACCATAAAGTTCCTCCATATATTTACTGAACTTCAACAGACAAGCCAAAGAACTGGTTGGTGTTTTTTTGGTTTGTTTGTTTTTTTCCCCAAAGGATTTGTGTTCCATTTATCTAAGCTATACTAAAATCTCAGTTTTCTCATGCTGGGCAACGTGCAAATTTGGAGTGCTTTATTTGCTGTATTTCTTATGGTCTTGTGTACCAACACTAATCCCCACTAAAAATATTTTCTCAGAGTTGTAATGCAATAATAATTGTAAATACAGAAATCATTTTTTCTTGGTCTGTCAACCCAAAATATGTTGTGATCTTCTGATATGAGACATCTGTTTTCTAAACTTCTCAGTTTCCCTCTTCTGCAACCATTCCATTTTGATTACACCTCTCAGAGTAACCAGAATTGGACATGGTTACTCGTATCACCAACACTTTGTGCAACAGGACTAGTACTGCTTTTACTTTTACTGAAAATATCTTGTTTGACAGATCCTAAATCAGATTAGCTGGTTTTTACTGACATATATTAATGACTCATGCTCAAATAAGATCAATAAGTACTTCCAAATTCTTATCCTTTTATTTTGCATCCAGTGCTGAACCCATCAGTTTACAGCTTATTTTAATTTGAAAAGTATTTTACAGTTTATTTTAATCCGGAAAATACGTTTATAAAAATAAGAGCCATAAGGTGTGAAAGATGAGACATTAGCTTAGCATATGCATTGGTATTTGGCAGAAAGTTTATATATAGTCTTATACAAATATAAATAAGTATATCCACATATTATTATATATTTTTAGTGTATAAAACTAGTTTTACAATTTATCATTACTGTTATTATTTATGTAATTAAATGCATCCTTCATACAGCTCCTCTCTCTAACCTACCATGTATTCCTACAAAATCAGATCTCCTTTTTGACAAGATAATATATTGCTGTCACCCTACTGAATATTAGTATAATTCTGATTTTAGTTTACTAAAATGACAAGTGCAGCTACTTTATAGCTTCTCTGGACCATAAAACATTTTGAAAGTTATTTTGCCATTGAATCAGCACTGAGGCAGATATGCATGAAGATTTGGCATTTAATATGAGGTGGTTTTGCCCCTTTTCTGTTGTGGAAAATTTGGTTATAAATTTTTCATGACATAGTTCTTTTGTCTGTCAGCACCTTTTACTTTGGGAAAAAAGTCTTCTTGACAGCCACTTTGAGTCTGCTCCTCCAGAGCTTTTACTCATCCCAGTAAAAAAGTAGAGGAATAATAATGAAAGAAAAAAAAAAAGAGGAAGGATATGAACAAAAAATAAAAGGAATTTAAGAAAATACTACCTGATCCAGGAAGAAATCAGAATAAAATGTTTATAGGCAGTCCAAAGGCTTCAGGATTGTCTGTATTCCACATTGCATTCAGTCTTAAAAGTCTTCTGCTTGGGCAAATCAGACTGAGAAATAGAAAGGCCCTACCTCATCAAAGAGCAATACCTGTGCTTAATCTTATGAACTGTGACAACTTCTACCCTTTTAAAAACAGATCTTGTTATAATACAGGTAAACCTAGGTGTACACAGAAATAGTCACAGGTCAAAACCAAGCTTAAGGCTTAACTGACACATATTGCACTACTATCATTGTAAATAAAATTAACATAATACTAGCTTATGTCTGAATATATGCAACAAGTTTGGTATATAAGTAATTAGATGATGAAGAAGGAGAAATAAATAGATAATTAAGTGCTCTCAGTAGAAAACTGTAAGCAACAGTTGTACAGAAATAGTCACCTATGCTGGTCTTTAAACTATGAGTAAGTTTCCTCAAAATACACTGCAAAAGACTCAGCTTTCAATGTTAACAGATCAAGGAAAGAGCAAGGTCATCTATTATCTTAAGTGTAAGTAGTGGGGACTTAAGTCCACATATATTGCATGGCATCTATGAAAGTTGGACAGTACCTCATGAGAAAACACTGCATTCCTTTTCCAGATAGTCCATAACAACTTCTTTTGTTTAATCTAGGGCAGATGGTTATTGACTGTCGTCTCTTGACAACTTGCCTGACTGCCATTCCAAGGAAGTGAGTACCTCTGTCCTCAGGAGGACATCAAGGCAAGGCAAACATGACAGCCTGTGTACAGATCAATGCCACAGAGAAAGCTGCTCTCTTTCCTCTAGAGCAGTGCCATCAGCACTGCTGTCATATTTCTCAACGCCCAAAAATTCCAGTTTCAGAGTTAATTTGAAGAGAAGAGTTTGTTTTCCAGGGAAAAACAAAACAAAACAAACCAACACCCCCCCTAAAAAAACCCCAACCAACCAACCAACCAAACAAACAAACAAAAAAACAAACAAACAAAAAAAAACCCTACACCAAACCATACTTCAATAACTTCCATCCAAGTCACAAATGTAAAGCAACACAAGAAACACAAATCCAAAACAATTTCTTCTTCAAATTCTGTGTGTGACTCATACCTGGCAAAAACTAGTCACCAGCTTATTAATTGCAGAGTTCATCCCAATTATTCAATTTCCCCTTTACATCATTAACACCTTTTTTTTAAAAAAAAAATGTGAATTGCCACTATGACTATGGAATATAAATCACTATAAACCAGTGAAAAATCTGGATATCCAATATGTAAAGCTAAAAGCAAGTAACATTTCATTAGACCTTGTGAGAGAGTTGCAACTTCTTCTCCTCCTCAGAACTTTAATAGTTCTGCATGAAATTAGTTGTGCTGCCCAAGAAAATGAGATTTTCCTGTCTTTCTGTTTCCATTATTCCTTACCTGCAATCCTTCCTTCATTGTCAGTGTATGAATGGTCCTTCCTGACAGTCCTTCCTGTCATCACTCTATGATGAGCCAAGTCTTTCCAAAATCACTGTTTCCAGAAAAATGGACTCTCTATAAAATCTGTTGTTATAAAAAAATGTGTATAGGAATAAATTGCTGGGAAGATACTAGTGGTTTAGATTACCTTCATGCAACAAACACAACTGGAGAATGACAAGTCATAGTAAATCTGAGCAATTCAAATGGCCAGCCAAAGTATAGTTAGCCCAACAACAACTGTGAATATTTCAGTGGCTTTTGCAGTCTGCAATGATAGTCAACATGGATAATAGCAACATCCAGATGCCAGGGCAATGAAGAATATTTTTTTCAGGCTAATGCCTGTTCCTCATTATATCCCACTGATCATTGCCACTCAACAGTGAAGATAAACAACAATGAATTGCCAGTTTCATAAAAATTTCTGATAGTTTCGAGGGGTTGGGGTGTTCTGAAAAAAAGAACAAACACAACATTCAAAACTGCATATGAAATTATGAAAAATATATTATTTTCGTGGATAAGGGTGTTGTTTTACAATAACAGTACATTATGTTCTACCCTTGAAGCATTATAAAACACATAATTCAGAAAAAAAATCAAAAACCATAATTTCCAATCATCAAAATTGGCAAATGTTGAGATTTTTATTATTTTTGCATTATAATAAAGACTTTTCCTTAAAATGTTATCAGAAATTCCTTTAGCCATTATAGTTACCATGCAGTTAGAGTAAAATTTTCCTAAAAATTTCTCTTAGATCACTGAAAAGGTAATGATCCCACACTTATGAACAGAAAGTGGTTACAGGTCCCCTTCACCTAAGCATTGATGACTAAGAACTGAGAGAAATGTTTCAGCTGCAGGACAATGTTGGCTTCTTCCTCCTTCTGAAAGAAGTACAAATTAATAAGCGGAACTCTGAAAACTCAAGTTTAAATTCCTTTATATGAAAGAAACTCATCTTTCTATTACTATATTCACTGTGTATTTTATAAGACTGTTGACAAATATCCCCATGTGCTCTTGGATGTCATCTTCAGCAGATTTTTCCTTGCAGAAATGGAAAGGAATTTGATAATAATTAAAACCTGTTTTTCTCTATCTGGATTCTCATAGCTCTTCATAAGTCACCTTTTGTTTTTGGTCAAAAATACAGTAAAATAAATATTTTTTTTAATTTAGAGTTTTCTTTACCTTTTGTTATCCTACTTCTTATCTCTCTTTCTATGTGCCTAGAGAAAACTATTACAGTGCTTTCAGATGTCCAAATTGCTTTTTTGCTGCTTTGAAGAGGAAGTAAGGGTAAGGAGAAGATAATTATTTTCTTGTCAAGTTCAGCATTATGCAATCTAGATGTGTTTCTAGCACAAGCATTGCTCTTGAGATTTTATTAATATCAAAGGTAAATACTCTAATTTCCTAAATATAATTCATCTCAAACACCTGACGGACCCCAAGCAAGAACGTACATTTATATCACAATTACATTTCAATAGCAATAATAACATAATCATAAATTCCATATGCTTAGCAATAAGAAAGCCATGAGATGCTGTTTCTGGCTTCTGCATAGAAATTTCTTTTGATGGCATTCTGGCCATACAGAAAAAACACAAAAATTAGCAATTTTCCATTTATGGAAAATACATCCATATTGTCTTCTTGTTGTGAACTGAATTCCTATTAAATCTTTGGAGAATATTGCTTCCTTACTCAGTCTGTCACCATCTTACTAAACCCTTTCAGCTACATTGGAATAAATTCATATACTGAAGCAGAAATTACAGTCAGCAATAAGCTACAGCTTGCCTTTTTATTACTACTGGAATGAGGAGCAATACCTTAGTGAAAACAACATTTTAGTAGGTAAGACAAACTAATTATTTTCACAGAAAATGTTTTGCATTTCCAGAATTGTCTCTGTTTTCCCCACCTAAACTCCAGACAAGGATTAACAGTCTGCATCTGTAACTCCACAAACACACACAGCCACTCACCACCTTCTCTCCCCAGCAAAAACACCCCTTTGGTCACAGGTACAAAAAGATTTTCTCTGTCCTGAGACTACTCTATTCACCCCCATCCCAGTTCGTTGTGTAATTGTTGATGGCTCTAACAAGTCTTGTTGTTGCATCTATTTTCCTTTTTGTCTCCAAATTGTCATACTTTTAAATTTGCAAGTAATGCAAGTGTTAGTCTATAACACCCATATAAAAGTTTGATAGGTTGGACTGATATGGAAACTATACAAACAAAAATTAACAGTCTTCCTAAAAAACAGAGGGATGGAAAGCAGAATAGATAGCTGAAATGTGGAGGGGTTTTTTTCTGCTAAGCATGACAAGCAATCCTGGAGTTATTACATGGAAGTAAGAAACAGGAGTTGAAACACAGAAGTCTGATGAAAAGAAAAAAATCATTCTTTCATAGTTCAGGTTTTGTTTAATTATTTTAGGCTGTACTAATAAGGAAACAGGTGCAGTTCCACAGTTGTCACGTTTATAAAACTGCAGCCAATCTCGCCTGTCTCTAAATCTTCCTTTGTTACATTTTTGGGAGGATATATTCCAAAAACTACAGTGCATTACAACACCATTAACTTCTGCAGATTCAGCAAGCCTTCTGTTCTAGTAAAAGAAACTCCAAATTGAGAAAGTTCTATCCCTTAAGTGAAATGGAGGCTGTATCTTTAAATTATAAAAAAGTTTGCCTATTCCTAGTGTGGGTTGAGGGTTTTATGGATTGCTCAGGATGGCATGATGTGTCTAAGTGAGAAACTTAGAAGGAAGACATCTGGGAAAGGCTTGTTAGTGAACTGGGTTCTCTGGAGTAAAAATTATTTCTCCTCCTTCAATTTTCCCTGTGCTGTGGAGTGTTTATTTTCTGTAATTTTTGTCACAAGACTTCAAATAAATCAGTAGAGACTTGCCTTTCTTGTCAAGCTGTTTTTATAAAATTAAACACACACATTCAATGCTGCTTGCAAAGTTCCCCCTTCCTCAAGACACAAACCCACGTGTGTGCGCACACATACACACACCCCAGCATCTTGCTTACTAAACAGAGATAAATCCCTCACCACTGTGATCATCAGACACTAAGCCAAACTCATCTTCTCTTCCTTCTTCCTCCCCCCTCCCCCACTCTGTTATTCATAGAGACCACAGGTGAACCAGGAGAAAATTATTACAGTGTGATGACTGCTGAAATGATAGAAGGTAAAGAAGATGGATTATCACGGGGCTGACATGATTTGTATGGATTTCCAGAATTAAGCTGTTCACTTAAAGTGACTGTCTTCTTTGCACCCACGATATTGCAGCTGCCCTAGTAATAACCTTCATCTGCACTTGTGAGCCAAGTGAGCAGAGCACGTTTCCCATTACCTGTCAAGCGAGTATGTAGAGTTCTTCTGGCCCCGCAGTAATAGCAGGGCTGCTGGTGAACAGAGTAATAAACACCTACTGAGAGGGATGTAGCGTGAAAAGATCTCATCACCTGCCATTAGCACGCTGATGAATAATGCAGCATTTTCGGTGGCAGATGTCAGGGGTGGGAGGAAGAATCGCTTCTCTAAATGCTCTGGTGAGCACTTCAGCACAAAGTGAGAGGTGATAGCAACAGATGCATGTGACAAAATTACACTTGCTATTGTGTTTNTAATTCACATACAGCTAAGCATTTACAGCTCCTAACTTAACCACTGTATAAGGGGCAGTGAGGCTTGACTGTCCAGACAGTCAGCTGCTTTTTCCTGCAGACCCAAACTGGCAAATTCATTGAATAGGTAAGATTAAAAATAAATAAAAATAAAATTCTGATTTCTATTTAAATTCCCCTCCCACTGTACATTTCATTTCTCTTTCAAAAAATCTACAAGTCACTGTAGAAATGACAGTGCCAAGTGAAGTGACAGTTCCTAGATTTCATGCAGTTAAATCCACCAGAGGCTCTAGCAACAGGAAAAAAGGTCTTGATAATTGTTAAAGTCAAGAAACCTCTTATTACTGCTACTGTTCCACTCACCCATTTTGCTGCCGCAAATGAGGTAAAGAAGTGATAAAGCTGCAACACAAATGGTTCCTGGATGTGTTTTTAAGCATGGCAGTCCCTCTCAGGTAATCTAAATCAGTCCAGGTATTGTTGACAATTATTTTCTTTCACTTGACGGAATAAACAGACCCAGACCAAGTCCTTATTAATGCCCAAAGATTTTGCATGACAACGTAGTGTAGGACTTCAAAGCTGCCACAATGACTTAATTCCCTGTACCTAAAGGACAGGTCTCACGGAGACCTCAGTGGAATTTTACATCAGTTTTATGCCATTGCTTTCCAGAGAGAGTTCCTCAAGGCTAGACATGAGTGAGGTTCAAAACCTGACTTATCAGACACCTACATATATTGAGTAGCTGGGAAGTAAGAATTCATAACCAATAAGAATGTTATGTGATTGAAATATTATTCTTGGTAGATGCTATCATCTTGTCTGGGGAATCACAGATTCAGATGATTTAAAGCAACTTGTCCCAAAACAGAAATGTTTTCTGATTAAGTCTGTCTTCAGACTTCTATTTCCAGTGACATTTTGAACCAAAGAGCTTTTTTTGGACAATTGCTGCCACTCAGAAGTAACTTACTAACATCAAAGTCCATGGGTAACAAATGGCTTGATGTCACAAATGCTGAGATTTTAATACAGAGAAGACTTGAGCTCCTGAATACCTGCACTCTGAGAGAGCTGGATACACAACAATCACCATGTGTTTGATGCCTGCAGGACAGCTGAGATGAGAGAGGAGGTATTGTTGAAAACCAGAGGTTGGTAATGCTTAAAAACCTTATTGTAACAGATGATTCACAAGATGGCATAGATGGTGTCATTACTCAGAAGGGTCCTGTTCATACTCAGGTGCATTGCACAAGACAAAAAAGTAAAAGTTATATCAGGTGTCCTTGTTTCTGCCCCTCTGCAAGCCATGCATGCATTAACATTCTCATAATTGTCCAAATATGAAAGCCTACTGGATGACAAAAGCTGGGCATTAAAGAGCTCTGAGGGGGTGCAAAAATGCCTCCACTGTTAAACAGGATCTTGGAAAATATACTTCAGGACAGAAGCTGTCTTCTGGTCACTTTTTGGTTGCAGCTGTTGCCTAGGTTCTTCTGTGCTGCCTGTTCACACACATTTCAAAGGTCAGTGCTCTCCTGTTAGTCAAGGCTGTGTCAGAAAAGAGACAGTGAGACTTAGCAAGCATACAACACTTCAGCAAGACCTGTGAGATGAGAAATACAATGGGGATTTCCTTCAAATTATAAAAGTGCCATCATCAGAACCAGAGTAGGTGGGCATATATCTCGAAAGAGAGACAATATTCTTTAAGAGGAAAGGTATATAATCAACATGTAGCAAGGATAATCAAGTCAAGAAAAACACTCATTATAATCCATATCCACGCAATTCTTGTTTGTGGAACTTTGAACTGTGATTCAAACATGGAATAGAACTGAGAGAAACAAAGACATATTACCAATAAATCTGGCACACTGGAGCTGTGTCTGCTAATGCAGAAAATTTCAAAGGATGTGTATAAATAACAGTTTCCTCTGGGGGAAAATAATGTATAAACCGGAAAAAATGCCCCACCTCCTCCCCTTCACCTCCCAGCTCATTCATCTGGACCATTTATAACAAACCCAAGACTTAAACCCACTGTAGTTCTTTTAGCATTTCTCTTTGCAGTAGGTCAGATTAGTATGGAAATAGTGTTTTAAACTATATTCTTTTAAGTGCTGTGGATGGAATGGGAAAGCTGATGAAGAAGAGTGAAAAGACACATCTCTTCAAGATTTAATCTTGAGTCCCCTGCAGATATACCTTGGGTTAGCTAAGATTTTGCTTCTTAAACTTAAAGTGAAAAAGAAAGATCATAAACTGGAAAACAAATGTTACTGTTAAAAAGTAGTTATTCCATATAGTCTCTTTTTCCATACAGGATCAGCTGGAGATTCTCTAAAAATAGGGATTTAACTGTTTGGGTAAGGGTATACCTGTCTGCAAACCTGTTGTATTATAATATTTCTTTATTTACGCATAATTTCACAGTTTTTTAAGAAGAAAATATATCTCATATACCTTTTAAACTTGTAATTCTTCATTGTTGCACTTACAGTTCAATAAACTTCTCAACAGATATTATTCACAGATATGTTGTAAATAGCACATTAATCCAGAAGAAAAGACATTAAAAGCTGAAAAAAGTTTTGATAAAAAGCAACATTTGCCCTGTGTTTTGTGTCCTAGTATTGCTCTCACCAATGTGTAAGGCTAAAAAAGGCCACCTATTATTGTAGTGATGTATCTAAAAGATCTCAAGCTGCCTGTAATAATCTCCATTATGTATAATGACCACTTTGATAATAGTCTTTAGAAGAGGTAATGGCCCCACTGAATGGTTATTACCTGTCTGTTCATGCTGGAAGGAAGATGCAGAAGCCAAAGGGGACAGCGAAATGGTCCTTGTAGTGCAGTCTGAAGGAATAAGAAATATTTAACAGAATGCAAGGAACAGACAAGCAAGCACCTCTGGATGTAAAGCTGTCTGCAATTGTGCAGTAAACTACTGTGAATTTTGTGAAATAATAGAAATATAAAACTAATTAATAATAAGAAAACTATCACTTTGAGAGCTATTTTAATTTTAAGAGTCACAAACTCTGTTAGAAAATAAAAGATATCTGAATGTTAAATATAGTTTAGTGCATTGTGAAATGTTAAATGTTGTTATACTCCAGTTCTATACCATGCCATAGGAGCAGTATCACTTTACTCCAGAGAGACCTCTGCACAAATCAAAGGTCAAAAGTGTTTACAGCTTCCACACAACCACTGCAAAAAACTCCCTATATACAAAAGTACGGGGTTATAAAAGTAGCAAGTAAGCCATGTCAGAGCTATAAGGACTCAGACTGACTTTTAAAACAGACAGAATTTTCTTGTAAATGAAGCCTGAGCACAGAAAATCCACTGCCACAAAAACATCAGGACTTCAACAATTTATGTCAGCTCTGTCCAGGCTAGATGATCAGCTCTAGAAGTTAACTCTTAATTCTTATCCATGAAAATAATAAGTTTTTCCAAGCAGAAATTGCTTTTAAAATCCACACAGTGTTTAATAAAATTTGGTCCTGATTTCAGTTGTGACCTAAAGGATTTACTACAGATTAAAAATGCCTGTAATGACTAATGATTATTCTGGCCTCATGCTTAGAAAAATATTGGGAGATTATTTCATTCAATATAACTGGGTTAAAAACACAGAATGAAAAAGAATATTCTATCTTTGAAACAAAAAGAAACAATTCTGAAAATCTCAGTTCAACAAAAATTAAAAAAAAAATTATAAAAAAAATTTAAAAAAAAAGATAAAGTCTTGGTTCAAAATTCAAACCACTATGAATTCTGAATGGTTTACTCCATGTACATTGAACAACACCACTGAACAGTGGTATTGCAAGAACACAATACAGAGATGTGTGCTTACATCTCTACATGTGCTACATTTTCCTTAAAATTTCCACTGTTTTCATCTCTCATGCAAGAAGAAAATGTGAGCATCCAGAAATAGGGATCTCGGCCAGGCATGTGATTTTTTGAAATAAGAAACTCCTTTAGCAGAGACTCCTTTTGTCAGCAGCCTGTTGGGTTCAGGAAAACATAGAAGTCCCAGTAAGAGAGCTCACACACACTTAAACATGTTATTGCTTCATCCTTAAAGTTGAGCAGGAAGAGACGAAGGAATGCCAGCTGCATGCACTCTTCTGTTGCCTTAGTGGTATTTGTGCACTTAATGGGGACACTCTATCGCTCAAAGAGAAAGAGTGACTAGAGCAGACCAGTAGGCACTGAAAGTTACGTATTGACTTATATTGTCACTTGAAATGAAAAGTTTAGTCTGCAGTGATGGTGGTGATATCCCCTTGTAAGAAAAATCTCTTACTATTTGATTTAGGAAGATGGCAAAATAATCCATGGAACACAGAAAATAATACGAGTAGGAAAAATTTAATCATGACACGTGTCAGGTGCTCAAGTCCCTGGATTCCCAAGAGCATACCTCCTGATTCAAAATCCCCACTTTTTGAACACTCCCAAAGTCCAACCCTGATGATGATGTGGGAAGGGCATTTCTTCTTCTCAGATTGGCTCTTCTGTGCCCCCCCCCGCTTGCCAGGGGTGGAGTTTGAGGCAATATGTCAGCCTCCATCTGGCTGCTGTCCAACCACATGGTATAAAATTGCGGAAGCTATATTTTTAGTTAGTATGCAATTTCCCTATTCCCAAATGCTTAGTCCCTGGCATGCATTCCAAACCGAACTGGATGCCTTACAACCTCCGCGTAATGCCTAAAAGTTAGTATCAAGGAACAAAAACTAAATATTTTGTTAGTACTTATTGTCCAGTTCATCTGCTTGTAATAAAACCAACCTTTCTATTTCTCATACCCTGCCTTGCTTTTTTCTCTGTTATTATTACATTACCTTGCTATCACTAAAAAAAAAGATAGAGGGCAAATTACAACTGAGATATAACACAAAACAGATGTTTCATTTACGATTACAGACCAGGGCATAAAGTGTTTTTTATCATTCTCTCCTCCCATTTTGACTACTTCTTTGGTCTCAAATTGGATTCCAAAGGTCATCTCTTATTTTAAAATAATTTCCCTCACTGCAGTTTCACAAGATGCTCATCTTAGGTCACCTACATTCCATGAAGAGTATTTCTTGTTTCTTATTACCTGTGTGAAAGCACTTTTTCAGTCCTGTCTCTTTATTTGAGCAATTTGCCTCTGGCTGAGAAGTCCATAAACACTGAATGGACTAAAAGAGTGACTCAAGACATCTTAAAGTGCTGATTAATTGAAGTGGTTTGAACAGATTCTGCAAACACAGTTGAAACCCTTTGTCATGAGAGTCTGTGAGAAAATAACCATGATAAAGAGAAAAACAACAACATAATAACTTACACTGGATAAGGTAGTCCAGGATAAGAGCTTATTTCAAGAACATCCGAATTCAGTGTCAGAAAGCGGTAGCAGCAGACACCAGCATGAGAAAAACAGGACTACCCTGGTGCTTCTTCATTTTACACTTACTGGTCATTTCATCTCAATCTAATGAAAAAGTGCATACTACTGGTCCTCAGTAAGGCACAATAAAAACAGATGGCTTGGTAGGATCTGAAATCACTAATGTTTAAGAGCACAGGTAACTTCACACAATTACAACAAAGGAAAATGACATTGTGAAAACTCAGTTTGAAACCGTACAGCCTTAGCTGTACAATAATTAATGCCACTAAATAGAAAAAATCCCTGTTACTAGTACCACCAGTTCAAAAAAAATTGCTCTCACAGAAAAAACTCCAGGGAAATACGGAGGGAAGATGCAATGTGGAAGTTCCCTAAAAGCCGGTGGTCTGCATCCCATCTGGAATGAGGTTTTTAGAGAGTTAATAGATGTTGTTTCAGGACAAGATACAAGACTGTATAAAATATAGCTACAGAAAACTGCAGAGAAGTAAGATATATGCAGGTACCCAAAAAAATGTCAATGCAATGGAAAGAATCCAATAAAATTTATTCTGAAGTCGAGAACACTAACAACTTACAAAGAAAAGTTGCACCAGCTGCAAAAATTACTGGGCTTGAGAAAGACACCTACTATTCTCTTTCAGGCTTTATCATCACGGCCCAACCAGCCCTTTCCAGGCTGTGGAGGTCCTGTATCATGTCTGTGAGCATTGTCTCTCTCCTCATATATCGGAGAGAGACCCTGAGAGCCTCTCTGGAATTGAGGGGGAGAGAACAGCAAAACTATCTGGAGAAAAATGTCTCTCTTTTGGCAGCAATGACTTTCCTAAGTGAATAATTCTGTCTTCTGTTAGAAATAGAGTTGGGGTTTTGCTGAAGCCAGTTGCATGGGTAAAGAGCAGAGGGGGAGGAGAGGATAGTTGAGTTTCTGGCAGTTGGAACTTGGGGTGGTTTGAACCTGTTTTTGGCACCTTTTTGTGGGGGTGGGGGTCTAGGGCAGGTAGGCAGATTGGGCCAGGCTGTGAGCTCCCTAGTACCAGCCAATGGGAATGGAAGCAGGGACCCCCGGCCGGGACAGGGTATAAATACCTCTGGTTCTTGCTGGCCTGTGTCTGTCTCCTAGGCCAGAGGGGACACACCAATTGACCTGAATTTGTTAAATAAAAAGTTTAGTTTTGCTTCGATGACTTTGTCCCCTTCTGAATTTTATTGGTAAGTGTGAGCATTTCTCACAGCAAAATCTTCCGAAAAAGGGACTGCCTTTCATTTGCTACCTTGACACTACAGTTTGTGAACTGCTCAGGCTTTTTCTAATTAAATTAGGCAATATATGATTTATATAAGAAAATTCATTTATGTTTATCTGTTAAAAGGATGATGGATTTTGATTGTATCTAAATTTTCTTAGCATCTCTAAAACCTTTGCCTTAGTAAATAGACTCCAGCATTTATTTTTCCTGGGCAATGAAGTACTTCCTGAAGAAAAAATATTTTCCCACCATTTGTAAATATAACAATTATTTGTCTATAATTCAATTCTTCTTTTAGTACTGATGATTAGGGCATCTCAGATAACCGACCAAGAGAAAAGATTCTTGTAGAGAATACAAAACCTTTACAAATGCCCTTTCAAATCTGAAAGAAAAACAAGTCTGTGATAATTTGAAAAAGATAAGGCTAGAAAATGCAGATTTGTAAATGCAGATAGATAAATACACATATTAGTTTTACATTACAAAAGAAAGAGCGAAAATAAATTTTGGTTTTACAAAAAATAAATTTTTGCTTTTACTAAATGACAGAGAAAAAATGTATTTTTGTATTAGTTTTTTTTTTGTGTGTGTATCAGAAGTAATTTCTTTTTAGGAAAAAGAAGATGTTTTAACAGTATTTATTGCTTTAGTACTTTGGAGGCTTGGGTTCATATCCTTGCCACAGGCCTTGTTGGACAGGTTGCACTTAGCTTCATGGTTCAGGCATTTATAACAGTGGGGTAAGAGTACTCTGTTGTTTTGCAGACTTCTCAGCCCTTAAAAGACTGCAGTGTCCTCTTATGCTATAAAAGCAGTAGCTATACAGCTGCCACCTTCAAGGCACGTGGGTATCATCAGCACTTCAGATGCCCTCTGGCCCCAGGTTTTCCATTTATCTATGCAGTATAAGAACTTCTAAGCCTGGTGTGCTAGAGAGGAAGCCAGCTATATACTTGGGGTTGGAAAATGGGGCACAGTCATTTGAGCGACCACACATACTTACCCTTAAGATCGTCTGCATTGTTCTGATTCACCTTTCTTGCTGTGATGGCTTCATCCATAGACAGTTACACCTACTAAAGTCAAGGCATAATTGCCATCAGCATCTCAGTGCTTGAAAAACTCTAGACTTTTCATCACTCTGTATCTTTCACAGCTGAAAACAGCAGATTATTTTCAATTAGCAGAGATCTGAATGTTCCAAAAATGTATTTGTTTCACACACAATATATGAGTCATGTTCAAGCTGACAGGATGGCCTGCTCTAAGATC
The DNA here is from genome assembly GCA_013396755.1 of Sclerurus mexicanus. Taxonomy (NCBI): domain Eukaryota; kingdom Metazoa; phylum Chordata; class Aves; order Passeriformes; family Furnariidae; genus Sclerurus; species Sclerurus mexicanus. Next base: position 30,591 of record VWZF01003953.1, on the reverse strand, counting down.
TGTCCCTCCATTGCTTTCTATTTATATATTTTCCCATTTATGGGACAATTCTGTTAATCAGCTTTGAGGTACCTTCACAATGAACAAATATTAAAACTACATAGTAACAGAATGGTTGAGATTGGAAGAAACACTGTAAGTCAACTGGATCAGCACCTTGCTCAACAGGACCACTTCTTCTTAGATACTTTTGTCTATGGTCAGTTGCCCAGGACTATGTGCAGATTACTTCTGAATGGGTTCTCATAAATGGGTAACAATATGTAGACTTGATAGCAGATAGTTACAAGATATCTGGATTTTGAAGGACAAAGGAAGGAATAACACGATATTATTTATGTGTCTGTGTATGTAAAAAGTACTGATGAATTGTAAAACATGTAAGGTCCCTATGAAGTTAATAAAGCAATCAAAAACACTTCTCTGCAAAACTTAAAAACAGCTAAAGGATAGATCTGATCTCTGTCAATTTTGCCTGGAACAGAGGACATGTAGCAGCCACCAAAGAACAAGACTCAGTTCAGGTCTTTTTATATTCTACTCCTAGGTGACAAAGAACAGGAGAGGAAAGGAAGCAAAACAGCAACTATCAATTAGTACACAGAATAGGCCTTCTTGGCCTAAATAGATATATTTGAACAGATTTTATGACAAGCTTATCAATTTCATATTACCGTAAAAAAAAAAAAAAAGAGAGAGATAATTCATAGTCACAAATTTAAGTTATATCTCAAGTGCATGAGTAGAAAAAATACACATTGGTAAAGTCAGAGAAGATTATAGTGTACAGTGAAGCTTGATTCTTACAAAAATAAAGAGTTAAAAGTTTATTCTGTGAAAAGAGCATTATCTGTTCTCTCAGTTGGTGAAATGTGTTCATTTCAGACCTTGGTAAAAAGGTTTTGAAGTATTAGTGAAATCAAAAAACAAGTAATAACAAAAAAAATTACAAAATGGTAGTTCTGTGTTCAATAATATCATTCTTATTCTTTCTTTCCTTTTCTCACTCTTTTTAAATCCCGGATCATATCAGTGTTTAAATTCAGCTTGATCAGTATAATACATGAACTTTTCTTCTGTCTACTTCTTCCTCATTTTTTGGCAGCAACAAAGAATTACTGTAATGCAAAAATTTCTGGCTGGCATGGTGCCCAGCAAACTTACAGAACCATTGAGACTGGTTTACATTAATTCTTCACAATAGCCATTTGAGTACAAAGCTTTGGGATGATAATTTGTTTCTCCTGCAGTTTTATGACATTTCAATGGCCTGAAATATCCTAGTTGATGGCTACTTGTATCATTATGGGTCTGCCATAAATGATGTAAATTGCCATAAAAAGTGGGGAAAGCCCTACATCACACGTAGATTTGTCAGTGATGACATTTTGGTTTGTTCAATGTAATTTTAGTCATTTAGTTGCAGAAAAACATCCCCTTCTTATCAGGTATTTCTGAAAATTTGGGGGGGTTTGTGCCTAACAAATAGGACAAAGAAGTAGAATTTTTTTCAAGTGCACTAAGCACCAGCTCTGGAGTGAACTACATTGATTCTGACGCTGTTTATTACCAGCTAAAGAGAACCACCTACAGTTTTTTGGGTTTTCATCCCCCTTCCTCTGAAATGCCCATTACAGCCAGATTAACAACTCTAATCTGTATTCCTATTACTACTACACCTTTAGTAAAGAGACTCGCTTCTGTCTAAATCTCACTACAGAAAATAGTCCATCTCATTTACTGCCTAGCTGTCAGAATTTGAAATATCCAGCATATGAGAAGCTTTGAAGGAAAATACAGAAAAGTTGTAAACAGTAACTGCATTTCTGTCTGGTGATATGCTGTCTGGGAGAAAAGACAGTCTGTCGCGTGGTTGTAGGGACTTGCCTGTCTTTACAGCTGTCACCAGGCATTTTCAAAGCACCCATCACCTTAATGTATGGCAAAGTCTATGTTCATCTACATTACAATAAAACTATGCTAATAATTATTTTCATGTTAATAATAATTAACAGTAAATAATCAGTCCAGTATGAATGCCGTTATCTGAGAGGATCCCCAGTGAATCTGAGAGCAAACCTGAAACAAACATGGCTGGCTACTGCAGCACCAGTAATATAATCACCTTTTATCAAGAGAAATACTAACTAGAAAATAGCATGTACATTCTGACTTAAAACACAAAAATGGTACAACTTAGTGATGTCACTTTCATCTAAACTGAATACTATCCAATCCACTAGAGCTCTGCTATTCTGAGCTACACACACTGATGTCAGCCTGCAGTAACTTCTTTGAAAACAACAGGATAGTTCAGGGTTTATGTGGTGTAGTGGAGATAAGAATCTGGCCCACTATTGTGCCAGAAGCTCCAAATATTTCCTCTAACATCACGCCTAAACATCCAAAACAAACCTCAGGAAAGTTGAAATCTTGTTCTGATTCTCAACTGTATGCAGTTCTTCTAGGGTTTCCAGATAATTTCCAAATTTAAAAAAAAATTTCTTATTTTATCTTCAGACTTTAGAATAGCTTGAGTACGTTAAAAAATTAATTTACTGCAGTTTAGCATGATTGTCAGAAGTGTCTGCCAATTGTCTGAAGCCGAAATAACTTTACCAGTTCAGTTACAGTGATGTAATTAAAGTCGTATGCAATGAAACAGTTACTTAATAAAAGGAAGTACTGAGTTAATACTGATTATCAGAGAATAAGTTTATCTAGATATCTCATCAGTAATTCTCTCTGTTCTTTACCTGATAATACCCTACTGTGGGATTGCAATAGGCCATCTTAGCATATTTCTTCTGACACTTCTCATAGTGCTGCTGACATCCCCCTGGTAAGTAGTGATGTTCAGTTTTGTAAGTCTCTAACTAATTTGCCAAAAGGTCTAATTTTGTGAGTCATCATTCCTACTTATTGTACTGATTTGAGCTGCATTTCATTAAAATCCCTGTCAAACCAATGTTAGCTTCAGTTTTGCATCACAGTGAATACAACAAATTATTTATTTGCAAAGAAATGCCACACTTGCCTCTAAGCCTGCAGACCAAATCACACATGAAATATAACAGTAGTAGCAGAAGGAACAGAAAAATCACACCCCATCACCAAGCTGACAGAGAGAATGAGAACTACCATTTCCCAGCAGAAAACTCATTCAATAATTCTTTAAGAGCAAAAATTTGTAGTTGTGCCCTCACATCTTATGTATACAAATCAGCCAGCACATACATAGATTGCTAAATGCTGACTACCCACTTGTAATCATTCATTAAGTATCAGCTGTGAGGGGGAGCCAGCTTCATCTACCTCCCCAGGCCTCCTGGGGTCTGGAGGGGATCTCGAAATCCCCACATGCAGCACTCTAAGATAGTGAGGTTGTAGAAAAAAGCCTTTAATTACTTGACTCAAGCGTATTTAAGCTCTTTGGGTGGAGTTTGGGAGGTAGGATGTGATTGGGTAAGGGTTCAGGGGGAGTGGTGTGGTTTGGGGGACACAGGGGCCAATAAGGGAACAGCAGGACCAAACCTAGTGGAAACCCAGGAATGGAGAGTGACAGGTGATACATCCAGTGAGGTCGGGAGGGGGGCGGGGCTGGATACCTGGGAAGAAAGGAACAGTCTATGTACACATGTGTGGGGTTCTAGGAGTTACATTCTATACAGGGGAAAACTCATACATAAAAGATGCAGGTAATGCTGGATTATAAAGTCTCTGGTCCCTTGGAAGGTGTTACAGTGCTGGTCTTGTTTCTAGTGATTTCTTTTTCCACGATGTGTAGTCCGGATAATCCTCTGTCTCTGTTTTGCATGTGCGGTGGCAGAAGTCTTTCCCAAAAATTAAGTTTGATCTCCTTGAATATCAGCTGTATTGGATAAATTGTTTAGTAAGTAATTACCAGGAAGAAACTCTGTGTTTTAATCCTTCTTCCTACAGGCATCAGATACATATCCAGAAAGCATTTCAGTGACAGAAGCCAGATGAAATGCTGCAAGAAATTGCAGCCATTTTATTATTGTGAACTCCAAATTAAGCAAACGTATCAGTGAGTAGGAGTCCTGGTACTTCTTAAATATCCTGGGACAAACATTCAGAACAAAGACAGACTCTTTGTCAAACTCAACTCCTTCTTAGTCTTTGTATTTTTTATTTCAAAATACCTTTAGCACTAACTAGTAATATTCAAGGAAATGTACCAAAGGAAATATTTTTGTCAGTAATGGTAATAGAAACATAAACAGGAAAGTGCAGAAAAGTTGTCCTATACCATAACTCCATACTATAAACTAAATCCATTTATGTGTCCTGCTTCTAATGTATAGCTCCTTCTGGTCACAACTGCCCACAAAGCTGCCTGGTGAAGTTTGGAAAAACACCAGTCAACATCAGCTCTCCTGAAAGCTTAGCAAGGGTACCCAGGGAAGGGAGTCATACTCAAAAAGTGTAATAATTTCTCATTTGGAGCATGAGCTTTTCTATGGGACAAACTAGAAAAACTCAGGAAAGCTGGCAAATAAGCCAATTAAGATGAAGGGTTTTTTTCCTCATCATTATCTGAATGGCTTTTAAAAGTGAAAAGTGCCACTATGATAGCTTCCTTGAGAAGACTGAAAGTAAATTCACAGGAACACTCCAAAGCAAAGCTCTAAAGATACCAAATTCAAACTGGAAATATGCCCCTAGGATCCAGCATGAGTGAGAACCCATGGGTACTGAAAGTCATGCCCTAACAGTTGTTGCAGGTGTAAACAGGGAACATGCCACAGTGTTGGGCTAGAAGAGAAGTCATCACACAGGAGCTGTGAAGCAAAGGCTGATTTATAGCTAAGGGAACAAATGCATTACTTATCATTGCTGACTTTTCTGGAGGAAGTTTCCAAGGGGGTGGTGTGGTAGAACTTCTCTGACGTGCCCAGGCCAAAATGGATTTACCTAACACCAAAGAACTATGTGACTGGGTGAGAGCAAGAAGGTAAAAATGTAATCACAGTGTATGCAGACTTCTTTTTCTATGGGCAATCGATATTCAGACATGGTTGTCAGATGAGCAGATTACGATTTAACAGTTACTGCAGTGGGTTGCTTCTATAAACATTGTAGATTCTCCATCAACAACCAAATCCATTTCTCTTTATAATATTTAGATAAAACAAATTAGAAGATAACACTCTTTAGCATTAGAAACAAGAAATACCACCCTCCAGAATAAAGAATAGGTACTGTTTACATGTTGCTGCCAAATTATGGAAGTTTTTTACTGTTGTTCAGATGAGCAGTGGTGCAATAGAACTATATGAAATACTTTTCAAGTTCCAGCCATCACTTCTTTTCATGTTTTCTGTCTTCTATGATCTCTGCAGAAATTTGTAGGAGTCATAGAATCACAGAATCATAGAATGGCTTAGGTTGGAAGGGACTTTAAAGATCATCTAGCTCCAACCGCCTTGCCAAGGGCAGAGATATCTTTCACTAAACGAGGTTGCTCAGAGCCCCATCCAACCTGGCCTGGAATGCTTCCAGGGAAGGAGCATCCACAACAACTCTGGGCAATTTGTTCTAGTGCCTCATTATCCTTACAATGAAGAATTTCTTCCTAATACCTGATCTAAACCTACTCTCTTTCAGTTCAAAGCCATTCCCCCTTCTCAGGCACCTGTAAATAGCTTCTCTCCATCTTTCTGTAGGCTTCCTTCAGTTGAGGCACTCAAAAGCCTCAATTTGGTCACCCCAAAGCCTAATAAGGTCAATGGTGCTCTTCAAAATTAAGGAAATGTAGGACATTTCCAGGAGATTAAGTAAGAGATTGACATAAAATCCAAAAATTACTTGTGTGTCTTATATGCCTAGAAATTAACTGCTCTGTGAAAACATGTCTGTATTTTGCATCACACTAATTACCTTTGTTCTGATTAACAAGTAATAAATAAACACAATGGTATAAATTAACACATTAATAACTGTAATAGCAATACTAGGACTGAATCATATATTATTACTAAATTACTGGTGTTTTCTTCAATTCTTTCGTCAAACCAAAAGAATTCTGAATTCACAAGAACTAGGGTAAATGATACTTGAAAATAAGGCTTAGAGAGTTGCTGCAAGCACGAAACATTTTTTGATGCTTATTGTGACTTTGGTTTCTTTTTAGTTGACTGAAGATGAGCTAGCCAGGAAGACTAAAATACTTATGAGAGAGGGGAAAATTGTCGGTGCACATCAAAGAAAGTGCCTGTCTGTGTGTGTGCGTGTGTGTGTGCGTGCGTGTGTTTAACAACTGAGGCTCCATTCCAGTAAGCAGAAACTGAATTTCAGCCTAAACTTTGAGTATCAGGTGGTCGTCATAATGACTGCTGCTGTTGTCCTCTCCATGGCAAAGCATGCAAAGCATCTGCAGCTGAGCTGAAATTAGCCCAATCCTCATGTTCTTCTCTAAATGTTTCCCCATTATCTGCCTCTTGTCTTGATAGCTAATATAGTTCCTATAGCTGCTATATCTTATTAGGTCAGAGCAATAAAAATGAATGACATTTTCTTGATGGCTTATGCAGAATGCTGTAATTTGAATAAAGTCTCACTAGCCTTCTTTCTTTTCTTTCTTTTCTTTCTTTTCTTTCTTTTCTTTCTTTTCTTTCTTTTCTTTCTTTTCTTTCTTTTCTTTCTTTTCTTTCTTTTTTTTCTTTTCTTTCTTTTCTTTCCCTTATACTGAATATATTGGGGTCCTGGCAAGCTGCCACTCTACTACACATTAGAAATGGTAGAGTTTTCCTCTATCTGATTCTCTAAAATGAGTTCACGAAAAGGTGCAGACCCAGCACATTTGTGGTTTTTCCTATAAATTACTTTAACACTGTGTCCAATCATATATATAATTTCAGATTTTCAATTTCAACTCACTGCTGTGTCAGCACAGACTCCACTGATATGTCTAACGTATTTAGCTTAAAATGAAACGGATGGCATTTCATTACCAGGAAGATAATATTTTTGAATATGTTTGCTGCATGGCAGGATCCATCATTATTCTGCCATTTTATGTTCAGAGTGTGTAATAGCTTTTTAACGCTTTGATGTATTTTATTTATATATGTAATATTTTTCTAATATCATGGGGTGGTTGAACTCATTGAACACATTATACAATCTTAATTGAATGCTTTTAAATATTAGTTAGGGAGGAAAGGCTTAACAAATGGCCAATATTTTGTTTGAAATTTAATAGACAGTAGTTGAAATACCAAAAGCCCATCTCATTCTCACTTTTTCACATTGCTCCTCAGCTCCCTCTGACACTCAAAACACTCTGAAAGGAAAAAAATGGGAAAGAAAATCCCACAGTCCCCTGAGATACTCAAGCTGTCAGTATGAAGGTAAGTAATGCAGCAAAACTTGAACGTGCCCAGCTGTGAATGACAGAAGCCCTCTTATTGGAAGAAACTTCTGACAGGCCTGAAATCCTTGATACCTAGTTTCTCAGTCCTTTCACCAAAGTAATGGAAATTTAAAACTACTAAGAATTTCTTCAAAGTTAGTTGTGGTGGGCTTGGGTTTTTTGCTTGCAAGAAGAAGATGTTACTTATGTACATTTGCATAATACAACAGCTTAGAGCTGTCGCAAGAGAGCAGCTAAATATGAAAGGGCATTTCTTGATGTTAGCAGCCAATGCTAAAGTGAGCCATCCTAACTGCTCCTTGCACTGGACTAGTCCTGTATTTGTGCTTGGAATTGCCTTGACCCCAGTGCAGGATCTTGCTCTTGGCCTTATTGAACTTCCTGAGTTTAGCACGGGTCCACCTCTCAAGCCTGTCACAGTCCCTGTGGATGTCCTTTCTTCTCTCCGGCATGCTGACCACACCACAGAGCTTGGTTTTGTTGACAAACTTGTTGAGAGTGCACTCACTTCCACTGTCTCCATCACCAGTAAATATGTGTAAACAGCACCAAACCCAATACCAACCCCTGAAGGCATCACTCTTCATTGCTCTCCACTTGGATGTTGAGTCATTGACCACAACTCTCTGAGTGTGACCACATAGGCAATTCCTTATTCACCAACTGGATTATCTGTCAAATCCATGTCTCTCTCGTTTAGAGATAAAGATGTTGTGTGGGAGAGTGTAAAATACTTTGCTCAAGTCCAGGGAAATGCTATCAGTTGATTTTCCTTATCCACCAATACTATAACCCCATTAGACAGGACCACTAAACTTGTCAGGCACAATTTGCCCTTAGTGAAGCCATATTGGTTGTCACCAATGACCTCCTTAATTTTTATGTGCCTGAGCATAATTTCCAGGAGGACCTGTACCATGATCTTGCTGGGCACAGGAGTGAGACTGACCAGCCTGTGGATCCTAGGGTCCCTTTTTCCCTTTTTGAAAATAGGGGTTACCTTTCCTATTTTACAGTCAATGGGAACTTCTCCAGAAAGCTGATGTTAAATTAACTGTGACTTTCTACATCCAATTTTTTGAATTATCATAATCTTTTTGCCTTTTCCTTTTAAAACAGCTATAGTGACTCATTCTTACAATAGTTCTGTTTGTTCACAGAAGAAACTCGTTCCCCAAATGACCAGTTTAATATTGCAGAAAGCATTCTTTTCTCTACAATATTTCAGCTACACTCTTTCAGCTACACTCTTTAGAGAAGAGGAAATTCATTGTTATCCTTCTTACAGCAGGGCTAAAGTACAAATAAGTTAAAGTCAACCTTTACTTAAACTTTATAGGATTTCATGTTTTTCAGAAGCTGCTTGTGCATTCCTGAAAATTAGGTTACTCCTTTAGATGTCTAAATATGGAGCTAGGGATCTGCATTTTGTGGCCAAAAGCCTTAGTCATTATGGGTGGTTAGGCATTTAAGTTGTGTTGAAACATGAAAGCATTTGAGATCCAAATATTTTGTAAGATCTGATTTTGGCCATGAGATGGTTAGGAGCAGACACCAAGTGACAGCATTTAATTTAATCCTATTGTGCTGTTTGCTCAGGCAGGCAGAACAAGAAATTTATGTTTAGGGCAAATGGCATTTTTTAATATGGACTACCTGATGTTAAATAGCTAGTGGAAACACTTAAGATGAGGAGTGGAGAAAAGAGTAAAAAAATGCAAAATTAGTAATTCCAGGAAGAAAAGGCTGAAAATTATAGTAACACATTGTTGCTGGTCTAGTGGGAATTTGTACTGAAAAATGAGAATATCAAAGGAGCTTTATGCTTCCTTAGCAAAAGTTATTGGAAAATAAAACATTCTAGGTAAGTCCTTTTTATTTATGGTTGGGGTTTAATTTCTTCTTTTAAGTTTTTCCCTGTGTGACAGACCACAACAATAATTCATATCTAAAATATAACAGATAACTTTATAACAGATTTCACTCCTTTTTCATCAATCATAACATGTTTTCTACATACTGTTTTATGCAGACTACTTCTCCATCATCAAGTACAACTTTGTAAACCGGATTTCTCAAGAGAATTTTCCGTACACAGGTCTTCACATGTGTACTAGCAGACAGATCAAGGAAAGTTGGTGTGAAAACATTCACATGTATACATTTTTGAATTATTATTCTGGAAATGCCCTGCTGATGGTGGTTTTTCTGGGTTTCCTAGTTTAGCATGCATAAGTCATAGAATCATAAAATCGTAGAATCATTTAGGTTGGAAAAGACATCTATGATGTCTTAGTCTAGAGGAAAACTAAGATGTCTATGTTGACTGGGAAAAAAATGAAGGGGGCCTTCTTCCCCAAAAAATAACCACCTCACTCCTTTAAATTTAGAACAAACTTTAATTAGGAAAATGCATTGAAAAGGATAACAGTTCTGAACTANATCACTTGCTACTTGGGTGACTGACCACTAGCTCCGTACACGCTCCTTTCAGGTAGTTATAGAGAGAAGTAAGTTCTCCCCTGAGCCTCCTTTTCTCCAGGATAAACACCCCCATCTCCCTCAGCCACTTCTCATAAGACCTGTGCTCCAGAACCTCACATTGCCTTTCTGTGGACAGGCTCCAGAACCTCAGTGTCTTTCCTATAGTGATGGGGGGGCCTAAAACTGGACACAAGATTCGATGTGCANTTTGGGTGCAATTGTATTTATGGAGAGCAGGTGGTGATGTCGCACCTTGGCTGGCTGCGGGGTCAGCTCCCAGGAATGTGGTGGATGTGCCCGTGGGGTCCTGATGGTGGAAGCATGGCAATCCCAGATAGACTCACGTGGGATTGCTAGGGCAGAGGGACAGGGTAGATACATTCCCCTTCCTTTTTTTGAGAGAAGATGTGTTGGGCCAGGGAGGGGGCAGAGGGGGCAGCAGCTTCTCTGCCAATGTCAGCCACAGGGTACCCAGAACTAGGGGTTGGAGGGGGAGAAAGAGGAGCCAAGCCAAAGAGAGGCCCCCTCTGAGATTCCTCCACTCCCGGCAGCTGCCAGAAAAAAAGTGCCAACCAAGCACCCAGGAGGAAACCTCTCTCCCGCCCCACCTCAGCCATCAAGTTGGAATTTGAGCAATTGGCCACCCCATTTGTTAGCTAGCAGTGGGGGGTTGGCCATTAGCTTCAAACTCTGTGTCGGTAGGAGAAGGAATTCCATAGCAGATTCTGAAGCTATAACATATGATCATCAAGTCCAACCATCAACCCTGTACTGCCATGCCCACCATTAAACCATGTCCCTAAGTGCCGTACCTGCATGTCCTTTAAGTACGTCCAGGGATGGTCTCTCCCCCACTTCCCTGGGCAGACTGTTTCAATGCTTGGCAACCATTTTAGTGAATATTTTTTCCATAATAACCAGGCTAAACCTTCTCTGTCACAATATGAGGCTGTTTCCATGTATCCTATCACTTGCTACTTGGGTGACTGACCACTAGCTCCGTACACGNACCTGGGCATACTGCTGGCTCATGGTTCACCTGTCTGGCAAACAAAAGCCCAGGTCCTTATCTGCTGGACAACTTTCCAACCACTTTTTCCCAAGTCTGTAGCATTGCATAGCATTGTTGTGGCCAATGGGGACCAAGTCAAAGCTTCTTCAAGAGTTAGTATCTGAAAGACAAGTGATTGATTCTAGATTAAGGCTCCACTCCCCTGAGTAAATTTGAAAGATAGTCCAAATTTTTCAAAGTCCAAGGTTCTGCCTTCAAAACCATTGAGTTTTGACTTGACTAGACTCAGAAGACATAGAAATAAAGCAACATTCTATTCTTTGGTGATCAACAGTTTTAAATAAGGATAATTGCCTTTTTCTATGAGTCTAAGACTATTTTTCTTTCACTCGCTGCTTTTTGTTTTCCTGACTTTTTGAATCAGAAGATATGAAAGAATCTGAACTCTTAACTTTCAGAATACACATCTGTTGACAATGCAAACCATAATACGATGGAAATAATAAAGCTTCTTGCTCTGCTTTCACTCTGAGCTGTCCACAGCTATGTGCAAATGGTCTTGCCATCCTCCTTAGTTTCATATATCAGGTCCCACCATAGTGAAAAAAACAAACCACAAAAAAAAAACCAAAACAAACAAACAAACAAAAAACCCAGCTCAAAATAATAATGTGGGAGCTAGGATTATATCAGGATGCCTATTTTGTATTTTTCACGCTACTGAATAGAACATGGTGCTGGAACCCTTTGGCCAGTTTCATCAAAACAGTTTAAGCAATTGATGTGTTTGCATCAATCTGCCTATATATTACCTTACCAAGGAACAAGTAGTACAGTAATATATTCTCCCCACCTTTTTTCATGAAGCTGCTGACAGTCACCTGTTGTTTTCACACAGCTTTGTAGTGTGGGATGAAATGAACTAATTGAAGTCTTCCAAATTTCATAACATAGGATTAGATTGATTACTCATGACTGTAAGAATTCCCACTGACCATTTTCTAAGCCATTTCCCTTTAAAGATAAAACATATTGTTCTTACCAAATGTATACTCTGATTGCTGGCTTGTATGGAGAAGACCAAGCAGAAAAAAATCATCCAGCAGAAATTTCTAATACTTCTACGAATATCTTAATTTTTTATTTTTCTTTTTTGACTTTTCAAAACAGAATGAAATTAGTCAGGAAACTCTAAATACAGTCTTAGGCTTACAGCTGAATACTTCTTCATCACACTTTTGCTCATAGATAAGATTCTGGTATCCAAACAGTCCAGAGTTCCTCTAGTCTGAGGCAAAGAAGCAGCTGAATAAATATAAGTCTACTAGAAGCCCTTGGGAAACAAATTTTTCAAGGACAGACCCAGCTGTGAAACAAACTCCTGTAAAAACTAAAGGGAATCCTAAATCTCTGCATTTTCCAACTTAAATGGAAAACATTTAATCTGCCTTCTTCCACATAAATACAAAACTGAATGCACTTTAACAAAGCGAACAAGCTAAACACTGCCCTAAGAATTCTCTTCCTATAGGGAGAAAGACCAAAGAGAAAGAATTAGTCTCCAAGAATCTGCTGTTGAATCAAATTGTATAATTTAGGCTGAAATATGTGCACAATAGAACATGGGATTTGGAGGATAAAATGCAACTATCTCCATAGCATCTTTATTTGACATTTATCAATTAATGTTAAGTTAGCATATACTTCAAGGACACACTAAGATACAGAAGTTTGAATCCAAATCCTACTAAGATGCCTTCACCCTTCTAAAACAAGAAAAGAACCTGGAAAAGGTGAACATGCCAGGTTTAAGGTCTTTTTATATTGTACCAGTAGTGAGATCAAGTTCTTTGCCAAATGTGTTAGACTCCTAATTCTTTTAACTAAGAGAAACTACTAGGTCACAATGCATTAAATCATGAATGAGTCTGAACAACTACTTTTAAAACAAACCACTGAGCATTCTTTTTATGATGAGCCATAGAAGTAGTACATGATTTTTTATGACTGTTCTAAAAGAGACAAAGTGCAAATCTCTCATGAGGAATTACTGTATTGTTACAAAATTCATAATATAATCATTCATGGATTTGGTCTAAAAATTGTACATTTTTTAACTGTTTTTTATCCTGAATTATATGTCTGGGAGTGACTAAATTTAAAATTACCTTAACCAGAGACAGTTCTCAGTACTGACTTCTTCATACTGGAGGTGGAACACTCCCTCCTCCTGCTTGAATGCGCTGCTGGATCTGCTTAAGAAAATAGTGCCAGGTATACCCTGACTCCAGAGAGAACTGCTGTGCAACTGTGTACTGATATATCAACAAGAGGTTTTTCTTTTCTTTGACAATAGATCTTGATGCCTTGCTATCAATCCCTTGTGCTATTCTTCAGTACGCACCGGTGTTCTTTTAGCCTGTATTGTGAGAAATATGTAGTATTTCAATTTATCATGTGGTCCGTCCATATCCTGCCATTCTACAAAACACATTTTATTTCTCTCTATGACTGGCTAAAATGTTGATTTTCCTCTTAATGTTTTCAAATAACAACCAATGCACAAATTCATTATTCCCTTGTTTGACAATTAAAGTTGAAAAAGAAGCAGTCTTGAAAATATTTACCTGATTCAAAAGACAAAATTTTGAGCAAAATCAGTTGACTTGGGTCACTTGGAAACCTCAGACTACAAGAATTAAAAAACTTTCTCTATGTGAAGGTGCCAACTTGAAGTTCTATTCCTAATTTTTAAAGTTTTCCATTCTCTATGCCCTGGGCTACTTTCAGAGCTGTTTCTTCACCCTCAGTTAAAATTTTTCAGAACCATAGCATGCCAAGGACAACAAAGGGATTTATGATAATACATACACAGACTCATCTGTAGGAATGAATCCAGACAACACCACTATCTTCAAAAAAAAACCACAAAATCACCAAATTTTCCTATAGTAAAGAACAATCATAATGGGAATCTAAGTCATAACATTATGTCTCTTCTCCAGTAAATTTACTCTTGAAAGCTGTTGTATCCTTGTCTTCTCTCCATCAAAAGAAACAGAATTAAGTATCTTCTCTAACATTATCACTTCAACCTAACTTTTGAGACAGTCAAGCAAGAGTTCTCACTTATGACCCTGATACATGAAATATATGCAGAGAACACAAGAAATATTGACTGAAGAAGACTTCAGTCAAAGCTTATGACAAAAAGTCAGATGAATATCATAGTTTTCATGCCCCTAGTTTTCAAAATTAATTAATTGTAGAAGGCAGCAGAAAACAAGCCCTTATATGTGTCAGTGTAGCAGAGAGAAGAACCAGGCAGTCAGAGCAACTTGGCAGAATGGTCAATCACCAGGAAGAAGTGGAATAAACACGGACAGGTTGTTTTGGGATTTTGTGCTATGTTCACTGAACATTTTCAAATGTTTAGAAATTGAAAGAGCCATCGAAAAACACATTCACAAAAATTATTCTCCACTACTGCAAAAGTTGTGTTAGGTATTCAATCAAAGTGATGTTGAATCACAGATTGAACAATTACAGCTTAATGGTTTTATTGAGCACTGATATCCCTGCATCCAAGCCCCTTACTATGGTTATGCTAAAGAAAGCAGGAGGCATATGGTTCATAAATGGAATGAATTGATTTCTCTTCTATAGATTTAGTTAGTGTTTATCATCAACCACTTTGGCACCAAGGCGGTTATGAGTGACTTGACCTCATTGGACAGCTTTTTTGTGTTTGAAAGACTTTTCCACTATCAATTTTTATATGCTTACCAGCAAATCATCATAAAATTGTGATAGATGTGTTGCAGAAATTGAGAGACATGTAAAGGTAAATAAAAGACAAGTTTTATTTGGAGTTAATAGTCTGCTATAGTCCTGTAGAATTGTACTTTTTTCTCTAGAGCAAATCTGTCCAAGAACAAATCAGATTAAAAAAAAAGCCCAAGAGCTCTTGCAAAAATCTTTCTCTTTCTGAACATCAACAATTTCTTGAAGTGTGGTCGTACCATGATCTGTCACAAAAAGCAAAACGTGTATAGGGTTTATCTCACTTCTTACGGCAGAACCTTTCAGTCATGTACATTGCCTCAAATATCCTATTACACTGAGTGGTCATTATAGTAAATGATCTGAAATAAACTTCATGTTACATGTTCCCATGTAACAATAATGCCACTTCAGTGGCTCTGGTGTTCATCCATTAAGGAAATTCCATGTAATCATGTATGAGAATGGCTCTCATCTTACCTACGCTGACTTTGCTGTTTTTCTCCAGGGTGCACATAGGTTTGCTAGTATGTTATGCCCCGTATGTTGAGGAATTTGAAAAACTTATTCATGCCATACACAGCCTACTAAGAACTAAAACAAAACACAGTATCTGGCTGAAACTTACTTTCTTTGTCATTCTCTGACCACAGCAGATGCTTTTTACTGTATCATTTAGTAAGTCTTTTACAGAAAAGTATTCTTAGTGACCTCTAACAATCTTCTTTTTCTCTTTGAGCACTCAAGCAACTATAGCAATAAAGTCATCTTCAGGGAAGTAAGAACCTGGACAAAATGCAGCGTTATGAGAGAGAGAGGGGACAAAGCAGAAAAGGGAAGGGAGGGAGAGAGGGAGGGAGGGAGTGAGGGAAGGAGGGAGATATGGACACCTTCTCCAGTATAGAAAATAACATTGTTAAAATTTGGGCCAAATCTGGCAGAACAAGTTTTCATCCACACACTTTCTGAATCAGAACATTTTCAATTCTTCATCAAATTGTGGAGTGCTTTGATCACCAAGCTGTTGACTATTCTGGAACTGGTCTTCCTCCAAACATAGTTAGACAAAAAATTGAAACAAATTATGCAAATAAGTTTTGGTTCCCTTGGACTAACAAAGGAGAGGTGAAATGAAGCGAGCAGTCTGAAACAATAGCATTGAGGGTTGTTCAGCCAGCTGACAAGCAGCACAGCATTATTAAACCTCTGGAAGGTGGGGAACAAGAGCTATAAAGCAGTGGAGATATCATAGTCTCTTAAGAGACCATAGATGCCTTTTCAAAATGTTGTTAGAGGTGTAGCCTGTATACCAATGCTTTGTGCAACAGCGATCAGAAAAGGAAGCTACAACTAACTGTGATGGCAAGGAGATCACCAGGTCTAGCAATGGCACCTCTGTCTTTCAAAGTCTCCTGGCATGCAAATACAAACATTTCTCTTTCACAGCTTTCTGACAATTTGTAGCTTCTCTACAACTGTTACAAAAATATGTTTCTTTTAATTGAAACCTTGTAGTACTCCACCTGAAAGCAGCTGATCAATATAACAGGAACATTTCAAAACGTGGCAATGGGAAGAAATTTCTCCAACAGTTGCAAAATTACAGTCTTAGGGGATGTCTCTTTTCCATATCACCTGTATGTAGTTTGCTTATCAGACTGTTCATACCAGTGATGGTACTGTCATGTCTTTGTGACTACCGAGACAAAAGTGCTAGTCTTAGGCCATTCACTTCATAATGCAGATGATGGTGGGACACACACCACAAGCTTCATCACAGAATGGAAGTCTAGCCTGAAATCATTTGTGCTGGATTTCTTCTCCCTCCCCTTATACTCACTACTGCTTTAAGTGGCAAAAGACTTAACTGGCCCATCAATCTTTCTGGAGATTCAACTGCCTACTTTCAACTTCCAGACCAGGAGAAATTGAGCAATTCCCTCCAGGAAATCAAAAAGCAATAGAGATAAGGCAGAGGTTTTTAATGTTTTCTTTGCCTCTGTCTTCAACATGGATGATGGATCAAGGGGGTCTCAGTGCCCTGAGCTGGAGGACCACAACTGTGAGAATGATAACTCTCAGCTGATCCTGAAACTGTGCAAGATCTGCTGCTCCAGCTAGATCCCTGCAAATCTATAGGGCCTGATGGGATTCATCCCAGAACTCTCAAAGGGCTGGCTGATGTTATCACAAAATGTCTCTCGATGATTTTTGGGGTGATCTTGGAGAGGTCCCTGCTGACTGGAAGCTGGCAAACATTGTCCTGATTTTCAGAAACCGCCAGAAAGACTACCACAGAAACTACAAGCCTGTCAGTCTCACTTCAGTGCTTGGTAAAGTTATGAAGATGTTATTCTGGGAGGTATTGAAAAACAGCTGAAAGACAGTGCAGTCATCAATCACAGCCAGCACAGCTTCGTGAGAGGGAAGGCCTGCTTATCCTACCTGATTTCCTTTTATGACAAAGTAATGCACCTGGGTGATCAAGGGAAGGCAGTTGATGTAATCTTTCAGGATTTCAATAAAGCTTTTGGTACTGTCTCTCACAACATCCTTCTGGACAAAACGTCCAGCACAAAGCTGGATAAACACACTATGTGTTAGTAGTTGTTTCATGGGTTGAGCACAGAAGGTATTAGTGAATGGGGTGACATCAGACTGGTGACCTGTCACTTGTGGGGTTCCACAGGGCTCCATCCTGGGCTCTGTGCTCTTCAACATCTTCATCAATTACTTGGATGCAGGACTGGAAGGGATACTGAGCAAGTTCTCAGGTAACACAAAACTGAGAGGAGTTGTTGACTCCTTCAAAGGCAGGGAGATCTCAACAGATCAGAGGACTGTGGAATCACCAACCATGTGAAGTTTGAGAAGAGCAGGTGGCAGATTCTGCACCTGGGATGGGGCAACCCTGGATGTTCATACAGATTGGGAATGAGGTGTTGGAAAGCAGTGCCATGGAAAGGGCCCTGTGGGTCCTGGTTGATGGCAAGCTGAATATGAGTCAGCAGTGCCCTGGTGGCCAGGAGGGCCAACCCTGTCCTGGGGGGTATCAGGCAAAGCATCGCCAGCTGGTCGAGGGAGGGGATTGTCCTGCTGTGCTCTGCACTGGGACAGCCTCACCTTGGATATTGTGGGCAGTTTGGGGCACTGCAATACTGGAAACATATTAAGCTCTTAGAGAGTGTTCAAAGGAGGGCAATGAAGATGGTGAAGGGCCTTGAGGGGAAGCTGTATGAGGAGTGGCTGAGGGCACCTGGTGTGTTCAGTTTGGAGAAGAGGAGACTGAGGGGAGACCTCCTTGCAGTTACTACTTCCTTGTGAGGGAAAGAGGAGGGGCAGACACTGATCTCTTCTCTGTGGTGACCAGAACTTGAGGAAATGGCCTGAAGGTGTGTCAGGGGAGGTGTACGTTGGATATTAGAAAAAGGCTGTTCACCCAGAGGATGGTTGGGCACTGGAAAAGGCTCCCTGGGGAAGTAATCACAGCATCTAGCCTGCCAGAGTTCAAGAAGCATTTGGATGATATGCTCAGGTATATGGTGTGATTCTTGGAGATGGTCCTGTGGAAGGCTAAGGGTTGGGCTCAATGATCCTTGTGGGTCCCTTCCATCTCAGCATAGTCTGTGATTCCGCGATTCTATATGGCTAGCAGTTCACTATGTGTGACACCTTATCAATTTCTGCCACAGACTCCATAGCTGATACAAGGATCAGAGGCTCTGACAGTGGCTTACAAGTTTAAAGAATTAGTCCCATTTGTAACTACTTGGTGAAGGTCTTGTCAGTCTTAATGTACATTGTACTATAGCTTTTAGTGGATTTCTAGTCTCTTTCATTTTGCCTGAATGACCTCTATAGTTAATGGGGGTTATTGGAAAAAAAATTTTCTTCAAAAGCTTTCTTTCTCCACCCTGCTTTTTGTTTTCAGAACATAAGAGCCATTTAGGTTGCAATGTTAAAAAAGTAGTAGTAGTACCGGCAATAATCTGTTGCTCTTCAGTGATAAAACATGTGTCCTTGTGTACTTGTGTCTGATACTAAAAACATCTTTGTCAATCAGGTGCCAGCAAAGTAATTCATTCTGAATAGAAAGGTTTGCTGAGAGCATTATTATTCTTTTAAATGGCCATATTAAAAATCGTAACCCTCTTCAAGGTTGAGAACTTCCCATTAGTATTATTTCACCATATTAAAACCTTTTATTTTCCTCTGCCTAATCTTCTCAGAATAGTGGTTTGCATATCTGTCATACACACAGTAAAACTGCTTCCATGAGAAATTCCTATGATTGAATGGGCCCAATTATGTCAATTTTTCTAATAATTAGCAATACAGACTAGCAGCAGGTCCTATTAGCTTTGGCTGTGCTATTCCTTTAGGTGACTCTCACAGGCTATTCCAAAAGTGGTCTGAATGTTCACCATCCTTTTCTTTACTGTACACCTAATAGACCTCAATATTTCTCTACTCTTCATTGTCTGGAGAAACCTTAGGCCACAAATACATCTGAAATAATATCTAGTGAAAAGACTGTGCTTACCATCATTCTGTTCTCTGCCTACATTGCAAAAGAGATGGTGACTTGCAAGGCTTAAGGGAATAATCAGGATGTTACAGAGCAAACCTACTAGGCTAAAGATAGATCTGTATCTTATTGCTGTCTAAGAGCTAGCCAACTCATCTCAAGTACCACAGCTGACATCCTGGAAAAGGGAAAAAAAAACCCCACCACAAACAAACAAACAAACAAAACAAAACAACCCAAACAAACAACAACAACACCAACACCACCACACACAAAAAA
>VWZF01003953.1:0-10046 GCA_013396755.1 Sclerurus mexicanus | reverse complement strand
CAAGCTAAATATGACAGAAGTATGAAAGACCACAGTCCAACAAAGAAATTAATCAAAGAAGGAAAGAATTTACCACATAGTTTTCCACAAAAACAGGAATACAGAGAATTAGATCTCCTCTGTCAGTTGATTTTAATTTCAACTGATTGTTTCTGGGTCTGGCATCTATAGGCTACCATAATATGACTGCTTAATTGTAACATAGAGTACAGGAAATTGCTGTGATTTTTTAGAACTGGTGCAATTTTTTGACAGCTTAATACTCTTACACAGATTTTGCATCCATCTAGCTGGATGTCTATTTGTGGGAGTAGGAGAAGACAAACCCTGTTCCCTCCACATTGCCAGGTGGAGAGATGAGCAGGAAGAATGAACAGCAGAATAACACCCTTTAAAATGGCACTTAGGAACAACTGCCATAAGCATGCTTCTGGATTTCTTATGGATCATCAGGAGTTTCACAAGGACTGCTTGCAGGATCTGTACACTATTGCTTAAATAGAACTGGAGGTTTTTTCAAGCTTCTGGAAGGTCGATACACATTAGTTTATTTAGAAAGTATGATGAGTATTCATAGTAGGCTATCCTATGGGGTTTATTTTCTTCCTGAGAACATGTAAAAAGAAATAAATATGTTTCTGCTTTTAGGTATAAAAATCTTTAAAAAAAAATTAAAAAGCTAAAAATCATCCTGGATTGTGTAGTGACATCTTGTGGTGCAAGGAGAGAACAGATGAGTGGGACTTCAGAATTGTGATTATTATCAGCACAACTCCAAAATGCATAATGGTACTTCATGTGTGGCTTTTTATTTTCTCAACAGAGGACTGTTGCAGGATCATTATTAGTTCATTATGCCACCTAAAATGCTTCTTCTGAATACGGTATGAACTTGTAATTAGTCATATCACATTAATGTAAATTTATCCATGCAGGCATATTTAATTTCATTTTTCATAATATTTTAATAACAGAGCACCAAAGGAGACTTTCAAGA
This sequence comes from Sclerurus mexicanus, assembly GCA_013396755.1. Taxonomy (NCBI): domain Eukaryota; kingdom Metazoa; phylum Chordata; class Aves; order Passeriformes; family Furnariidae; genus Sclerurus; species Sclerurus mexicanus. Next base: position 9,049 of record VWZF01003953.1, on the reverse strand, counting down.
TATAAAGTTTTATGAATGGTGTTTATAATCTGAGTCTATTCTGGGGGTTTGCTTTCTTGACTTTCAAGGAAGCTAAAAAATTACATAATTTGAGCCTGTGCAATCTCTTTATGAGTAACCTGCAAAATATATATACTTACAGAATATTGCACACTGCCCTATCTTAATGACACCCTCCACAGAAGTCATACACAACAATGATGTGTTTTCCAATAACAGCAGTTATAATGTAGGACTTAATTTGTTTAAGCAGCCTCAACACAGCAGTATATCATCAGAGCAATCAGAAGTCGAAGCCTTTCAGTGAATATAGTGAGTGTTCATGCAAGTGGATATATTTAAATATGTGACATGTTTTAGAATTATTAATTTTTTTAATTTATTTAAATTATTAAATTTATCTTATTTAATTTTTTTAATCCTTTCTGTAGAAACAGTGCTAAGGTCTGGTATTGCTAATAAGTATTGATGACAGCTGTCACTAAAAAGACTGGCTTCTTGTGAATAATAATTCTGCCCTCTTTGTAGGCAATTATTACTACTGCATTTCTGGTAACATCAAAAGATAGAGCAATATGCTCTATCTTTCTTTGACAAGTTTCCTGTTCAAAGATAAGTCAGGCAGGTTACAAACAACAGAAACACCTCAGAATCTTCAGGAACTCAGCCCTGTGGATCAAGCAAACATTGCTCAAACTTGTTCCCACAAACCCAAGATAAGTCTGGAGTAAAACCATCCTTTTGGAGTGAGCTGGACCACACACCATCCCTAAGTCTGTCACTCCTGCTCAGATATAACATGGATTCATTTAGCTTTTTAGAGCCCTCCTTTGCTCTCATTCAATTTTCCTGTGTGGCATTAGAGAAGATAATAAATTGACTGCAAGCAGCCAACTTTTTTAAACGATGAAAATTAGTGATACTAACATCACCACTTGAAACAAACCAGTAGGTTAATGGCCACCTGGCAGAATATTAAAACTTGCTATAAATCCAAGGCCATTAAGAACTTTTTATACTTACTATGAAGTAAATGTCCAGTACAAAATTATTTATTCCAGATGCTTGATTTTTCTGATTGAAGAAATGTTTGTTCCTTCCAATTAGGGATTTTCCTGTGTTTTATAAACAGCAGTGATTTTGTAACTCTGAATCCACAGTGGGTAGTCAAGGATGGTTATCCCACTTTCTGACATAATGTAACAGACACACAGCAAAACCAAAGAAATTATCACAAATTCCAGAAGAGATCTGCCAAAGCCTTAGTTTCCTGATGTTTGGGTTTTTGTCAGGAACAGCAGGGATAATTTTTCTTCCAAGCAAGAGCATCAGCAGTTACAGAAGACATACTCTATGTTGTGAGCCATTTGTACTGCTTTGATCCTCTTTCAGTCTCTGATTTGGCTTGTGGTTGTTTCTGGCTGCTTCCTATACATGGCTTTCTCTGAGTAAAACAGACACCACAGCCATTACTGAAAGAGAGAGCTTGCTCTTATAATACCTATTAATAAATACAAAGTTTAACAGACTTTAATTTTGGCAGATGATAGGTGAAAATTATCTCATTTTCCCCCCCAACCATTTTTATATCATTTTCCTCCATATAAACAGAAGTGGGAGAGAGTGAGAATTGTTTGAGTTATATAAGTCAGAAACACATTCAAAATGAAGAATACTCAGTAATGAACAACTGAGCCCCCTCAGTGGAAAAGAGATTTCAGAAAAGAGTTAGGTCTTGTTTATTACAACCATACTTTCTTCTTTTTAGGGGCGGGGTGGGACTTGAACAAAGAGCAGTGTTTCCTCTAACAAAAAATTTAAAGGAAAAAAAGTGTGTGCATGTATGTAAAGTGGTTGCAAAGTCTAATCTTATGATGCTAATGTAGCTAGATGAGGGTGATGGTAGCAGTGAAGTTTATTGATATTTTTGACACCATGTTCTGTAGGGCAGAGAAGTGATGACAAACAAAGTAAAGGTTATTCCCTCAAATAAGAGGTAGCAAAATAAAATGGAATGAAACATGTATTTGCTGTAAACTCCAAGTATTAAAAGCTGTTTGAACTATTTAGAAATTGGGCAATGGGTCTGCATCTTTTCATTGGCTGTCCACTGGACTGAAGAAACTCACAGGTGTTACTGCAAGTAATTGGCTGTGTGAGGAAGAGAGTATTTCCTGGCAATATTTTTCAGCAGTCCTCTTTCAGCACAGAAATGGAGAAATGTAGAGGCAATACTTATTGACCTGGCTTCCTCACATCTCTCCTCTGCAGTAAGTGCAGTACAAAAAGCTTTAATGGTCTGAGGCACACTTTCTCAAGATTCATCTACATTTATAACATGACCAATAGCCTTTTCTGAACTGGAAGGTGGATTATAACACTTTAGACAAGGATCTTCTTCATCTGGGAGACATGCAGAAAACACAGACCTTCACAGAAGGGTCAAGGAAAGGTGGGTGGAGGAAAGACTCAGAACTTCTGAATTCCTAACACAACCTAAACATATATGACCCAGATAGCTGCTGTCTCCAATCCATATTCCTATATCTGCTTTCTGTTACATGTCCCAGCCCTAAGAAAAAAAAAATAAGATAAAATTTGGATGCATAAACAAGGCAAGAGCTGCAATCTGCTCCAAGAAGTCCCTGGTAGATGATCAGGATTTGTTTAGGCCCAGCTGGATGACTTAGACAATGCTCACATTAAATTTGCCCTTTGCCACAGGCTGTCTACAGAGTGTAGAGTGGTAAGTTATTTTCATTCTGCTACTATTTTGTAGTGCCAAAACAACTATTCAGAATCAAGAGTCCTAAAAATACGAAGATGAATATAAAAAGAATTATTTATTTGCAAATAACAACCATGAAGTGCATTTTCCTTCTAGATTCTGATCTTCACAGTAGGACAGATTCAACTTATATCTTTAAGCCTTTTTTTCAGTTATGACACTTGTCATCTTGTTAGGATTGTCAAGGGAAGAAAGACCAACATCAAAACCCAGAATAAAATATAAGCAGTTATGTCATTAAGATATTAACTCAAAATAGCCAGCAATGCCAATTGTTTAAGGGCAATCTCCACAGCAGAGAAATAATCTGTAGTATTGGTTTTTAATTACCAGAAATTAGCTATCTGACCTGATCTTCTTCCTAATGCCTTTCAAGAATGTCTGCCAATAAAATAGAAGAAAATAAGGTCCTACAAGTCTGTAATTTTTCTGTTCTTGTATTTATTTTCATTTTCTCTATTGCTCATTATATTCCTTGTATCACCAGAATTTTTCATTCACAACTGTCTAGAATTCTTTTCATTTTTCTGTTCATGACTCTTTCCTTCTTTTATCTGGCCTTTTCTTTCTTGAAAAAAAACTTCTTATGTATTTCTTATCACATTCATGGCAATATCCCCTCTCCTAGGACCTGCTTTGCTTTTCAGCCCCTTTTCACTGCTCCATAATGACCTTGCCTGTTCCTCCCTTGTCTTAGGTTATTGACAAGGGAATCATCAGGTCACACCCTACTTGCCTGCAGGAAAAAGAAAGGGGGTGAAAGGAGTGATGTGACCACTAGATGAATTCATATAAGCCATTCCAGAAGTTCATTTGTCACACACATCAGCTGCCTGTTCACTTTCCTGTGTTACTGTGTTGCCCTTTTCATGCTTGTCCTGGACAAAACTACTACGCTTCCAGATGGAATTTTATGCCTAAATTCTTTTACAGGGCAGGCACCAAACACCTATTTAAGTCACAGCCATAGCAGGAGCTTGGAAAAACAAATTTTTTTTATGACACAAGAACTTCCTCCTGAAGAAGTTGTGCTCAGTGATATGAAGGCTGCAAAAGTTTAGCAAGGATTTCCCTACCTTATTATGTAAGTACACCATAGCTAGGCTTCTGGAAATCCCCCAATACCACAAAAAGAGGGGAAACTGATAAAAGATCTGGGAGGAAAAAACAAACAAAACCAAAACAAAAAGCAAACAAACAAACCCCCTCTAATTGGTGAAATAGAAGTTGGAAAAAATCAGATCCATTTCAAATGGACTTTAAATTTTCTTAGGAGAAAGCCTGTCAGGTAGAGTCTGACACTGCTATACTACATTTTTCCTCTAGGAAGGGCTTAGCAAATGTGATAGTTGTTTGCTGCTATGCAAAAGAAAGAGCACTCGAATGTTTAGTTTAGGGATGGAGCAAGAACAGAGAGAGACCTCCTAAATGGACATAATGTGGCCATAGAAAAATGATGAGAGAAGAACTCAAAATGTTTGCAGTTCTGGGAAACTTTTATTGAGTATAAAATATCAACATTGTTAAGACCACCAATAGCTCTGTCTTCCTTCTTATTGCACTGAGATCAAAAGACAGACAGTGTTAGTCATCGGAGATAGAATTTCTCATACCTTTCTAGTTAGTTAATTAACCAGAGTACATTGAATTCATTTTCACTCTGCTCTTAATTTGAAAACATGCCAATGCTCTGCTTTAGTGAGTATTTCACCATTTTACAAATCATATTCAACACACAGGGACAATTCTCTTTTCCAGCGAAGTCAAACCTCACATTAATATTTGTCTGGATTTAGAACTGAACCCCTGCCATGATGTGATCTGTTTAACTAAGAGAAGAAAGGACTTTTTTAAAAAAAGTCATAGGGTCATACCTGAAGTGGATAGACCATCTCTGAATGCAGTTTTTCTTTAGGAGCAATTTGTAGCTGGCCTTAACCTAATAGCAATGAAAGAAGGAAAAACACAGCAGCTCTTCCCTGCATCAGTACATCTAAGTATACCTTTGCCAGCTGTAATTCAACTGCATATGACTATGCCGAAGTTTGCAATAGGGAATCCAGTTTATCCCCTTTCCTGAGTAGGAAACTGAACTACAGGCTGGCAATGTCCACTCACTCTACTGGCTTACAAATGTGTCCTTGAAACCTCAGGAAAGTAAGAACAGATGCATACAGCAGTTGTAGGACAGAAAAGACTATGGTAAAAGAAATGGCGTAAACCACAGACATAATGGAAACATTCTTGGTTTAGCATGACCCTTTAACTCTAGTGAGTTCTGTATGAGCTTTTCAAAAGAACTAAGAGAGATTAGAAATTAGTGCAACATGCAAGATCTGAACTATGGACTATCCATTGGCTCCTGGCCCATTCCAACAAAATATTCAGAACTGGGAACGAACATATGGGCAGAAAACAGGCACAGGAATAGTTCTTTTTATTGCAACTGATGAGCTGTAGGCATGTATGTCTTGGCATCATTCATTTATAAAGCAGTAGATAAGAGAGAGATCACATTTGTAATTTAGATGTTAAAGTGCATGGGTGTTTTTCACCCTCCTAAGTGCTGCTTTGAATGTCTTAAATATTTCAAGTTCTCTCTTCAAAATTACATGAGACATCTGGGATAGCTGACTGTTCTTGCTAATTAATTCTTGTGTTTAGTGCTCTGCTGTTGTCACCATTTGTTCATGGACTTTTCATTATCATAATATTTGTTTATTTCACTAAAAGCAAACAATAATATTTTGAAGCACAGTACACTAAATGCAGCTTCCACTGCAGGCAGAAGAGCATACATGAAAGCCTCTTTAGGAAAACATGTCCCTGCCAAACTACATCCAGCGATGCATCTAAGTGAGTAAATTTGGGTAATTAACACAAAACTAAGCCAAAGAAATACAGCAGGAATGAGCTGCCAGGCACCAATTACCTGTATTCCTTAAAATGGGTGCTAGAATTCACAAAGGCTTCTATATCAAAGATGTGGGGGTTTGTTCATCACTTTTTTTTTTTAAGTCACAAGCCTCTCAGCTCTGACCTATGGCCAGTTTTTCCTTTTGATTAAGCAAAACCAGTGACAAATGTAGAAAGAGATAAACAGGTTTCAGTGAAGTTAAAGCCTTGCAGACTCTCAGGTCACATTTTTAAACCAAAATTGATTCTTGCAATAGGGTTTAATAGTTAGAAAATGTTATGCATTCTTCATGATTACAGTGGAATGGAAATTTAAAGAACATTAGCCACCATTCATGTAAATATGGGACCCAGAAGAGTCCTCCTGCAATGTGCAGGTATAAAACCTATCAGTACATTAACAATAAACAAAGTTTTTGTGGCATTTGCTGTGGTGACACATGCTCTAGGCCATTCCCACAAAGCTGCCTGTGAAGGTCTGCAGAAGTCTTCTCTGACACATGATAACACACACTCAGTCATACCAGGCTAGGCCCATGGTAGATCAGGTATCATCAAGACAGAATCATAAAATATTCCTGTATTTTATACGGCATGCTGGACTATGCTGGCTTCCAAAGTCAGGAATTCCTCCCACTCACCTTTTTTAAAGTTATTTCACCTAAGCACTAACATCCTGTCCCAGCTAGGAAAGAGTATTCCTGAAAATATGTCTAATTAGGCTGAAAAACCAAATTCACTTCATGTTTTTCATGGCACTCACAGAGAAATCTCAAAATTTCTTTCTAAAATGAGAAAACTAGAACACTAAGAGACGTGAATAAACTGCTGGCTAGCTTCTACACTAATTTAAATAGCCATACTTAGGACACCAAATGTTCATTAATCCCATCAGTTTGGGATTGTGTTTTTTTTTTTACTATTCTAGGTCAGAGTCCTTTCCTTGCTTATCAAATAAGGATTCTCCAAGAGACTCCAAAAGTCTTCTGCTCTACTCTTCATTTAAATTTATAAATATGAGTTGTACAATCAGAAAGGGTAAGGAATACTCGTTATCTGATTCATTTACATTAGATTGGAGGAAATCTATCTGGAAAAGACAAAACTAATTTAGCTTACTTCCTAATTGCATTTACAAAATAAATTATTCCTCAGTTTGTTAACTTATCATCAAATAATAAGAGCTCTCCCAGTAGAAATATACAAGGAAACCTGGTTCTCCTCTTATTTACCTAAATTTTACATTGATGTAATTCCACTCACCTCAAACAAGTTACTCTAGAATTATGTCAGCAGAAATGAGTGGAGACAGAAAAAGAAGACTGTTGGGCTGAAACTGTTACTCACATACTCAAATTCAACCATGGGCAAGTTTTACCGTCTCTTTCTCCTCTGGAATGCTCAGCAAAATTACTGGTAGTCAATCAGTCGCCTAAGATTTATAAGGACACCTCTGGTACCACATTGGAAGTCTAAAGGCACACACACACACACACACACACACACAGAGGTATGAATGAGCAAAACTCATGAGCAAAACTCCCTGCGAATTGCAATACTGTACCTTCCATGCAAAACACCAGAATTACAAACTCTACCTCATCAGTGAGATCAGGAGAAAGTAGAGAGACATTAATGCAAAAGAGAACAAATATGATTTTGGCAATGAAGAATTAAATGTATAAATTATAATGCTAACATTTTTATTTCCCTGCAATTGTATTAATTTATCTGCAATTATTCACTGCAAAACATGAATCTCAATGTTTTTGGTATTAATGCTACAATGAGAAACACTTTTAAAAGAGTTCCACAGTAATTCACAATTAGTTAAATGTACCATTAAACCAAAATGTGACCCCTTCATTTCTGTTGTTACCTGCAGGGTCTACTGAAAAAGTATTTCCTTTCAGTCAGCTTTCTGAGGCACTCATCAGCCCCATAGTTTCAGTGCCATGGTGTGCCTACCATTTAACCTTCTCCCTTGTTCAGTTTTCATCCTCATGCATTTGTATTAAACCATAAATAAATGACAAATGAACATTGCTTTGGCTACACAAATGAAAAATCATTAAAAAAAGTCTTATATAGTATAAATCAGAGACAGGAAAGCTTTATTGTTTTTTCACTCGATCTTCTCTGCCAGTGGGACTGCCTGCAGAACCATGCTCCATTTATTTTTATGTCTGTCCTCCTTTTTTTTTTCATTCTCAAACCATTTTTACCATTTTCTCAGTAGATTTTGTTAAAAAATACCCAGGTATGCCCAAGCAAGAGACAGTCTGCTACTGATTGTTATTAGTACAATTTGATGTTATCAGTCTGAAATCTAATCCAGCATGAGGAAGCATGAAATCAAAGAGGAGCATGAAGACAAAGAAAGAGGGATTATGACATAAGAAACATGTTCAATTAGTAAAGTAAGATATGCAGAGAATTTAGACAATTTATCATAAAAAATTCTGCAGAATACAGAGCAATGAGACTGGGAAGTTTGTGCATACTAAGCAGAAATACATGTTAATTTTTACTGTTTCTTTTGAGCAGCTCAAAGCAATTGAGCAATTGTCTCTGCATAGCCACCTAATGTTTCTGAAAATCAGTTAGAAGGTATAAGCCATAACAGGATCAGTTCTTTGCTCTTAATATTCTATACACAGCTTCTGTTTCATCTTCTACTTTTTCTTTATTTCATTTGCTTCATAGTGGGTTCTGTTTCTGGAAGGAGTCAAAGAAGTTCACATATCCTTGAACAGAGAATAATTATTTTTGAACTAACCAAAGTTGCTAGCCTCAGCACTGAGATTACCTAGTTGAGTACAGACTACACTATTGCATTAGATTTGGGTGGCCAGGTTTTGGTAGCAGGGGGGCTACAGGGGAGGCTTTGTGAGAAGCTGCCAGAAGCTTCCGCCATGTCCAGTAGAGTCAATGCCAGTTGGTTCCAGGACAACTCTATTGCTGGCCAAGGCTGAGCCAGTCAGGAATGGTACCTCTATGATAACATATTTAGGAATGGGAAAAAAAAAGGTATTGCACAGAGAAGAGAGGAGTGAGGCACCAAGGTCAGTGGAGAAGGAGGGGGAGGAAGTGCTCCAGGTGCCGGAGCTGAGGTGCCCCTGCAGCCCATGGAGCAGCATGGGGGTGCAGAGATCCACCTGCATTCTGTGGAGGACCCCATGCCATAGCAGGATGCCCAAAGGAGGCTGTGAACCCATGGGAGGCCCATGCTGGAGCAGGGTCCTGGTGGGGACCTGCTGACCCATGGGGAGAGTACCCCAAGCTGGAGCAGGTTTTCCTGGTATGACTTGTGGCCCTGTGCAGGATCCACACTGGAGCAGCCTG
>VWZF01003944.1:958-15163 GCA_013396755.1 Sclerurus mexicanus | reverse complement strand
CACCACGCGGTAGTAATCCTCAAGGGACTTCTCCAGGCGGAACGGGACACTCTCGTCCAGGGAACAGCGCACATCGCCGTTGGCCCCCGAGTCGCGGTCCTGCACGTATAGCCGGGCCACGACCGTCCCAGACGGGGCGTCCTCCGAGATCTCGTTCAGAGCCGACCGCACGGAAATCTTGGGCATGTAATCATTCACATCTGTCACGGTGATGAGGACTTTTGCCCTGTCAGAGAGCTCTCCACTATCCCGGGCCTGCACCTCCAGTTCATGGGAGGAGATTTCCTCGAAATCCAAGTCGTTCTTAACAGTTATTTCTCCTGTCTCAGAGTCCAGGTGAAAAAGTTCTGACTCTCGGTCTGAAATTTTATGGAAAGTGTATTTCACGTTCCCATTGAGACCGTCATCCACGTCCGTGGCCGTGACGGTGACGAGGGTGGAGCCCACGGGCACGTCCTCCGGCACACGCACCGTGTACTCCGCCTGGCTGAACACGGGCGCGTTGTCGTTCGCGTCCAGCACCGTCACGCTGATCCGCGCCGTGCCCGTCCGGGCCGGATCGGCGCCGTCGCTCGCCCTCAGCACCAGCTCGTGAAACGCCGCCTCCTCCCTGTCCAGCGCCTTCGCCAGCACCAGCTCGGGTCGCTGATCCCCGCCGGGGCCCTCCTGCACGGCCAGTGAGAAGTGCTGGTCGCCGCTCAGCTCGTATCTTAAAAGGGAACTCCGTCCCGAGTCCGGGTCGTGAGCCTCGGCCAAAGGAAACCGCGACCCCGGGGCTGTCGTCTCGCTCAATCTCAGGTCATTTTCCACCTCTCTGAAGCTGGGCGCGTTGTCGTTAATGTCCGTGATTTCCACTTCGACTCGGTAAATCTTCATTTCCCCCTCTACTATCAGCTCACAGCGCAGCACGCATTTCCCGACCAGCTGGCACAGCTGTTCCCTGTCGATCCTCTCGGCCGTCACTAAATGTCCCGTCTTCCCATGCAGAGCGAAATACTGCGTCCTACCTTCAGAGACAACGCGGACTCCGTGGTCTTGCATTGCCGGCAGCTGCAGCCCCAGGTCCTTGGCCACGTCGCCCACGAACGAGCCCTTGGGCATCTCCTCGGGCACCGAGTAGCGCAGCTGCCCCCACGCCGCCTCGCACGCCGCCAGCAGGACGCCCCAGAGCAGGACTCGCTGCCGCCGGCCCCAGCGCCTCCTCGCCGCGCACATCTCGGCCACTGCACCGCCGACACCACAACTTCGTGTGTAGCTCCCCGCCGCCGCTCAGCGATCGGGCTCACGGTACAGCTCCGGTTCGGCGCTCCCCGCCGCTGCCGCCGGGCTCTCCGTCTCGCTTCAGCACGGTTCCACACCGCGGGGACTATCGCAAAGACCCCGTTCCTCGACACAGACACCGAGAGACCGATCGGGCCGGTCGGCAGCGGGCGGGGCTGCAGCGCTCCGACCTTCCTCTCGCTCCTCTCGGTCAACAGCGGCGCCCGCAGCCTCCTCCCGGCACTGCACATGCAATTTAAATGTAGTTCTCCTGCTACGACGTATGGAGTATTACACGTCTTAACGCACTAGTTCAAAAGCAAAACTTTCATCACAAATAATTCTAGAAGTCATGATTAAATAACTGGCACAAAGATCTGAAAAGAAAACGGGCTCTCATGTACACAATAAGACACAGACCCCGACCCGCTGGAGAACCAGAGGTATCAAGCTTATTTAGCCAGCCTTCAGAAACTTTGATTTTGAATCCTTTAGCTCGTAATGGGCTAAATTAACTACTCCAACACCACTGACTGATACCGAGACCTTTAAAAACGAAAGAAAGTGGTGTCCAACCCACCGAAACTGGGACTCAAACTACTTCAACCACGTAGAATTCTGAAGGAGGCAGGTTGCTGAGCCACGTGCAGGCGCTCTGGGCTTTCTGCTGGAAGACCTTCCTGAGGCCACGGCACAGGAGGGGGCTCCCCTACTGTTAGAAATTTATATTGTTCCACCTCTCTGTTTCAGACTTTCAATCACTTGATCACATGCAGTGAACTTGGACAGTTTATAGATATTTATATACAATCCCGTCATTCTATAGCTACAGAAAGAGGTTTTTCTTTTCACAGAAATCAAGGTGGAAAGGTATGATGCTTGTTAATTGTTCTGATGCTTTTATATCCATGGAACTGCTACACATTTATAACGAAACACTTCAGGACAGTGGGAAAATAGAAGTACAGCTGCACACCCTAATCTGGGGTACGCCTTGATAAATGTGCAACAATTTATTCAAGTGCCTCCATTGCAATTTAGCGAACGTCCTTCGCATTTGATTTACATCTTTGGATCTTGTGATCTTATGTTTTTAAAAACAACCCCCCCACCACGTTCCACTACTTCTACTATTCCCGCCGTTTCTGCAACAGTGTTCCCGCAAAAGACGGGTGACACAATCTTTTTTCACTTCGGATGGAGAACCTAACACTTTTCCATTCACGAGGTACTGGAACTCCTGTAAGAGTCCAATACCGGAAAAGCATTTACAAAATCCTTTGTGTCGACATATCGACGAGGACCAAGAATATAGTTTCAGAACAGATGGATTATTGATAAAAGATCTCCCACAGCCGACATCAGTACTATTTCCCGAATTCCTTCATGAGGAACCAGCAGGTCTCCTGCAGAGTAACGATTCTCCTTACCAGTTACTAAATAATACGATTTTACTCAACGAAAGAGATCTAGACAAAACCTCTCAGGTGAATCTGGACCTGAGACCACCGAGAACCAAGTGCGACCGCTAACAGCCTGCTCTTGGAGAAAGGAATCACACTGTTCTTTCTTTCATTGTCGGAGACATGAAACAGTACTCCCGACAAACACGGCCCGGTGAAACTCAAGGAAGAGAGGGAAGAGTTTCGAAAAGCTCAAGGAAAGCAGAGGTAGAGCACAGATTTACAGACCTTTGTTGTGTCCGGGTCGACGGGCGGCTCTGACTCGACGGCGCTGCTGTTCGGGTGCTGTTTGTCGCACGGCTCCACGGCCAGGAGGTCCTCGGCGGGCAGGATGGGCAGCGGCGGCGGCGGCCAAGCGGCGTCGGGCCCGGCGCGTGGCGGCGCGGCGACGCAGAGGTTGTAGGAGTAGGGCAAGGTGCCCTCGCAGAAGTCGGGCGGGAAGGCGGCGCCGGGCACGGAGAAGCGCTGCGCGCCCAGGCAGCGCAGCACGGCGGGCGGCCCGGCCCGGCGCAGCCGCGCCAGCACGGCCAGCGCCACGCTGAGCAGGAAGAGCGCCGACAGCAGCGCCAGCGCCAGCACCAGGTAGAAGTGCAGCTCGGCCGGCGCGTCGGCGGCCGCCGGCCGCTCGCTGAGCTCCGGCAGCGCGTCCTGCAAGCTGTCGGCCAGCACGACGTGCAGCGTGGCCGTGGCCGACAGCGCCGGCTGGCCGTGGTCCTTGACGAGCGCCACGAGCCGCTGCTTGGCCGCGTCCCTGTCGGACACGGCCCGCGCCGTGCGCACCTCGCCGCTGTGCAGCCCCAGGCGGAAGAGCGCCGGCTCCGACGCCTGCAGCAGCTCGTAGGACAGCCAGGCGTTGCGCCCCGCGTCCGCGTCCACCGCCACCACCTTGGCCACCAGGTAGCCGGGCTCGGCCGAGCGCGGCACCACCTCGAAAGGAAGCGCTGCCGCAGCCGCTGCCGGCGCCGCTGCGGCGGCCGGCGCCGGCCACAGCACCCGCGGCGCGTTGTCGTTCTGGTCGAGCACGAAGACGCGCAGCGTGGCCGTGGAGCTGCGCGCCGGCGCGCCGCCGTCCTGCGCCCGCAGCGTCAGCGCGAACTCGCGGCACTGCTCGTAGTCGAAGGAGCGCTGCGCGTACACCGCGCCGCTCCGCGCCTCCACCGACACGAGCGGCGCCGCGCCCGCCGCGCCCGCGCTGCCGCCCGCCAGCCAGTAGCTCACGCGCCCGTTGGCGCCCGCGTCCGCGTCCCAAGCGCTCACGCGCACCACCAGCGCGCCCGCCGCGTTGTTCTCCGCCACGTAGGCGTTGTACGCCGCCTCCGAGAACACGGGCGAGTTGTCGTTCACGTCCGACACCTCCAGCACCAGCTCCCTGCGGCTCCACAGCGCTGGGCTTCCCCGGTCCGTCGCAGTGATGGTGATATTGTAAGCTGACACTTTTTCTCTGTCCAGGGCACTTGCTATTATTAGTTTATAGGTGTTCTCTGATGACGCTTCTAATCTGAAAGGCAAATTTCCGTCCATATTGCAATTCAATTCTCCGTTTTCTCCCGAATCTCTGTCACGGACATTGATCACAGCTACAACTGTGCTCGGGACTGAGTCTTCTGGTATCGGATTCAAAATAGGCAGAATGGAAAGGGTTGGCACATTGTCGTTTATGTCTAGAATGTCTATATGCACTTTGGCGTGTGCACTGAGCCCACCCCCATCCTTGCCTTCAACACTCACTTCGTAATATTTCCTTTCTTCATAATCTAATGGGCCTGTAAGCTTCACGTCTCCTGTCCTGGAATCCAGAGAGAAGAGCTGGCGAGCACTATTTGCGATCTCACTGAAAGAGTAGGTAATTTCTGCATTTGTACCTTCATCATTGTCCGTAGCTTTCACCTGAAAAGCTAAGGAGCCCTCTGGCAGGTTTTCCATCAGTCGAACCTTGTAGATCTCTTTGGTGAATACCGGTGGGTTGTCATTTGCGTCCGTCACGTTAATCTTAATCTGGGCTGTCCCGGATCGGACTGGATCTCCTCCATCCAGGGCCGTCAGTATCAAATGGTGATTTCTCTGTTTTTCTCGATCTAAGATTTTCTCCAGTACCAGTTCCGCGTGTTTCGTCCCATCAGGACTTTCCCTCACTTCGAGGGAAAAGAGTGAGTTGGGAGTGAATTCGTAGTTCTGTAAAGAGTTTGCCCCAATGTCGGGGTCTCTGCCACTGCCCAGTGGAAACCTGGTCCCAGGCGGCGTCGACTCGATCATTTCTATGGTAACAAATTCTTTGTCAAATTGCGGCGCATTGTCATTGATATCCTGGATAGTAACGCTCACATGAAACATGTCGAAAGGGTTTTCCACGACTGCCTCCAAGCTGAGGACACAGGGTGACACGGCCCCGCAAATGCCCTCTCGGTCTATCCTCTCGTTTACCCGCAGATTTGTATTATCTTCCCCGAGAGTGAAGTACTGCTTTTCGTCACTAGCGACTATCCGCAGCTTGCGCGCCGACATCTCGTCCGGGCTGAGCCCCAGGTCCCGCGCCAGCGACCCCACCAGCGATCCTTTGGGCAGCTCCTCGGGGATGGCGTAGCGGACCCGCTCCGGCGCCGCCCGGCAGCACAGCGGCAGGAGCACTGACAGCAGCATTACCCGCCCGGCGGCTGCCCAGCCCTGGGCTGGCGGTCTGACCTCCATTCTCGGCTTTGCTGAAGCGGACGATTTTAAATGACGCTTTCCGAGCAGATAAATCGGTATCGCAGAGAAATAAATACATGAAATCCCTCTTGCTGGTCGGAGGACGGGCCGAGACGAACGGTTCCTGGTTTTCTCTTGCTCTGCGCGGTGCGGAGTAGCGATCAGCGACGCCGGGGAGGAGCCGACAGCGGAGCTGCTGCTCCGCCTTGGCCAACAGTGACACCCTGAGTCCGTGTCTGAGAACCGCAGGGTCCGAGAGAGAACAGCCTGAAGGTTCTGCTCTGCAAGTCCTTAAATCGGGACGGATTGGAATTTAAATATACAGCCAATACCGCGAAACAGAAGGTTCTATCAGTGCTGAAACGGTGCATGTAGGAATTCCCATTGTCTGAGTCCCTTACACTTGCAAGTCTTCTGCAGGCCAAATCCTTCCCTCCTGCTTAAAGTATGTGGAGCAGTACCTTGATTTCTCCCCTGCTTGTGATCTTACTGATCTCTCGGGTGGCGTGCGGGGAATCCCCGCTGCCATCTGCTCACGTCCGTGAGAGATAATGTAGGTCAGAGCGAACGGTGGAGCACTGCTCGTGGGTAGCGAGTTAATTTTTGATAGCTGAGACATACACAGCTGGCACCAAGTTTTCTCTCTTTGAACATTACTCGCTGGTGGACAAGCAAAGCCGGGAATCGCAGAAACTGAGAAAACCACAGCATTCACACCAGACCTTATCCCAATCCTTTTGACGTTCGAAGTGCAACATCATCTTATCAGTACCGTACAACCCAACCCCGAATTTCTTTAGCCTGTCTACTACAATTCAAGTCCTAATCTGCTAAACTGGACAATAGTGTAGCTGGTCTCTAACCTCTAGAATATTTTCTGGGAAATGTTAATGGCGGTTACTGTTGCTTAAAAAATCAAGAGAAAACAGACAAGACCCTGACGAAAATCTTTTGTATCTCACCTGTAAATTAGAACCTCGTCCCTCTTAGGGTAGAGAAAAATCAAACACACAAACAAAAAAACCCAACAATAATAAAGCTGTGGAAGGCTGTATCCCCACAGCTGCTTATGCGTAAGACAAGGAGAGATTAGAACACTCTCCCCACTATCTACTTAGCACACACACCAAAGCCAAGTACCTGCAGATGCCAATGTCAAGACCTTCTCAACAACGTATCGTTAGAAAATATGTTATCCTGCTAACTTTGGCAGTTCATACAGTGAAGGATCATTCATGTTCCTGCAGCTGCACCTGTAAACAACTCATCGGAACAAATTAATAACCTATGAGAATGAGAAGTGGATTTGAATTTGTAGTGTTTCAGGAACAAGACTGTGAACATCTCTATATAAGGTAGAGAGATGGATGTGGCTATTTACTTGGGGGCGAGGGAATTTTGCTGGAACCTGTCGCGGCCAATTCACTGCCCACTCTATGGCGGCAATCGACTCTAACAACACAGACACACGGGTTCATGTGTCTTCACACACTAAGGTACCCTTCAAATCACTGTTTTCAAGATTCACTCCCATTCCGAAATTAGCTACATTATAAGGAGATAGTGATGAATCATACTTTGTTTTAAAATATTTTTAATCTATATTTTAGGAAATATGTTCTATTTCGATGACTATGCCTGTACACTAATTGACTTGACATTTGTATTGAATCCAAAGGTTAAGTCATGAAGCCCAGCAGTGGGAAAAAAACTATGCACTGCCAGAGGAAGACTTCACCATCTAATACGAATATCTTCAAAGAACTTAGAGTGTACTTCAGTGGAATTGATTAATTCGTTTGTTAAAGGAGAATTACGAAGGAACCTGGGACTTGAAAGGTGTTACATTTCAAGCTAAAAGCCAAATTCTACCAGAATTTGAGAACTGGTACAGGGATAACAATGAAATTCGGAGAAATGGGTCCTAGCAAATATTTAAACAAATTCGAAGAGGTGCCAGAAGAAGACAGAGAAAATGAGTTTTCCTTGTGAAGTTGGACATGCAACGGAACCTTCCAACCTCAGGAAAAGCTAGATAAAATGAGCTATGGCGGGCGGTATAGAACAGGGCACATAAAGCACACAGAGCAGACTCCAGAAGACATTCAGGAGGTGTCATTCATGGGCTGGTGACCATCTTAAAACGTGATTTCCCAGACTGTGAAGCCTGAACTGTGAAACGCCTGTGGTTATGCTAAGAATCCTAAACACAGCGACCACAAAATAAAGTTTAAAAATTAACGTACCTGAAAGGATCCTTGACTACCGCTCTCGGCAACTTGATCTCCTGAAGGGACAAAATCATCTGAAGCCGGATGATCCGAAGCTGTTGGTCGGGCCGGGAANGCCAGCTCGTAGGACAGCCACGCGTTCTGCCCCGCGTCCGCGTCCACCGCCACCACCTTGGCCACGAGCGCGCCGGGCTCGGCCGAGCGCGGTGCCAGCTCCACGCCCGCCCAGCCCCCGCCGGCCGCCGGCGGAGGCGGGTACAGCAGCTGCGGCGCGTTGTCGTTCTCGTCCACGATGAGCAGCCGCACCGACACGTTGCTGCTGAGCGCCGGCTCGCCGCCGTCCTCCGCCCGCACCCACAGCCCCACCTCGCGCACCTCCTCGTAGTCGAAGGAGCGCAGCGCGTACAGCGCGCCCGTGTCCGCCTGCACCGACACGTACGACGACAGCGGCGCGCCCCGCACCCGCCCCTCCCACAGCCGGTACCGCACGCGCGCGTTCTGCCCCCAGTCCGCGTCCGTCGCCCGCACCCTCAGCACCAGCGCGCCCGCCAAGTTGTTCTCGCCCAGCCGCGCACTGTAGCTCTCCTGCGAGAACACGGGCGCGTTGTCGTTCACGTCCAGCACCCGCAGCGCCAGCACGGCGCTGGTCTGCAGGGACGGCGACCCTCCGTCTGCCGCCCGTACAGTCAGGTTGTATTCCGACAGCTGTTCTCGGTCCAGCTCTCTCGCTGTCACCACGCGGTAGTAATCCTCAAAGGACTTCTCTAGGCGGAACGGGACACCCTCGTCCAGGGAACAGCGCACTTCGCCATTGGCCCCCGAGTCGCGGTCCTGCACGTATAGCAGGGCCACCACTGTCCCAGACGTGGCGTCCTCCGTAATCTCACTCAGCGCCGACCTCACCGAAATGTCTGGCAAGTTGTCGTTGACATCAGTAACTATAATAGTGGCTTTTATTGTGTCGGAAAGCCCTCCTCCGTCCCGTGCCTGCACCTCCAGCTCGTATGAATCGCCTTCCTCAAAGTCAAGGTTTCGCACTAGAATGATCGCTCCCGTCTCAGAGTCCAGCTGGAAAATCTCCGAGGCTTTCTCTGTGATTTTCTTAAAGGAATAGCTCACATCCCCGTATATTCCCTCGTCGGCGTCGGTGGCCGTGACGGTGACGAGGGTGGAGCCCACGGGCACGTCCTCCGGCACACGCACCGTGTACTCCGCCTGGCTGAACACGGGCGCGTTGTCGTTCGCGTCCAGCACCGTCACGCGGATCCGCGCCGTGCCCGTCCGGGCCGGATCGCCGCCGTCGCTCGCCCTCAGCACCAGCTCGTGAAATGCCGCCTCTTCCCTGTCCAGCGCCTTCGCCAGCACCAGTTCGGGTCGCTGATCCCCGCCGGGGCCCTCCTGCACGGCCAGCGAGAAGTGCTCGTCGCCGCTCAGTTCGTATCGTAGCAGGGAATTCCTTCCCAGGTCTGGATCGTGAGCCTCGACCAGAGGAAACCGCGACCCCAGAGCTGTCGTCTCGCTCAGTCTCAGGGCTTTTTCAGCCTCTCTGAAGCTCGGCGCATTGTCGTTAATGTCCATGATTTCCACTGCTATTCCGTAAACCCTCATTTCCGCCTCCACTATCATCTCACAGCGTAGCACACATTCCGGAACGCTCTCACATAGTTGCTCCCTGTCGATCCTCTCGGCCGTCACTAAATGCCCCGTCTTCCCGTGCAAAGCGAAATACTGCTTCCTACCTTTGGACAACACACGGACGCCGCTGTCTCGGAGCGCCGGCAGCTGTAGCCCCAGGTCCTTGGCCACGTCCCCCACGAACGAGCCCTTGGGAATCTCCTCGGGCACCGAGTAGCGCAGCTGCCCCCACGCCGCCTCGCACGCCGCCAGCAGGACGCCCCAGAGCAGGACTCGCTGCCGCCGGCCCCAGCGCCTCCCCGCCGCGCACATCTCGGCCGCGGCAAGGCAATACCGCGGGCAGCTCCCACCGCCGACGCTCGCCGATCTGGTACCCGCTTCGGCTCCCGCTTCTGCTCCAATTCCTTCCCTGGCTCACCGTCCCCGGCCGCTGCCGCCTGCCCGGCAGCCTCCGCAGCGGAGGGAGGATCGCAATTCGGCCTCTGCCGACACAGACACCGAACGAGCGAGCGGTTAGCGATCCTGTCCGCAGCGGGCGGGGCTTTAGCTTTCCGGCCTTCCTCTCGCTCCTCTCGGTCAACAGCGGCGCCCGCAGCCTCCTCCCGGCAGCTGCGAGCGCTGCCCGCCCTGCCTCGGCCACGGGCACCCCGCGGGTACGGAACACCTGCCACGGAGACATTGGTTCCAGTCCAGAGGAAACTTCCCGCCTCGGCTTATCTCCAGCCCACCTCTTCTTTGAGAAGCTGATCACGACCCGTAAGAAGTCAGTGGCGTCCCGTGGTTGTGCTATTTCTACTGCACGGGAAAATGCTTTTGTATTGGTGATGCAACATAGATAAAAAATTCTCTTAATATGCAGAAGTAGTCATACTCCACTAGTTCAAAAGCACAGTCTCCCTCCCTCACTGCCCAGTTGTGAGGCTGTCATGTTTGAATTACTGTTTTTCCTTACCTTTTCTGCCAGTAGAGCTTAATACTGGAATGTCTTCAGCCACCTTAGATTTCCAAACCTAGTGAAACAGACAAGGAAGCAATAGACTTTACTATGTTCAGGTTCCTCAGGCGGTGTTGAACCTGAACTTCTCTTACAGTGGGAGGGACTTTGGTTCCCCAGTCCGTGCCTTGAGCTCCATACACTTGATAGAAGTGAAAAGAGACATTGCCAGAGATGACTGAGGTAAAAATGTGATTGAATACCCCAGCCTTCTCTTCGCCTGTTGTTACCAGCTTGCCAGTTGTGTTCATCATGGTAAGTTCATGGGGATTTTTTCTGCCTGACATACATGTAGAAGCCCTTTTTGCTATTCTTGGTGTCCCTTGTCGAGTTCAGCTCCAGCTGTGTCTTGCATTCTTGATGCTATTCCTAAAAAACTGGGGCAACATCCCTATACTCTCTCCAGGACACCTGTCTTTGCTTCTACTACCTGTGCATTTCTTGCTCCTGAGTTTGACCAGCAAGTTTTCCCTTGGCCATGCTGTTCTCTTCCCTTCTTTTCCTGATTTCTTACACATGGGTTCAAGAACTCTTGCACTGTGTGAAAAGCATCTTTAAAGATCTGCCAGCTCTGTTCTGCTCCCTTGGCCTTCAGGGCACTTTCCCAGGGCATCCCATTTACTAACCTCTTGAATAGCTGCAATTTTGCTTTCCTAAAATTCAGGGTTCTGGCTTTGCTGTTTGTCTGACCCATTTGCCTTAAGACTGTAAACTCCACCTGTGCATGATCATGGCAATTTAGGCTGCCTCCAATCTTGTTATCTCTATTTATCTCACTTGTGTTGGGGACCAACAGATCAAGAAAAGTATTCCTATCACCTGGTCTAAGAATTTAGTTCTTCCTAAAGGGCACCTCTGATGAGCCCCTTGGAAAAGCTCAGTGTTTGTTCAGGCCTTCCACAACAGGAAAGCACCTCGCACTCTTAGGGTAAAAGCTGTAATAAACAATTTATTTATGAACTGACGTGAGGAGCCTCAAGCTGGAATGACCCAAGATCAAGCAGTTTACCTTCAAAGGGTGATGATTAATAGTGATCTCAGTAAGAGAGACACACCAACTTTCTTTTATAACTCATGCTATCGGAAGAGATTAGCACAGATCATCTTGGAACCCTATAGATGTGGAGAACACTTAGTAAAAGTAACTTCACACAGGACTCCAGCCACACACAGCACCCCACACAGACCCCGGTCATAGAAAAGGAAGAGTGCCCCTATTTCCCTCATTCAAGACATTACAAGACTTCCATGCAATAAAGCAGTTTTATTAATCATTTTTATTGTCCAGGTAAAAGAAGTTTGCATGCAGCCTTCTTGCTCACAGGTGGTTTTCTCAGCAGTACCAAGTGGCAGGTGTCTGCAGGTTCTTTGTTTGCCATGAGATGAATTTCACCTTTCACCAAAGGATTTGTGGAGAAGAATACAGCACAGCAGGGGCTTGTGCCTTCCCAGATTAATTGGATTGTAGATCACGTCATCCTTGATGTACATCAGTCTTCTGTCAGCATCACTACACCAGTCTTTCCTCAGGACTTACCTGTTTATCCGGGCCTTGTGGAGATAGTCCTGTTGTAGTTCTCTGTATTTCCTAATAGCAAAGCATCTCCCTGGCAGCAGTTTTTACTCACCAAATTCCCATCTCCAGGCACTCCCACAAAATACTTCCTAAGGGAATATGCATTCCATCTTTGTGTCATCCTTTTCTAAAATTCCTACACCTTTAGTGTTACAAACACTGTATGCTCTGACACCTCACAGTTGCCATTTACAGATGGAGCTGTCAGGAAACTTGGGCACTGCTTAGCAGAGGCTTTTGCAAACCCAGAGCCTCTGTTAGGGATGGGATCAGTTTCCCCTGACATGCATATTACTGAGCTCCAACTCAATCAGAAGGTCAGTCTTCAGAAGAGCCATAGAGGCCTCATAGACATTTCCTTCTCCCCATAGTTTTTCTAAATGCTCTATCAGTTGCATCTCACATCTGGAGAAATGTACCTACTCAACATTACCTCAGGGAAAGGAAAATAACACAGAAAACCCTCCTGGACTTTTGAAAAACCTTCAGAGACCTTCCCCAGAAAGAGCATCTCTACAAAGACTGTCTCAACAGAAGACATTCTAGGTGTTCTCTTTATTTCAGTTTTACACTCAGGGGTATTCCAGTTACAAAGTTACAGCTTGTAACTTCAGCACAACACAGTGTGAGGAGTTCTGAATATTATATGCATCACAGATATCATTCAAACAATCCAGTCATACACTGTATGACTGTCCTTCTTAAGTAGAATAGGAAAGACAATGCTCAAACATAGTTCAGAAACTAGAAGAAGAAATGGCAAAAAGGAGAATGCAAATGCTTTTAGACAAGCCAGAAAATCATGTGAGGACAGCTTTCCAGTCCCATCAAGAAGCATCCAGATTCAGAAACAACAAGGACACCAAACTCAATGTCTTTTTACCATTTCATCTTGATTCTACCTTGTAAAAATGATATTTGAAGAACATGTAGAGTTTTCATGCAAGGAATCCAAAGAAAATGAATATGCACTCACAACTCTGTACAGATATAGTCCAGCCCAGCATCGTTTGTGCTACTGTATTTCTACATTTTTAAGGTGATCCCAAGAAGAGAGAATACCAACCCGCCTTTCATAGGGCAAAGTAAGATTTAGTTATGCATTTTGCTGCAATGCTATGCCCCGGAGAAGATGAGAATGCTGTACTCCAAAGGACAAAACACCCTTCTTGCCAGGTTAGCTGGAATTGCTTGCACTGCAATATCTGCAGAGGAGACACTCCCTGCTTCCCTGGGCAGCACTAGTGCAGCATATGCAGACATACAGTGGCTTTATTGACAGACACAGTGAGAAGAAAGCGAAGCACTCACAGACCACACAACTCAGAGACATCCAGAATCTGGGAAAGAAAAAGCCCTATGCTCACACAATATTGTGACACAATACTTAACATCCTTGCTTTAATGAACTGGAAAACGCATTTTGTGCATTTCAGAGAGGATGAGATTTGTCTCCCCTATTGTGCCACTGTGTTACAACAAAGGATAAAATGTTGACTGTCTTGTCTGACAGCAAGAGAAATAGAAGATTAGCTGTAACTGCTAACCCTATTTTTAAAGACACTCAGAAGTGGATGTAAGAGAGATGAAATATATTACTGTCTGAGTGACAAAACCTTAGAATCTTTTGCTTGATTGGTTACATTTTGGCATGAGAGACAGTTCTCATCCTGATTTAGAATTTAAAGGAAATTGGTTACGCCAGTTGAAAAAAAAATATTTACTCTAGATGAACCATTGCCACAGGATGCAACCTAGAAACCTTCCTACCTCGAGGCATGAAAGCCTCTGGCTGTGCTGGCCCCATTCTAGTAAAGGGAAAGACTGTTGAACTGTTCTGCAGAGAGAGTCTCAGCATTCTCTGGTGTCACATCCCCTGTGGTGACAGGGACACAAGGGAAAACCTGTTCATCTTCGGTAGCCCCGCCCATGGCACAGTGCTGTGGTGGCAGGCTGGGCAGGATGGGCTTGAGGAACTTGAACTCGCTGTTGCCCGAGCCCGTCGTGAGGCTGATCTCGTAGCAATGGGCGTGGGGAAGTGTCCCTGCAGCAGCTGCATCGGCCAGGCCGCTCTGCAAGTTGTCGGCACCGTAAAGCACGTGCCCTCCCTTCAGCTCCTTTCTCTTGCACACCTTGCGAGCAACAAAGGCTACTGTGGAGATGAGGAAGAGCAGGGAGACAAAGACCAAGGAAATGATTAAATAGGTAGTCAGGGAGCCGCCCTCGTCCTCTGTGGCCGGGCTGCTGAGTGGTTGGCGCACGTCTGAGAAGTCCTTGAGCAGGAGTGCACTCAGAGCTGCGGTGGCTGACAGTGGTGGCTGCCCGTTGTCTCGCACCAGGACGATGAGCTTCTGCTTCACG
>VWZF01003942.1:69196-116238 GCA_013396755.1 Sclerurus mexicanus | reverse complement strand
TCATCCATCCATCCATCCATCCATCCATCCATCCATCCATCCATCCATCCATCCATCCATCCATCCATCCATCCATCCATCCCATCTCTTGACTGTGGTATGTCCAGGCACTGTCTGTGAGGTGGGTGGGTCTGAAAACAGCCTCCCTGGTATCCCTGATGCCACCAGGCTGGGGACACTGCTATACAACACCTTTCAACTCTCAGTCCTGGATCCCAGAGGGAGAGATTCCCTGATCATGGACAGCAGGATCTCCAGTTTCTCCATGGCTGTTCCCAAGGCTGCAACCCAAGGCTGGGGCCAGTCAGAGCCGAGGCCAAGAGCTGCCAGACCCCAAAGCCTCCCTGTGTTCCTGCCAAGCATGACTGTGCTGCTGGCTGAGACACCTTGGGGACAGAAGAAGGGGATGCTCCTCGGGGCAATGGGATGGCTCCAGAAATGGGCCCATTGTTGAGATAGAAATGGTAAATCCATTAATCTTTATGAATACAATTCACCGTGCAAAACAGAAAGGGAAGAGAGACACCTCATTTGTTATCAGGTGCATTGTGAGAGTCAGGTTCTTTAATTATCTCACCAAATTCTACAGCCCATTCATCAAATTGCCACCACCAACCTGCCGAGATTGCCACCCACAGACCATCTGGGCACTGTGGAGGGAGCTGAGGCGCTGCTGGCCCCCAGACACGCCAGCACGATGTCGTGCAGGCATGGAGGCTGCTGGGGATGTTCCTCATCCCCTGGACCTCCCTCAGGGCTCCTTGCCTGGGAATTCACCTCCTTGGATAGACAGGGCAGCCCAGCACTGCACCTGTTGTCAGAGACTCACAGAATCATAGAATCTCATGAGCTGAAAGGGAATCATCGAGTCCAACTCCTGGCCCTGCACGGGACACCCCAACAATCCCACCCTGTCCCTGAGAGCCTTGTCCAAATGCTCCATGAGCTCTGGCAGCCTTGGGGCTGTGACCACTGCCCTGGGGAGCTTTATGTCCTACAGAGAGGTGGCAACCTGGCCTGGTTGCCATTATGTCCATTGGGACTTATAAAAAAGAGGGAGAATGAGTTTTTACACAGGCAGATAGTGATGGGACATGGTTTTAAAGTAAAAGAGGAGAGACTTAAATTGGATTTTAGGAAGAAATTCTTCCCTGTGAGGGTGGGCAGCCCTGGCACGGGTTGGGCAGAGAAGCTGTGGCTGCCCCATCCCTGGAAGTGTCCACGGCCAGGTTGGATGGGGCTTGCAGAAACCAGGTCTAGTAGTAGGTGTCCCTGCACATGGCAGGGGAGTAGAATGAGATGATTTTTATGGTCTCTTCCAATCCAAAACATCCTGTAGTTCTCTGATAATTCTATAACACGGCAGCATTCCCAGGGGAGAGGCCAGAGGCTGGGGAGGAAGGTTATTGAGAGTGATGTCCTGTGTTCCAGAGTTTCAGTAATTACTGTGGGATGAGGGCTGGCAGCCTTGGGGCTGTGCAGAGCCTGGGACTTGCACATACTGGGGCTGGTGTGGCTGCAACTCCCTTATAGCTCCCGATGCTTCTATTTGGCTGAAGCTTCACCTTGTTCCTGCTTAAATCCCACAGTCCATGAGGTCCCTGTCAGGGTGCCAGCCACAGCCCTGCACTAGCAAGCGTGCAGGATACCGGATTTTGGGGATCCCCTGGTTTCCTCTGGCACAGCTGCATGGAGGTCTGGCTCAGCATTCCCTGCCATGGGCACAGTACTGGTCAGGAGAGAAAGCTGGTGGGATGGATACAGGGAAGTAGAGGATGGTCATGGCAGCAGGTGCATGAGCAAGAAAGGTGGAAAGGAAAGTGGCCTGAAATGCTGAGAGATTGTAATCCTGTCTGGGATATATCAAAACCAAAGTCTGAGTGATTTTTATAAGAGCAGAGAGAGCTGAGCACCCAGGGGAGATCCCTTCTGGGATAAATTATCCATGGGGATAAATCCAGAAAGGCAAGTAGTGGCTGCACCCGAGGTGTGTGGGTGAGGAGTGGGGTACACAGCCTTGTACTCCACTCTCCCCTAAGCAGGACTGCTTCTCCTCCATCCTCTGCCCCTGCCCTCCAGAGGCCCTGGGGTCTGGGGAGCATCCCAGCTCCTGGCAGCTGCCAATGGAGCTGGTCTGGGAGTTCCTGGGGTGCGCTGTCCCATGGAGAGCTGGACTGGGCTCCTGGCCCCCTGCCACCTTCCTCCAAACGTCCTGGGAGGAAAACTGGTTCCGCCCCATCTGGAGTCCAGATCGGCTCCGGTGAGTAATCAGGGAGTGGGAGGGAAGGCAGACGTCTCCCTGCTCTCCCAGCAGTGTGGAGGAGAGAACATACTATCCTGGGAGCGCAGATGGGGTGGCACTGCACGATGAGTGGGGTGTGCTTAACCCTGCCATGGCCAGGATAAGCAGGAGAGCGGAGATTGTGATTCCCAGACCTCTGCTTTCATCTCCCATCACTTTTCGAGGGTGGGAAAGGAGGAGACATCCCACCCTGGGCACTCCAGGTGATGGCCACGGGATCCTCCAGTCTGGGTGACCTTCCACATCACAGCCCACAGGCTGCAGTTCAGTGGTTGCACTTTAGCTGAAGCCACGTCTGGGGACAAGAGAGGTAAAAGCACTGCGGGTGCCCTCAGCAAACACTTCATTTGGTGTGAAATCTCGAGCAGAAGGCACCTCGCAAAGGCCACGCGCAGCCGGCGCAGGCAGAGATGTTTCGGCAGCGCTGTCACTGAAATCACCTCCTTTTTCCCCGAGGTGCCAAGTGAGTTTATTTTAAGGCCTGACAGAAAGCCAAGCTTCCCCTGGGTGCAGCAATCACACAGCAGCCGTGCCAGGTCCCAGCAGGACCAGGAGCAGGGACCAGGAGGAGGATGCTCCCCCTCCAGGATGTTATCCTTCCATCAGCATCGCTTGCTCCAGGGCGCTGCCCCCCAACCATGTGCTTGGTGCCTTTGGGAGAGGGACACAGAGCTGCCACGTGGTGTGTTCCACTCAGACAGGTCCTCACATGGCCCACAGGAATACGATATCCTGAGGGGAATGCCCTTATCCAAGCACTGTCTTCTCCAGCCTGGGCTGGATCAGCAACGTGATTCAGAAGCCAAGTGTCTTTTGCTATGAATATTTGTTCTTTTCTCTTTTTTTTTTTTTTGGTCAAACGAAAACATTTCTGCAGGGAATGACTGTGACTGATTACATTTGTCAGGGTTTTTATCAAGCAATTGAAAGAGCCGGAGATTTTTTGGAAACCAAATAAGTGAAATATTTTGGCTGGTCAAAATTGTTTCCAGTAAAAATCTCCAGAAAATGCGGAGAGAAACTGTTGTAGAAAATTTGCAGCGCAAATTAAAATGTGTTTTTCCAAGGGAAAACAGCTACTGGGAAAATGAATTTCTTAGCACCATTGGTGGAAGGATGTTCCCTGCCGAAGGCATTGCTCCATGAGAGCATCCCAGGGTGTTTGGCCCTGGAAATGTCGTGCCAGCCCGGGGATGGTGGGTCCAGCTTTTGTCCTCACTGCAAAATGGGTGCACAGATTTTCCTCACTTTTCACCCAAATATCACCTCTAGGGACAGCTAAGGAATTCCAGGTGGAGCGTGGTCTGCCATGCACAGGGGAGTGAGCGGAGGGGATGTGGTGAGGAGCCCCTTGGCTCACCCACTGCTGATGCTGGAGGAAAGCTCAGGAGATGCCTTAGGAATGGGATGTACAGAAGCCAGGATGATGAAGGAATCTGTGCCATGCCCTGTATGCCCTGTGCCACCATGCCATGGGGATGTGACATTCCAGCTGCACCTCATCTTGGATGTCCAGAAAATATGGGGCAGCTAAACAAGGTTAAAATATTCGATAAAGTCAGGCTTGAGCCTGCGGGGAGGAACAGAGCCCAGAAGGCAGCATGAAGATGCTGGAGGCAGGGATTGGAGCCTCACCAAGCCTGCTGTGGTCTGTGGTTTGGGACATCCGCATCCATTTGGAATCTCTGCCATGTTTCCCATTGCTCCTGCTGCTGTCCCAACAGTTTTGTGGCTGTGAGGATCCTCCTCCTCTCTAAACCCTGCGTGTCCCCAGCATGGCACGGACCGGGCTGATCCCTGACCCTGTAGCAGGCTGAGCTTTGTGCAGAATGAGCTGAGCTCTGGGTTAAAAATAGCTCATGACCATGCAAATCTCTGGCTGGATATTAATGCAGATGCAAATAGGTGCTGGCAAAGCTGGCAGAGATGCCCTGCCCAGCCATTCCTACCTGGAATGCAGTGTACAGGCTGCTAACATCTGCTGGGAGGGGGGATTTGTTGGGCTGGGTGGCAGAGGCTCGGAAAGTCACGGTATGTGGGTCAGAGCAGGGAGGGGATGCATACTCCCTATGCATCACTGCTGCCCTGGGCTTAGCTGGTGTCTGGGGAAGCTCCCATGGGATGAAGAGGAGGAGATGGATCTGGGGAGGGCTGACCACCCTTCCCACCGTTGCTCCTCTGGGTGCTGGTGGTCAGCACCCCTGAAACCACCAGCATGAAAATGGGTAGTAACAGAGCCAGGTTGTGTTTCTGGCACTGTCACAGGCCCCAGGGTGAGTTGACCACCCCAAAAACACCATCCCAGGACTGAGCCAAGCAGCTGTTTGGAGCAAGCTGGGTTCTCCACCCCCGAAATGTCTTGGTGCCCTGTGCCCCTGAGAAAAAGCCATTTGCCATCTCTGTAGAAACACTGTGCATGTCAGAAATACGGCTCCTGCGGGCACAGCTACAGTCAGGAAGAGCCAGAGCACTCCACGGGCAGAGAGAGTCATGTGAAAAATGCTCTTGTTCCCTCTTAAGATGCTTGGAAGCAGCCTGAGGGCTTTAGCACTGTGCCGCTTTGGTTTAAGTTTCTCTAATGAGGTTTGCCTTCTATTACTGTCAGGGAACATTTTTCATTGTTGAAGCCACTGTAAATGCAAAGCCTTAAAAATGAGTTTCCATTTCAGATCTGACAGCTCAGCTGCTAATGTAAAATAGAGAAAAACCACAGATCAGGCTGCCTTTTAGTGCAATTAGCCCTCCAAATGGAGCAATTTACATTGGCACACTTGTGTATCTTCCTGCAGAAAGGGGGAAAAAAAGCCTCATTACTTAAGCACAGACCTTTATGAACAGAAACGAGGGGAAGAGAGGAAAAACACAGCAGGGGTGGGAGCACTGGGATGTGCCTCCCTTCCCTGTGCTGCTCACTGTGTGCTGGCGAGACGCTGGGCTGGCCACGAGTGCTGGGCTGAGTTTTCACATGGAGCCTTTCCCGGTGCTTCTTGGGGTGCCCATGCCCATCACGGTGCCATTGGTGTGTCCCTTGCTGTGGGTGTGGTGAGCTGGTACTGCTGGCGCGCGGGACCACAACAGTTCCCTGTGCCAAAGGCTCTGCCGTCCCTCCTCTGCCAGCGGCTTTATGGATTAGAGCATCTCATCAATTTTTCAGTCCCTGCCAAAGCCCGCAGTGCTCCGGTGCTGTTGCTGTCATCCTTTCTGTCATATGCGCAGGTGATCCTGTGCCACCTCACCATGGGGGTGTGCCATGCCTTGAAGACACTGCCACCCCAGCATGTGGCTGTGCCCATGCACTGGGGACACTGTGCCACCCCAGCATGTGTCTGTGACATGCCCTGGGGACTCTGTGCCACCTCAGCATAGGGCTATGCCATGCCTTGGGATTCCTGTGCCACCCCACCCTGGGGTTGTGCCATGCCCTCAGGACCCGCTGGCACCCTGCTATGGGTCTGTGCCATGCCCTGGGGACCCTGTGCTACCCTGTAAGGGAACTGCCATGTGTGTGGGGCACTGTCAGAGTGCCCACTGTGGGCCACGGTGCAGGATCCTAAAATATATTCCCAGAGGAGCTGCCATTTGCTTGTCAACACCAGCCCAGTTTTCATCCTCACTCCCCTCCCTGGCTGCGTGCCTGCATCTTCAATATCCACCCAAGGCCACGGCCCCACGGCTCTGGCTCTCTCAGAATAAAATAAGGTTTGTCTGAGGCCTCAGAGCTCTGATTCATGCATTGCCCTGGCCTCCTTCTCCTCCCCTCCCTTCTCCATCCCTCTGGCTAATGAGGCCAGAGCGCCTCTGTCCAGCAGGTCTGTGAGGAACCCCTTGTCTGCAAAGGGAGAGCAGACCTTGGGCCACAATCCAGCCGCAAACAATTCCAGCGGCACCTCCACGCGTTTATTAATACCATTTGCAAGGACAAAATCCAGCTGCCTCAAGAGGAGGAGGAGGAGGAGACAGAAGGACATCAGTGGGAAGCCTGAATGCATCCAGGGATGGACTCTCCTGGCAGGCAGGGATGGGGATAAGCTGGAGCCCAGCGGTGCTGTGCGGGTGGGATGTGCTGCGGCTCCGGGTGGTGATAAATCAGCATTAACTGAAGAGTTTATGAGACGCTTTGAACTGGGGGATGGCCTGGCTCTGTGGGTAGTGGGGCTGAGCCTGGAGTGCTGCAGCCTAACGTGGTCACCAAGCCTGGAATTCCAGCCTTTCTACTCCAGCCCATCATCTGACCTCTCTTCCCAGGCATCCTGCACCCAGATCCATTGCAGTTCTCACCCTTCCAGCCTCAGCACAGGGTTTTGATCCATGGGTCTCTGTGCTAAGTTGGCTGGGGCTGAAGCACCCATCCCAGTGTGGGAGCAGAGATGTGGCTGTGGATCCTGGCAGGATCAGCCAGGTACATCAGGGGTTTCAGCATCCCCTGGAGTGGCCTCAGTGGCCCGGGAACTCTCCTGAAAGCCCCTGTGTCCCCTTCTGGGCTTGTGTCTCAGCTGCTGGGGCTCACAGAGTGGTGGAGGAACGGTGGATGATGGCTCTGACTCATAAGCAAGGAGAAGCAACCCCAAGGGTCTGCACTGTTCTTTGGCCATAAAACCTGTCTCACCCCTCCAAATGATCCTGTCAAGCTGATACCACACGTTTCCCACCAACCTGTGTTGACTGGCATCGGTGACACCACCTTCCTCTGGCTCCTCCGACATGCAGTCCTGTACAAGCCCTTCCGTGGCACTGCCCAGGATGGATGTCAGGCTGACCTTTTCAAACACCAGCCTGACACCAACCTGCCTCTACTCACCTGAAGCCTCCCCGCTGCTCATCCATGGAGCAGTGGCATGGCAGGACACAGAGCTACAATTCCAGCTCTTCCCACCTCTCTGCTCCATGTCCTCACCTCTCTCCCCGCCACCAGCAGAAAGCACGTCTTCATCTCGCTCAGCCAGACCCCTGTGGGAGGACACAGCATGCCTTGAGCCACCCTCCAAACCCCCCTGGCCCTGCTGCTGCTTCTGCTGGAAGCACAGGATGTCGCAGGTGTCCGAATGCCGCTTCCCATTGTCTCCCACAGTTGTTTTATCACTTTGCAAGGTTGGAAATGATCAGCTTCCCGTCCCTCCGATTGCTGTGTATCGCCGCTTTCATTCTCTACAGCTGCTGTCACTTTTGTCTAACGCCGCCCGCTTTTCTTAGCAGGCCTCTGCTCTCCTGATTGAGGGATTGTCTCCTCGGGTAGCTGGTAAAGTATTCTTCACAGCTTGGAATTATGATTCAAATTCTTCAGTTTAAATGTGCTCTTCCAGCTGATTCAGCTCATAATTGTTTTCAGCTCGGTGCAACTGGCCCGCTCGATGCCGCAGGCGTGTTTGGCGTCAGGGGGGCTCCATTCGAGCCACGCCATGGTCGCCCGCACCTCAGCAACCACTGCTTTTTAGCTCGGAGATCAATTCCTCTTTATCTGCCAGGAGTGGGCTGATCCCGGCTCCCCTGTGCCGCAGGGAACTTTTTTTTCATTGAGGGTATCGATTTATGAATCTGTGGCCCCTCCAGATACCGGCGAGCGTGACGTGCTCGCAGGACAGGAGATTATAAGTGCTCTCATGCTGTCCTTCACCTGCCGTGCCAGAGACATTTCAGGAGTGGGTTGTTTGGCTCCCAGCATGGCCAGCTCTGTTACCCAGAGCAGCCCGGCCTGCAGGGACACCTTCCACAAGATCAGGTTGCTCCAAGCCCCATCCAACCTGGCCTTGGACACTTCCAGGGATGGGGCAGCCACAGCTTCTCTGGACAACCTGTGCCAGGGGCTCCCCACCCACACAGGGAAGAATTCCTTCCCAATATCCCATCTAACCCTTCCCTCCGGCAGTGGGAAGCCATTCCCTGTGCCCTGTCCCTCCATCCCTTGTCCCAAGTCCCTCTCCAGCTCTCCTGGAGCCCTTTTAGGCTCTGGAAGGGGCTCTCAGGTCTCTCCAGAGGCCCCTCTTCTCCAGGTGAACACCCCCAGCTCTCCCAACCTGTCTCCAGAGCAGAGGGACTCCAGCCCTTGGAGCATTTCTGTGGGTTCTTCTGGACTCATCCAGCTCATGCTGCAGCTGTCAGTGGCTGCTTCTCCTCATGTTTTATTGATGCCCAGAGGTGTTAGCAATGGGCACGTGTGTCTGCATCCTGAAGGGAGCTGCTGAGCCCCCATCCATGCTTGGGCATGAATCAGAGAGTGGAAGGTGCCACATGGTCCCATCAGCATGGAATTCATCCTGTCCTGTCCATGCACAGAGCTCCCTGCCCTGGGATGTGCTGGCCTAGGGGAGCTTGGGCTTTGGAACCAATCTGGGGTGTCTGGCACGAGCACCGTTTCCTGGGCCATGAGCCCAGGAGAAGGATCAGGGATACCCTGCACCATCACAGAATGACAGAGCACTCATCCCATCACTCCCATTTCTCCCGTTCTCACTCCAAGGCCTCCATAACATTACTGGTGTGGTTCATCCACACGTGTCCTGGACCTGAGCCAAACCAGTGTGCAGTCTGGCTCCGGCTCTCCCTGGGAACTCTGCAGCTCTTTGAGCCTCCTCGTCCCAGTGGATTCAGCTGCCATCATTCTCTGGCTGGCAGCTGCGTCAGGATCCCCCCTCTGCTGGTGCTCTCCTTGGAGTCAGATGGGGCATGGAGAGTCAAATGGCTTTGCCTTTCCAGCACTGCCCTGCACTGCTCATTGACAGTGCTGGAACCCCTTTCCAGGGGATCCAGCATCCTGCCCTGTGCCACAGACACTGTCAGGACACCCTTCAGGAGGATCTTCCAGGAGCCTTGGGGGGATGCTGACACCTCTTTCCCACAGCTCTGGGGTGTAGGGGCTGGAGGGGCAGGCAGACAGGCAGTGTGGGCTGACACCACGTGCGAATGCGTGTCCCTGTGCGACAGGGCTGGCACAGCTCTGGAAAGTGCTTCCCATGCCTTTTCTGTTATTTATGAGGGCTCCTCCAGCAGCATTTCCCGGGAGGAGGCTGGGAACAGGATGAGACACAAGGTGTGACCCCCAGCAGCCCTGGCAGGGCTGGGGCAGTGTGGAGGGCATGAGGATGGGATGTGGGGCAGGGGGCTTGGATGTGGGAATCTATCCACCCTGTCCCTTCACACGGAGGTGGCTAAGGATGGATCTGTCCCTCTCCTGGCACCAAACCTGAGAATTCCGAGCTAAAACCAATTCCATGTACACGGCAATGGGCGGCTGCATTTTTCATGAGGCAGATGAGCAAACAAAACAAGGCTTTTCCAAACGGGGGTGGCTGGGCCTGTGTTTGGCTGCCACTGCTGGCCATGGTCACTAAGCAAATGAGTGAGGAGCAGGTTTGACAGGCCATGGTGTTCCTGCCATCCTGACAGGATCCATCCTCACTCCCAGCTTTTCACACCAGTAGCTGGCAGTGGTGGCCACACTGGGCTCCCCGGAGAGGCACTGGGGACACCAACAACAGCACACACAGGAACAGCCAGTGGCACATCCTTCTGCTTGGCACCCTTCTCACCTTGTCACCCCCAAAACCAGCTCCAGTGGCAGGCTGGGCTGCGCTGGGGGAAGAACTGCAGTGCTTGTTGCTGGTTTATTTCTTTTTTTTTTTATCATTTTTAACACAATTAATTAAAATCTAGTGATTGTGTCCCAAAACATGTTGTGGAAAAGCAAAAACCCAGGAGTGGCCGGGCTGTCAGGCAGCTCGGGGATGCCTCTCTGGGTCTGACCACATGCATCTCTGGGGTAAGCATTGCCAGCCAAGGCACAGATGGACCCTGCCCGCATCCCCTCATGCCTCGAGCAGGATGCAACCACCTCCCAAAGCTACCCTCAGTGCAGGCTGGGTCTCTCCAGACCAGCAGAGATTTGCTGAAGTCTCCAGACACGAAGCTGTGTCAGTGGAGGTTTATGTTGGATATCAGGAAAAGGTTCTTCCCCCGGAGGGTGCTTGGGCACTGGAACCAGGGCAGTGGTCATGGCCCCAAGGCTACCAGAGATCAAGGAGAGATCTTAAAAATCAACTCATTCCAATCCCATGCCATGTGCAGGGATGCCTTCTGCTAGACCAGGTTGCTCCAAGCCCTGTCCAACCTGGCCTTGAACACTTCTAGGGATCCAGAGGCAGCCACAGCTTCTCTGGGCAACCTGTGCCAGGGCCTCACCACCTTCACAGGGAAGAATTTCTTCCTAAAATCCTAAATCTCTCCCTTGTCTATCACTATCTGCCTGTGTAAAAACTCATTCTCCCTCTTTTTTATAAGTCCCAATGGACATAATGGCAACCAGGCCAGGTTGCCACCTCTCTCTGTAGGGGATAAAGCTCCCCAGGGCAGTGGTCATGGCCCCAAGGCTGCCAGAGCTCATGGAGCATTTGGACAAGGCTCTCAGGGTGGGATTGTTGGGGTGTCCTGTGCAGGGCCAGGAATTGGACTTTGGTGAGTCCTTTCCAACTCGGGATATTCTATGATTCTATAACTCTCTGATTTCCCAGCAGTTTTAAGCTGACAGGACCATCCCTTTGGAGCTGGCACTGAGCGTGGGGACACAGTGACAGCCAAGGCACAGTGAGACCAGTGACTGTGACTAACCACTGTGTTCCCAACCCTCGAGCCTTTGATTTTGGTGCCGTCTAGATGGGAGCCCCTATCAAAGCCCAGCAGCTGAGTGCATTTGCAAGGGGACCTGGAGAGAGCACACAGCACACCCCCTGCTCTTCCAGAGCTGCCTCAAAAGCCTTTTGACTCAGAAATTAATGAGCAGGTTCCCTAACGACTTCTGGAAATGCTGCCAGAGCCCAAAGCAAAGTGCTGGGAGCCTGGGAAGGGACCTGGTGGATTACGTTTTCCTGAAGAAGAGGGTATTTGAGCCTAGATCTCCATAGACATGATGGAGATGTTCTCCTGGGTAAATGGGACTGGGTTTGTGGGTGGGATGTTCTGTGGGGCTGGTGAGGTTTAAAAAGAAATATGGCTGTGATCTGACCCTGCAACATGTCCAGAGAGGTCAGTGGAGAGTGTGGGGTGACTTCACCCTCCTCACTCCTTCTCTTGATTGAAAGGGATGTCTGAATTGGTATTTTAATGATAAATAGGTCAGAGGGCCATAGAGCCAGCAGGGAGTGATGGCTCCCCATCCCTCCTCTGCTGGTGCGAATTCCAGTAGGTGCCCAGCACACATCTCAGAAAAGACCCTGCTCCATAAAACCAGCAAGGCAGAATGCTCTGGGAGCCAGCATGATGGACCTTCTCCCAGCCAGCCTGGGGGACCCAAGGGTACCCCAATCTGTGCTGTTCCCATCATCACCAGCATCACCCATGAGACCAGGTTCATCCCCACTGCAGCTCAGGGGATGCAGTATGTGCTCTCCACGTCTCCCACTGGCACTCGATCCATTTGGAGGCATGGAAAGAGTGTGGTTAAGCTTCAGTGTGGGGTTTCTGATCTAAAATCAATGCTGGGCAGTGGGTGGTGGCTCCACATCTGCAGTGGAAATGGCTCAAGCTCTGGGAATGGGCCACTGGAGGTGACAGCCAGCATGTCCCCTGCTGGCAGCACCTCGAGGGTGCACAGCCCCCATGGGTGTCCCCAGCCTTGGGTGCCTTGTCTTCATCCCAGGGGCAGTGCCAAGGCATGGGTGGGTGGGAAGGCGTCCAATGAGAATTGCTTCCTAAAGTAAAGTCTGGTGAAATCTTGCTGCAAAAGGCTGATTTTGTGACAACTTGTCTCACTCTCTTCCTGATGGATCTTGGTACAGTGACCAGGCCAGTCAGTCCTCCCTGAAAGGCTGTGATGTGGGTAGATTTGGGGCTACTCTCCTGTCACCTTCTCCCCAGAGGATAATCCCTCTGCTCCTGCGGAGTCCCCAGTGCACCAGAAAGATTTTCAATGAGGTTTTTTGGGAGGTTTAGATGATTTTGGGACCAGCAGTTGTGCATGAGTGCCCATGGTCGTGGTGGGTGCAGTGAAGCAGCCAGAGCAGGGAGTGTCTTGGGTGCCCTGGGAATGGCAGGGATGCAGGAGAACATCTGGGTGCCAGCATAGAGAGGGGAGTGCTCAGTGTGCATAACTCTGTGCCTTGCACAAGCTGGGGACACCCCAGATCTGTGACACCCCCGTGAGCACCCATTCCAGCTGAGGTGCCATCCTGTTGGTAGTGCCAAGAGCCTGAGTCTTCTACTGCCGCTTTTTGGGGGGCAGTGCCTTGCTGTTCCTGCTGTGCAGAGGTGTCACTGCAGCACTGGGTGCCGTGCTCAGAGCCTCAGGGACTCTGATGACACCTCAGTGACAGCACAGCAGGAGCGAGGGGCCCTTAGCAACAAGCAGCAACTTCGTGCCCATTTGGAGGGAAATGGAGCTGCTGGAGTCAGAGTAAATAATTAAAGTTGTTAACTGCGTGGGAGAAAGCAGAGATAACGGAGGGAGCTCAAGCAGAAAACCTGGGATTCGCTGCCCTCAGCTCTCCTGGGCAGGGCCGCCCTGGGAGCTGGCCCTGCTGTGTCCCCCCTTCCCTGAGCACGGTTTCTGCATCTCCCACCCATTTTCACACCTCGGCCGCTGGCTTTCACGCTGTGGTTTCCTCCTGGAGCTGCTGTATCTTGCCCATCTGCCCGTAACCCCGTGGGGGCCTTTCAGGGCGCCACCACCACCACTCTTCATCCTCCTACTCCTCCTCTTGCCCCCTCCCACAGAGAAGCCCCTTCCCACGTACGCGCCTATTGATCCGTCTTGTTTTGCTGCTCCCTCCTGTGCTTCATAAATGTCAACTTTTTTCTCTGACAAAGAAATTTTGTGGTAATGACTCTTTGTGCCACTTCTAAATCCCCAATTACATAAGGAGCAGCAGCACAAAGCCATTCCCTTTGGTGGAAATCTCCGCGTAATCCCTTTTCCGGAGAAGCAGCCCGCCAGTGACACGCTTCTAACTCTTTGTTTGTTCTTTTGGATCAAATCTAACTGATTGCCGTGACTAATTAACTTTCCCTTTCTTCGGGCCTCTGTTGTCTTAATTAATTTCACAAATACTTTGCTCTCAGCTCCCAGCCAACAGGCTCGGTGGTGCGAATCACCGGCGAGCGGCAGCGTGGCGAGGCGGCGCCTCCAGCGGGGCTCGCGGCATGCCGGCACGTGGAGCAGGGATGACCTTGCTGTCCACATGGTTTCATGGCACAGAGGTCCACTTGCCCATGTCCCCAGTGCCACCAAGCCCCTGTGTGGGCAGCAGGGGACCCCCTGGGCACTGATGCCGAGTTGGCGTATCCAACGTAGCAGGGCAGGAGGCGGCTCATGGGAGGTGTGGATGGATCACCTCCTTCTGCTGCATATGGCGCTGCTCCTTGTGCAGGGAACTCTTAATTCAGGAACTCTCCATCTTCCGGCACCTGCCATGTTCTGGTTTTTGCCCTGGGGTATTTCCCCCTGCCCTGCAAGCCTCTTCTCAGTCAACATCCAGGTATGGAGAGATCCAACCCATAGAATCATAGACTCATTGACTCATAGACTCATAGAATCATAGAACAGTCTGTGTTGGAAGGGCCTTAAAGATCATCTCATTCCAACCCTATGCCATGAGCAGGGACACTTTCCACTAGACCAGGCTGCTCAAGGCCTTATCCAACATGGCCTTGGACACTTCCAGGGATGGAGCATGCACAACCTCTCTGGACAACCCATGCCAGTGTCTCACCTCCCTCCCAGTAAAGTATTTCTTCCTAAAGTAGTCTGGTGAAATCTTGCTGAAAAAGGCTGGTTTTGTGGCAACTTGTCCCATTCTCTTCCTGCAGGATCCTGGTACACTGGGCACCACCATTTGCCCCCCCAGCTGCCCCTCCCAGTGCCTGTGGCACCCCCCTGCACCACTCAGAACCACAGCCCATGTTTTGCAGTGATGGGCACATGGATCTCAGGGTTAGTCCTTCTCTGGGATCGATGTGCATCTCTCTGTGGTTATCCCCCAGGCTGGGGTTTTCCCAGAGAAGGAGTGGGCTGAAATCAGCAGTAAAATATGTCCTGTTGTCCCAGCCAGGGCTGCACAATGGAGCTGCATGTTCATGAAGGGAGTGCATTACACAGTGGCTAATGGTACTCTTTGAGATCCTATCTGCTGCTTGGAGCAGCCCTTGTGGTGGTTGTTATCAGGCCGTTGCTATCTGGGGTCTGCCCTGGATGAATAAACATCAGAGCTCTTGCACTCAAAGGCCCTTGGTTTGTGGAGTGCAGCAGCAGATGCTCCATGGAGATAAAGGGCAGCAGCCTGGAAGTGAGTGGCTGCAGCCCAGGCTGATTCCTGTCAGCCTTCCTGTGTCACCCATGGGCTAAAACAGGGCTCATTGTCCTTCCCACCCCACGGGGAAGGCTTTGCTCCATGGGAAGATCACCAATCTTGGGTACACCTGGGATGTGGATGTGGGGGAACACGCTTTGGATGCTGCTCCAACCCTTGATATGGCCACTGTGCCCCATGTGGCAGGAGATGACAGGACCATGGCAGAGTGTGGCAGGAAGTGGAGCATCCTGTTAGCCTGCAGGATCTTACCACAGAACAAGAGGGAATGGCCTCAAGCTGTGCCAGGGGAGGTTCAGATTGGACATCAGGAAGAATTTCTCCACGGAAAGAGTGGTCAGGCATTGGTAGGGGCTGCCCAGGGTGGTGGTGGAGTCCTCATCCCTGGAGGTGTCCAAGGAAGGATGGGCCATGGCACTGAGTACTTTGGGCTGGGTGATGCGGGGACTGGGCTTGATGGACTTGATGAACTTGGAGGTCTTTTCCAGCCTGAATGATTCTGATTTGCTGAAGGTTCCCCTGGAACAGACTGACATGGCTGGCAGAGCTTCAGCATCCTGAAGTCAACAGTGGCACCACACAGGGTGGTGAGAGGGGGCAGGAAGAACATTGTGAGCTCTGATTCTGCATTGAAGGGATGACCCTATTTGCCATCAAGGCCTCTGGTAGGAAATGAATGAGTTGGAGGAAATCCAGAAGCTGGGAGGGGGTGCTGAGGGAGCCAATCACCCCATCAGGTTCTGGGATCTCTAAGGGACCTGCGCTTTGGGAAGCACAAGGCATTACTGGAACAGAAGATGGCTTGTTTTGAAGGCTGCCAGGAGAAATCAGATCCTTTGCGGAGGGTGGATTGAAATCCGTCTGCAATTAAGCCCAGGCAGTGCTGCCGCGTTTCCCTCGGGTCCCCTAACCTTCAGAAACCAGGGAGAGCAACGCCGGCTGTGCTGCCACTCCCGGCGGCTGCAGTTCACCTGGGGCAGCACCCACCCCTCACCCAGGAGCGATTAGACATCCACTCCCACTCCCAAGAAGCTTGTTTCTCTGTCGCAGTGCTTGTAGCTAAAAAGCTTCTCTCACTAGACACAAGGAGACTTGGCCTCCAGGGACGGATGCTGCGGCTCGGCTGGGCCCCTGGCAAACGGGGGCTGCAGCTTCAGAGGAAAGGGCTGAGGACAAATTTTAAAAGATTTGCTCTCCCTTTGTAGAAACCTTTGATTAAACCTTGGCAGCTGGGATCGAGCTGGTGCTCATTTCCCCAGCCTCCCACCCCCTCCAACTTCTTCATCTCCATCTCTTCTGGCTTTTCTTCTTTCC
Source organism: Sclerurus mexicanus (assembly GCA_013396755.1). Taxonomy (NCBI): domain Eukaryota; kingdom Metazoa; phylum Chordata; class Aves; order Passeriformes; family Furnariidae; genus Sclerurus; species Sclerurus mexicanus. Next base: position 100,332 of record VWZF01003942.1, on the reverse strand, counting down.
TCTTTTCTCCCTTCACTTTGGAAGGGAGCAGATCAATAAATAAATAAACCAACAGAAATGTTATTTCTCTGGTGAGAGGCGCCTTGAAGTTCATCAGAAATAACAATCCCAATCTCTTGTGCATGCTCGGGGGAGGGAGAAGAGATGGGATTAGTCCCTGGGGAAAAACACCGGCGCAACACGTTGGGCCTGTTTCAGAGGGCTGACAATTTAACAGCAGTGTTTGAGGTCTTACTCAGTGGCTCAAAGATTTTGACATGAAAGGGGCACCAGTCAAATGAACGGAAGGATCATCTTACAGGATTAAATGTCCTTGTCACTAACCCATCAAAACACAGCATTATTTTGAAGGTACAAATCGTGTCGAGGAGTTTACAGCAGATTAAAGCTGAAATTCCAGGGGATATTTGGCAGATAAAACTGCTGCAGGTGGCATCAGCAAGAGCGCGGGGTGACTGCACATCCCCAGCAGGATAAGCATCTGCCTGGCCCTGGGGGAGGCCCAGCCGTTCATCTGCCGTGCAAAGGAGTTGCTCCCAAATCAACCCAAAACTTTGTCCAGAGGATGGGGGAATTTGAAATCCATAGTTTACAGTGAGTGACACGGTGAGTCAAGACCTGAACACTTTCATCCTGGGACTCGATTGCATCAGAACTGCCCCAAAGTGCCACCTGGGAGAGTTTGCAAAGGGGAGGCTCCTGTAGACATTCCTGAGCGAACACAGGTGTCCTTACAGAGACACAAAGCTGTCTGGGTGCATTCCTGACACCATGAATGTCCCTGTGTCCCACCAGTGACTCAGGGTCCCCCGGAGCTGCAGCCCAAAGAGTGGAACCAGATGACTGAAGGCTGTGTGTGACAGTCACAACCCCTCAGCCCCCTTCATCCCTTTCTCGGGGATTAGTGGGAGTCACGGTGAAGGTGAACAAGGCCCTCCTGGTCCTTGTCACACTCCAGCAATGCCACAAGTGAGCTCTGGGTGTGTTTGGCTGAATGACGGAGCAGGTTTGGGGAGGGAGAGTCCAGGGAGTGTTCTCAGGACAGCCCGCAGTGGCCGTGCCGGCGAGGAATCACAGCGAAGCGACCAGTGTGGCATGTGAACATGAGAAGAGGTAGAAATAAGGGATATCTTGGCTCTGAAGTGCTAAACCAGCTCCTTCCCAGGTGCAGGTGTTAATGGGAGCTCAGCTTGGATAAAAGGAGTCGTGCACGGGCCGCAGGAAGCTGATCTCAGTTATTGGCTGTGGGTCAGCGGCAGTGGCCGTGACTGAGAGGAATAGAGCAGGCATTGGAGAAGCCAGGGTTTCTCACCCCAGAGCAGACCGCGGCTGATGGATGCTGTGAGTTCCTCTGCTGCACACGATCCTTCACGGGCTGCAGCAATAACAACCCACTGACCTGCGCCTTCACCCCTGCACGGCCGAGCAAGGCGCTCACGGGCTCCAGGCTTAGCTGGATTTAATGGCCCCGTTAAGGAGCATCCAGGGAAATCAAACACAGGGACAGGCGCTCCATCCGGAGTGTTTTTCAGTGTGGAAAAACCACAAAGATACACCACAGAGGGAATATTAACTCCTTATCCAGCCCTTGCCTACAGAAGGAGACAGCAAGATGTCTCGGTTAGCAGCTATTGCTGTCAGCTAGTTGACAAGAAAATACTTGTGTGTAAAGTCTACCTCACAGCTTGTTCCAAGGGATGATGTTGGCAGCTTGAAAGGGAAATTCAGCAATTGCTAAAGGTCTTCCATGAGGTTTGTCACAGCCCAGAACAAGGAAAGAAGAGACATGGGAACAGATAGTGGGAGCGCTCCTGGGTCAGCATTGCAATATTGGTCATGTTTGGGTAAAGAGAGGCTGCAGGGTGGGGAAAGCGAGTCAGAAAACTGGAAAACTTGAAATATGTAAAAATCCCAGTGAAGGAACAGTGGAATAAAATGCAATCAGCCTGGTGAAGGCATGGTGAAGAGAAGCTGTGGCTGCTCCATCCCTGGAAGTGTCCAAGGCCAGGTTAGATGGGGCTTGGAGCAACCTGGGCTAGTGAAGGGAGTCCCTGCCCATGGCAGGGGGTTGGAATGAGATGAGCTTTAAAGTTCCCTTCAATCCAAACCATTTTGGGATTCTGTGATTCTATGGTGGGATGAAGACCTGCACATGGTGTTGCTTGAGCCTGTCAGACAGAACCCCCACAGCCAACAGGAGAATCCCTTACAGGGCTCTTGGAGAGCCCTGGAGCTTGTATCCATCTGCTCTGTGCAGAGAGAGGGAGGATGTCAGAGGTTTCACTGTTTCACTGACTTTGTCCAAGCCTGCCATCCCTCTGGGAAATCAATCAAGGGGTGGGGTGTCAAGCAGCATGTGCACTTATTGTGTTTTAAAACTCTCCTTCCCGCAGAGAAATTCAGTGTGACCAGGCCAGCCAGTTTCCAAATCACTCACCCCGAGGTAATTTACTCCCGAGAACACTGCAGAACCCTCACATCTCTCCTGTTCCCTCCCTGAGCCACCTGCTCAGCAGAGAAAGTCAAAAACCAGCACACATAGGGCAGACAGAGCCAGAACCATGAGACACTCGTGGGGATGGAACTTCTGCAGCCGTCCTGGGTTACACCTGTATCCACAGGTGCTGCAGGACACCTGGATTTGTGCTCTGACTTAAAAACAAACTGCTGGAGTGGCTGCTCTTGCTCTGCCCACGACTCCTGCCTGCACCCTGCAATACAAGCAGCTGGGAGAGAATCCATGGGGTGCCCCCTGGCTCCGGTGACACCTGGTGAGGCTCACGTCCACACAGGCAGACAAACAGCCCAAAGAGCAGGGAAAGGGCTGTGAGATGAGCAGGCAGCTTGGGAAGCCAGGCAGGACCAGCAGGTCTGACCAGCACGGGGAGGCAGCGCAGTGCAGCACGAAGGCAGCGAGGGTGCTCTGGGGCTGTGCCTCAGGGGGGCTGTTCCCTGCCTGCTGTTATCACTGCTGCCCCAGATGACCCACAGAAACAGCGCAGGGTTCCTCCAATCCACGGGGATGCAGCTGAACTGCTGCCTTGGTCTGGTTTGAAGGAAAAAAGGCTGAAGACAGTTAAGGCTGCTGACTGCTTTGCAGCATCAAAGGGTGGCCTAAGCTCCTCTCTGCTCCCTCTTACTCCTGCCCAGCTTGTTTTGGTGCTTCAGGGATAATCACAGCCCCCTCCTCCACATCACTTTTTAAAGAGCTCTTTGGTCCATCACTCCAGGGAGTTCATAGCTAAATGCTCAGCCTGGTGTTTGCTGCCTCCACATTGCCAGAAAGGTGGATCCCCCAGGGATGCTGTGATGAGGTCCCTGAGGAATGATGCTACAGGAGAAACAAGAATCATCATCAGAGAATCACAGAATGGTTTGGGTTGAATGGAAGATTAAAGCTCAATCCAGTCCCCACCCCCCTTGACTTGGGAAAGGACACCTTCCACTAGCCCAGGTTGCTCCAAGCCCCATCCAACCTGGTCTTGAACGCTTCCAGGGATCCAGGAGCAGCCACAACACCTCTGGGCAAATAAGGGGTTGTGAAAACCCTAGACCCTCCTCCCCCTCACACCCAGGCCAGGTGTCGACCCATTTCCATGAGTAGAATCTGCAACTATGAAAAAAACAAAAAATGGGAGCGGTAAGACCTGCAGGCTCCATATAACCAGATTACAAAGTATTCTTCCATTTTCCACATTCTGACAAGGAGAGGGAAGAGCAACAGCATTTCATGCTGGTAGGCAATGCCATCTGTGGCACAAACATCTTATCTGCGCCTGGAAAATGAGGATGTGGAACCTGGAAATGAGAAAAGTGCTCATTAGGCTAATGTGACATTAATGCTTCACGTTGCAGAGACTGGAGTGCCCACAGTGAGCCTGTGACCTGAGAACAGCAGGGTGAGAGGACGCACTGCCAGGACAGGGGTGGGAGTTGATGGGACACCCCGAGTTGTGGCAGCCTCATTCCTCTTCTGAGCACACGTTTGGGGTTCACTATTCCACCCCCTGAAGTGCCCGTTCCTTTGCAGGATCACTGTCGTAGCAGTAAATGAAATGCTATGTCCCTATTACAGTCAGGATATAGCTCTAAATTGACTGGTTTATAGTCTTGGGTAATTTAATTTTTTTATTTAGCGAATGGTTTGCCATATGCCCACTGCCTGAGCGGTGCAGCCCTCGCACAGATCACGGCAAAGCTGCTGCCTGAGCACAGCTTCTGTTGCCCTCCAGGTCTCTGCCATGCTCAGCCCCTGCTGCTGGCTTGGTGTGGTGGTTTCCTGCAGGGAATCCCTGCCTGAGCGGGCAGAAAACCATCCAGACACTCTCCAGGGAGACCAAGACCTGCGGGCAGATGGTCCAGCAGTGTGACACAGGGACTGAGACTGGAATTGTCACGTCAAGGATGGGTCCACCCAGAGCTCCAGCACGGTGCTGGGAGCCCAGGAAATTGGGACATAGGCTACATTTGGGACTGCACGTGCTTAATAAAGCCTCTGGTTAGGCATTCGTCCAGCTTGTCTTGCTGCAAGCACTGCCACCCTCCCCCCGGGGCGGCATCCCCAGGGCTCCTGGGGAGCCAGCCTGGCTTAAAACACTCTGCCAACAGCAGAAGGGTTTTTCGGCCAGACTCTGATCCTCTGAAAACCTGGGATGGATGGCGAGAAAGCAAAACAGCAGCGTGGCAAGACCCCGCTCAATAGCGGTGCTAAGCCTCGCTCAGCCTCGCTGCACCACGGGGCTCCCCCTCCCAGTGACTCAGACTGGGATTCGGATCATTTTCTCCTAAATGGCCTGGCTGTGTTTTTCCAAGTGGATCACATTGTGCCTCCGCCTGCCTGCCGGCTCAGCGGGACCTGTTCCCTGTGTCCTCCATCCTCCTTGGTATTTTGATCTCTTCTCCAATTTAGTTTCATCTGCAAATTTCAGAAATGTGTTATTTAGGAGAGTCGTGTCTTACTCATTTCAGTGAACACTGCTTGGGAATATCGCTTTTGTTTCCATTTTATAAAATTTCCTCTACATTTCTGCAAAAGTCCTGATTTTTTTATGATTTTTTTTTCACTAAATTGGGAGAAAACGTTTTGTATGACACTAGTCGTAATGCAAATTATGTGAACAAGGAGTCCCTGGGAACTCCCTGCTCCATCCTTGATGCTGTACTTCATCATGGCATGCTTCAAGATCCAATATGAGATTCCCTCAAGTCCAAAATCCCTCTGTGCTGGGCACTGCTGAGGCACCTTGTGTGCAGTGTCTCGTTCTGGGCCCCTCATGGCAAAGAAGACACTGAGGGGCTGGAGCGTGTCCAGGGAAGGCAATGGAGCTGGGGAAGGGGCTGGAGCACCAAGAGCAGCTGAGTGAGCTGGGGGGGCTCAGCCTGGAGAAAAGGAGGCTCAGGGGGGACCTTCTCGCTCTCTGCAACTCCCTGCCAGGAGGGGGGAGCTGGGGGGGGTCGGGCTCTGCTCCCAGGGAACAGGGACAGGAGGAGAGGGAACGGCCTCAGGCTGGGCCAGGGCACAGCCAGATTGGACATCAGGAGGAATTTCTCCATGGAAAGGATGGTCAGACATTGGAAGGGGCTGCCCAGGGAGGTGGGGGTGTCCCCATCCCTGGAGTTGTCCAAGGCAGGACTGGCCATGGCACTCAGTGCTCTGGGCTGGGTGACAAGGTGGGCACTGGGCACAGGATGGACTCCATGATCTTGGAAGTCTTTTCCAACCTTAATGGTCCTGTGAATCTGTGAAAACATTGTAGTAAATCCCATGTAAAAAGGTTTTTCTCGCCCCATGTCCTGTATGAAGGCAGACAGGACATGACACCTCTTACATTTTCATAACCAGTATCAGCCGTGGGCTTGGATGTCCAGTGCACTGCAGGCACAAGGGTAACTCCACCCCTGGAGCAGGTCTGGGTGATATCAGTATGGATGTGCTGCCTGGGTGTCTGCAGAGCAGCAAAGTCTCTCAGCACTGGAAGCTGCCCCCCTGTGCCCGTGGCCTCCAGGGTCCTTCAGGGAGCCTTCTGGTGGTGTCTTCTAAGTCAGGGAAGAAAAGGTGATGAGTAAAACCATTGTCCTAAAACTGTGAGACCTTTAGGACTCAAATTCGTTTTTTCAAGTGCCCTGAGGGTTGTGAAAAATTCAACCCCAGCAAAATATATCTTTCACTCTGGAAAGTACCTGCAAGTCCCTCACAGCTGCTGCTTCTGTTTACTCTCTCTGCCAAGATTATTAACGAAGGTGTTAAACAAGCAAACCCAGCACGGGTCCCTGACACCACCTGATCTTTAGAACTGCCCTTTGTCCTCGGCTTTGGGGATGGTTAGATCCCACACAGAGGTACTGGCAAGTTCACAAGCAAAGACTTCCCCATGGAGATGCAGATGTGGACAAAGTTCCTGGGGTGACTGTGGCTTTGCTGGGTAGGATGAGCAGCCCTGCAGCAGAGTCTCCATCCCTGGGGCTGTCTGGCGGTGAGTGATGTCTTGCACTGCTGTTGTCTGTAGGACAGTGTCTATGTGGCACCTTTTTGGATTTTGGAGCCATCACATTGCTGTGTCCTGTGGGAACACAAGCCCTACATCTGCCCTTCTTCCACAGAGAGTCATACAACAGTTTGGGTTGGAGAGGACCTTAAAGCTCATTCCCCACCCTGCCATGTGCAGGAACAGCTTCCACTAGACCAGGTTGATCCAACCTGACCTTGGATGCTTCCAAGGATGAGGCAGCCACAGCTTCTCTGGGCAACCTGTGCCAGGGCCTGCCCACCCTCACAGGGAGGAATTTCTTTCTGACATCTAATCTAAATTTCCCCTCTTTTCCCCTCAGTTTGAAGTCATTCCTCCTTGTCCTATCACCGCAGTTCCTGACGCAAAGTCCTTCTCCAGCTTTCTTGTAGCTCCTTCAAATACTGTTAGGCTGTTGTGAGGTCTCCAGTCTTCTCTTTTCCAGATTGAACATCCCCAATGTTCTCAGCCTGTCTCCATAGGGAAGGTGCTCTAGTCCCCTTAGTAACTTTGTGGTCTCCTCTGGACTTGTTCCAGCAGTTCCATGTCTGTGCAGGACATGTCTGTTCCATGTATCCATGAAAGACATGGGGAGCTGATGTCACAGAGTGGAACAGCAGGAGAGGAGGACAGAAGGGGATCCCACTCTGAATGGGTCTTTCTACAGCAGCTCTTGGGCAGAGCATGACCAAGCCTGAGGTTCCCTGGCACTGAGAGAAGTCGAGAAGCTGTGAGGATCACCAGAAGCCTGGGAGATAAATCCAGCTGCAGTCCCATGGCATGGACCCTGGCTAGGCTGGCTGGTAAGATTCTTTCCATCTGGGAAGGAGACTGAGGCAGAACCATTCTGCAGGAGTCCCTGGCTCCAGTAGTCAGCTGTGACTCTGTGAGCAGGAGGGAAAATCCAGGATGTGCCTTGTTGTTCCACATTCCAGGTGTGTCTGGTGGGGGCTGGGGACCTCCATCAGGTCCTCCTGGTGGGTTTGCCCTCCTGTTCCTGCTCAGGTTTCCCCAGTCACCACAAGAGTCTCTGAGCACCCACGGCCTCCTCTAGAGGGGAAAAGAGCGGGTCTGTCCCTGTACCCCATCACTGCCTCCCTTCATCCCTGCATCCCGAGTGCCAGGGCAGTGCCAGGAAGCTGCCAGCCATCTCTTGGGCTCATTAACGTGGAGAGCAGCGTGCCCTGCTCCCGTGCATCGATCTGATAAATGAAGAGCCACTGATGGTATTTTCTACCCTTTTAAGTGTTAAAATAACATTTTAGTGAAATATGAGCAGGTCAGAGCAGAGCTGCCCCCTTTCATCTCCCAGCACAAAGCAGGCTGGATGGGGAGGGAGCCTGCGCAGGTGGGTGCTCCCACATCCATGGAAGAGGTTCCCGGGAGCTGAGGACAGATGTGTTTGGGGTTGTACACAAGCAGTGTGTTGTGTCTGTGGGAGAAGATTAGGAGTCAGTGTGGGTGTGGAGGTGTCAGTGCTGCACCTGGGTGATTGCAGCGGTCAGGCTGTGCACAGCCCTTGGCACACGACAGGGAGGAATATCCATTTCCATACACACCATAGTGAAAACTTCCACATCTCCAATAGGTGCAGAGGTTTTTTTGGAAGCTTTAGAAACTCACAGAATTTTAGAAACTCCTTGAATCATTCTGACTCTTCTTTTTGCAGTTCCTTTGTGGAAATGCAATGGCTTGTGTTGAGGAATGGGAAAATGAGATGACATTGTCCTTGAGCTTGGCTCTACCTGAAGGGACCCCTGTGCACTCAACCTCTGGCCTACCCCTGCCTGGCAGGGAAGTGAGGGCTGAATTGCAAAGGAAACCAAACCCCCTGTGAAAAATGTGGGATTTCAGCCTAGTTAAACTAATCTATAAAATGGATTGGATGGGGGAAAAAAAAAAGGCAAATGCTCACTGGACTGCGAAATGATCCACTGAAAATTGGAGTGCAGCACTGACAGCTGCTCTTGATGGAGCCCCCCGTGTCAGGAAAAGAANTCCTGCCCTGCCCCGGGGGACTGATGGCCTGACTCTCCTTGTCTGGGGGATCCAGCCCCTGCCAGACCTGAGGGATTAATTGGATCTGGTGACTGCAGAGGATGAATGCCATTTCCCTCCCTCAATATGAGTAATCCAGTCAATGCTCAGGATTCCTGTGCATGGTCTGGGACCTGCCTAGGGCTGCCTTGGGCATCCTTACTCTGCCAATCCCATCCACCGTTCCCCTGCCCATCCGGGGCATCCTTTTCCTACCCATTCTGTGCACCCTTCCCCTGTCTATCCCATGCATCCTTCCCCTGCTCATTGCCCCTCATGACCCTTTGTTTTCCCTGCTTCCCCTTCCTACCGGGAAGGAGTTCTTCACATGTCTTTGCACCCCCTCTCTCCAGCCAGCCTAGGCCAGCTTCTCCTCAGGATCCAGCCCCCCTTTTCCACCCTGTTGCCCCGTGTCTCTTCCCTCTCCACATCTCTGGAGTATGATTACTCCGCGCCCTGGGTGAGAGCAAGAGAAATATGTGCTGAGATGACATTTCGGTTATACATGATGCTATTAAAATATGATAAGAAGGCTATTAACATTAATAATCCTTTTCATTGTATCATTTAGGGAGCAAAACAAGCCATTAAATATTACGGAGTCATTGGTGCTTTGATGGCTTCAGGGAGGGGAACATTTGGCCGTATTTGTCTACATGCACTCTGGAAATATAACATTATCTCTGGGAAATGGGTTTCTCTGGGTTCGGTATCTCCCTGCGGCTCGGTGGATCCAGGATGGTCTCTGATGTGCTGGGCTGGATGGGAGTCATGGAATGGGCAGGGTGGGATGGCTGGGTCCCAGGTGAGGCAGCAGTGTTGGAGAGGGCACTTATGCACCCTTACTGGAGCACAGGGAGACTGGAGAGGCCAGAGTGCCTCCAGGAGGGGTGCAGGGGGCATCTGTGTGCAAGGAGGCTGAGATAGAGATGCCATGTGTTGCTTGTACCCGAGGGAGGAGATTTCATGACTTGGGAAGGGCTGCTCAGCCCAGTGCAGGGTTGCAGATAACTATGGATACCTCTCTTCAACTTCAATTTCCACTGCCCCCCAGCTGCTTCCTTCTCCAAGGCAACTGCAGGTGTTACAGAAGAGGAGCCACTTAAACTGAGATTAGCTCAGTTGGTCAGAGTCTAGTGCTTATAAACCCAAGGTCGTGGTTTTGATCCCGGTGCAGTCCATTCACTTAAGAGTTGAACTCAATGATCCTTGTGGGTCCTTTCCAACTGAGAATATTCTGTGATTCTGTGAATTTCCCAACTTTAACCACATGGTTCAGGCCAGAAACTCTCAGCTCAGAGGAAGCTGCTATGTTTGCACACCGGGTCTGCTCCTTGGCACTCCCAGCCCTGTCACACCACCTTCAAATTCACTGCAATTTACCCAAACCTCAGTATAAATCTACCTACTCTCCCTGATGCCGTGCTCAGCCATGAAATTCATCCATGTGGGAGTTCCCTGGACATGGAAGCATTAGCTCTTAAATGTTCTGAAAGGCACCTCGCTCCAGGCACATCCCTGGAGAGGACCAGTTCCTGCATCCCTAATGCTCTGCCTACACTGGTTATGCTCAGTCTGAGGCCTGGCAGCTCCATCCTTTTTCTGCACCGTCATCCACTGGGGAGAGGGCAGCAGGGACCTGAACTCCTTCTCATTTAGCTGGAAAACCCTTTTTTTGGAACAGCAGTTAAATTCCCAAACTACCAGCTCCACTGTATGGCTACACCTCGGCAGGAACCAGCACCTGCTCCTTCTCCAGCCCATCCCCAGGATGAGGCCATGCAAAATCCACGCTGTGAAGTGGCATCAGGGCATGGGATCAGCATCGTGCTCTGGTCTTGAGAGCTGGAAAACCTTTAGATACACACAGGTTCATTGGTGATGCTGCTGCTCAGGGCCAGCCAGGCTCAGGATGCAGCTCTGCATCCCCAGGCTCACCAGACACAGCTCAGCATGCTGGGCAGGGATGAGGCAGCCAAGCCAAGGCCCCTGAGCTGATCAAATGCCACCAGGGCTGTTGTTATCTGGATATTTCCCCATGGTGACAGGAGCAAATGAGGGAGAGAACTGAAAAATGTGCAGAAGCTTTTGACAGGATTGTCAGAGCACTAACAGGGACGAGTGTGGGCTCTTTAAACAAATCACTGTCATGTTGCAGGCATATCATTGTTTAACACAGCCACCACAAGTCACCAGAAAAGGTTAAAGCAAGAATGGAAAACTTAGTCCTAGGAAATGTGTCATAGCAGAGCTGTCCTCGGGACTGATCACTTCCTCCCTGCAGCCAGGATGGCCTTAGGTCTGGAGCCAGGAGTCCTTGAAGCGTCCTTGGGACGGACCTGCCAAAGTACTTGGTGTTGGAAAGACTTCCCTGTGGATGTGAGCACACCAGCAAAGCCACTATCAGGGACACCTATTCCCTCTGCCCTGCCCTGATGAGGGGCTGGCAAAGGGGCTTGGCCCTCTGCACCGACAGTCAACCCTAACACGTACCTACAACAACACACTGGGATGCTCCAGGGATGTGAGCCAGGCAGTTCTGGGATGGACACACTGCCCAGTAGCCTCGGAGCCCCCAAGGTTTGCCTGAAGAGGCTTCTCTGGCTGTACTGCAGTTGTCCAGGATCCACCATTCAGAAAGTCTCAGGTGGCTTTGACACCACAGGCTCACTGAGTTCTCCATGGGGACCAGTGCCCTGCTCACAGCTGTGCACGGCCCTGCAGGACCAAAGGACTGGGAGTGTGACAGCAGGGTCCTGTCCCTGGCCACAGTCCTGCTCCATCTATCCCATCAACAGGAAAGTAAAGGCGAGATGGGTGGAATGGGCAGGGGGTCTCTGGGTGGGATTAGCTGCTGTAAACCCAGTCCAGACCCAAATCCTGCTGCCTGTGTCCCCTGACACAGCAGTTACTGGGGCAGATGAGAGTGTCTCTGTCCTTGGAGCACATCCATGGCCTGAGCTAGTGCTGCATGAAGCCCCAGAGAGGAGCAGGGATCCTCAGGGAGCCTTTCCACCCACCATTGCAGGATTCTGTGCAGAGAAAACATCCCAGTAATACGAGCCATAACTCTTTTGAAAGTGTGAGAAATGAAATAAGTGAGGTTGCTCGCTGACACCCAGGGTCACTGCCTGCAATTCATGAGGAGCCGCTCACGGCGCAGAACCGAATGTTCCTGCCTATGAAAATCATATGCCAAGGTCACATAAGCAATCTGGACTCGACCTTAGCACTCTGCTCACGTGCAAGCCATTAGGCAAGGAAATATATAACAAACAGCCCCCAAAGATCCTAAAGGCCCTACACAGCTCCTGCAATGCCGAGCTAGTCCTCTGTATCCATCACGTAGCGTCTCCCAGAGCAGTGCATCAAACTTTAATATCTTACTCTTAGTCATACAAAGGCTGTAACAAGCCTGGCCTTTCATGCTACACAATCCACCAAATCAAAGGCTTTCTGACAGAACAGAGCACCTGAATATAATCTTTCTCTCTCATCTAGATCTCATCTGTTTCGGGGCTCCGTGGACCCCTCGGCGCTGTGATTTCCAGCAGCACAGCCAAACAGCCCCTTCTCCTGCTGCGTGAAACAATTGGGCACGTTCCTAATTAGGCAAATACCATTAGGCATAAGGAGAGATGAAGGAAACCCTTATGTGAAAGCAGAGGCAAGCCCACTATGCTCCAACACCAATCATTTATTCCTCCATCCTTTCTCAGATGTGATGCTGAGGGGCACTCTGTCCATGTGTCCAGAGATAAAAGCACATAGAGCCCACTTCTGGGGGTGGAAAACATGGTGGGCAATCCAAGCTAAAACCAACCAAACAAAAAAAAATGAAAATGCCTCCAAAATGGCTGCAAGATAGCAATGCTGAGCCTAATTCCTGGCAGGCAGGGATTTCCCAGCTTAGGGGAGATTTTAGAGAGGAAAATTTAGGAAAGTGGCAATGACAATACGTTTCCCTATAAGAAGGGGTGGTGTGGGATACGTGCTGCTGGGTGGCTGGGCACTGCTAGACACTGATGGCTCCCTGACCTCTGATGTCAGGATTTTCCCCGTGGACAATGTGTCCAGAGAGGGAAAACATGACACAGACACACCATGAGCTTGGCAGGGTCTTTCCAAGCTGTCCCCTGCTTTTGTGCAGACTTATCCTGTCCAGTAATTGCTGAGGCAGGAGCAGAGGAAGGGATTTGGTGTGGGTTTAGTGAATTTGTTGGGGTCTGCAGAGGGCATGTGCCATAGGATACAGCTTTCAGCAGCCTGGAGATGCTTCCAGCTCCTTGCCTGTCGCTCTGGTGCCCACAGCTGCATGGCTGAAGCCATCTCAGAAGCAAGATGTTGTGCAGAGAGGGAGTTGCACAGACACTGAGGGACATGGCTGGCACAGAAGAGCATCCTCTGCCCTTGTTTTCCATCTCTGGCCCTGATTCTCATCCCTCAGGCAGAGCTCCCCTCAGCTGGGAGTGTTTTGGAGCCCACACAGCGCCTGTGTCCCAGGCGAGCCATCCCCTCTGCATCCATCACTGTGGACCAGCTCTGGCCAGGAGATCCTGTATCCCATCCTGGTTCTCAGAGGGGTGTCTGCACCCTGTGCTCTGCCACTGGAGCCTGGGAATTCCATGGGATGTGGGAATCTCTTCCTGCGTAGTGCGATGGCTTTGCTTTAGTGGGCTTCATGGTCCACAGGAGGGGAGCAGCAGGACTGGGGAAGTGCTGGAGAGCAGGAAGGAGTCTTTAAGATTCACTGTCTGCATCCATTCCCATCTGGATACCCACGCAGCAGCAAAGCATCTGGATTTGTGCAGTTGGCAGAGCAATCCCGTGATCCCAGCGAATCAGAGATTATCAAGGGGGAAAACTCGGGGCTTAAGTGGGATCGGGAGGAGGAGAGGAGGATTTGGAGCTGGTCTGATGGGTTAAGCCACTTGTACTGGCTGAGATTAGGACAGAAGGAGTCTGATTTAGATGTGAAATCTGCTGCTCTGTGCCCCCCCCCTTCCTCCCACCCCACGCCTTGCCCACACACTCCAGCATCTCATGGTGCAGGAGAGTGACAGCTTGTCCCAAACAAACATAGATCAAAGGGCAGAAGTGGGACCGGGAAGGTCTCCTTTGTCTTCTTTAGGGCTCCTGTGTGGGGTTAGAAGTGTTCTCTGTCTTCCTCAGTGATCTTTTCTCTGATATGACATTCAGTCTTGATTGTTTCCCATGGGGTCCTGCCTCTCTCCCTTCTGGCCAAGCCCCTTGCTGGGCCTGCAGATGGAGAGAGATGCAAATAATTGGCATTTACTGTTTTTCTTTCCCACAGGGATCCATCACCAGTAGGGTCACATCTTTCACATCTCTAGCTCTGTCCAAAGAAGGGACACCTCCATGCCTAGAACCCTCTTGCCCAGGATATTCCTCTGCTCCAATAGGATCCAGTTCCCTTATTGCCTTGAAATACTTCCTGCAAGGAAGGGCAGCACTGAATCCAGCCCCGAATCCTACGGAGATGCTCCACTCTCCAGGGCTGCCACTGTTTGCCAGGCCCTCTGGTCTCCTCTCACCTGGTTGCACAGCAGATGGTTGCTTCTGAAGCCCTCAGCCCCACCATGCTGGTCTTTCCCGGCCATGGAATCTCTGCTGGGATCAGGATGCTGCTACACACACCTCTGCCCCTTGGCATTTGGCTGCTGGGGCACAACACAGCTGCCCTGAAGGCTTCAGAGCAGCACTGGCTCAGGGAGCACCCTCTATCCCAATGGGTGCCGAGACCTTGGAGGGTTTTCAAGGGTGAGGACAAGATGAAGGAAACCTAAAAAGAGGCAGTGATGTGTGACAGCAGTTGGAAGCAAAAAGAGCAGTCAGGAATGACAGCACCTCCTGGTACTGGCCCTTCCATGGTGCATCCAAGTGGTGTCCCCCCGGGCTGCTGCACAGACACTTCTGGGAGTAGGTCCCAGGCTCTGGGAATGGGCAGCTGCTTCCCCTGGGTGCTGGCAGAGGAAAACAAAAGGGACCTTGTGTAGATGAGAGAGGAGATGAAAAACTGGTCTCTGGAAACAGTCCCTGCCCTTGGTGAAGACCAAGGGTGGCATCACAGCCCTGCTCATGGCCACCATCTCCAGCCAAGCGCAGCCAGGACACAGCTTGGAGCCTGGGCTCACCCTTCCACACCCTCTGGAGAGGCAGGATCCAGCACAGAAGACCTCCATGTGCCACTATAGGAGGCTCTGGGTGGCAAATCCTCAAGTGCAGCCCTTGGCCTCCTTTTGGTCTCACTATGACCCCTGGAGGGTGGTGAACCTCTCTGCCCTGGTGCACTGGCATTGCCTGGCAGCAGGGCTCTCATGAGCATGGGGAGGAGTGCAGAGGGAGTCAGAGAGGGTAAAGAGTCTGGTTTTGGTTGGAATGAAGTTCCAGGAGTGCAAAACCAACGTGTCAGCAGCCCTGAAGAGGCTGTGTCTGTATCAGGGCAGATTCCCTCTGTATTCCCACCTTCAGTGATGGATTTGTGTCCTGCTTGCCCCTCTCTGTGCCCTGGGCATGCAGAGCTGTCCTGCAGGATCCTAGGGCTGTGGGACACTTGGGAAGGACAGTGGTGGGATAAAACCCCTCCAGGCACCGGTCACATTCCCACAGCAGCACCCTGGCAGTGCCATCTCCAGTTACTCGCTGCCTCCTGAGGGGAAAAGGAAAGCAAAAGCATCTCCTGGGAGTTGTCTCCTTACGGGTGGCAGAGCACCAGACCTGCACGAGCCGGTAGCGGGAGCTGCACAGTCATAGAGGAAAGAGACCTAATGAGGTGCTTTATTAATTGCATTGTGAACTTTTCCTTTAATGATTCTCCCTGCAACTCCCTCTAGTTAAAGCTAATGGCCTGTAGCATGTTCAGCAGATGGATTATCCATAGGTGCCCAGGCAGCCGGGCCCAGCTGAGAGAGGGATGTGTGGGGGCTCCCAGCCAGACACATCACCCTCTGTCCCTGCTGTCCCCCAGCCCCACAGGGGCTCTGCTGGACCCCAGGGATCAACAGGGTGCTGGGACATCCTGTCCTTGCCTGTGCACCAGCATCTGTTCCCAGTATCTCTCTAGATACTTGGAGCCCTTGGTGGTGGAATGAACAGCAGCCAGATGGGCTGCTCATCACTGGGATTCACGGTGCGGGGGATTTGTGGGCTTCACTGCCCCACGGCATGAGCCTGGCCCTGTGTGGGCCAGCTGGGTCCCTGCTGCAGTGCAGCTTCTCCTTCTTTGCTTCTGCACAAGGTGGCCTGGAGATGGCAGGAAGAGGAAACAGGAGCAGCAGTCCCCAGGCTGGAGATGGCAGGAAAAGGGAGCAGGAGCAGCAGTCCCCAGGCAGAGCTTGCAGACCTGGGTGCACCAGTGCAGCAGGGTGGCATGCAGTGGCCACTGAGCAGCCACCTCCACTCATCCCAGGATACCAGTCTAGGGGCTGCACAGAGCCTGCTTGAGTTTGGTGCTGATTCAGCCTCATGATTTATATTAAATTATAGCAGATGCTTCCCAAAATGACCAGCTGATGCTGATACCCAGCCCCTTGAGAGCAGTGGGAGCAAATGGCTTGTGCTGCCCCATCCCAGGATAACCCTGACAGAGCAGGATGGCCTTTCCACAAAGTCAGCAGTGCACGTGCTCTCCCATGGATTTCACAGTGCCTTGTGAGAAGATATTGATTTCCATCGCCTCTGGAATGTGGGGTCACAGCCACCAGCTGCATTAAGCACTGTGAGTTAACAAAACATGGCCAGCCACCGCCTGCTGTGAGAGCAGAGAGCGGTGATCCATAAAAACCCCTGTGGGTGCCACAGGACTCATGATCCAGGAAAGATTGGGGCCACAGTGGTGCAGTGTGGCCCCATGTGCCCAGTCAACCCTGTAGGGCTTAGCCAGAGGCTGTTCCTCCACAGGGCTTCTCCATCTCCTCCATCAGATAACTCTGTGTCTCAGAGCTGCATCCTGCCGCCCTGCATCCCTTTCAGCTCTTTCCATGCTCTCCCCCTTTTCCCTGCCCATTTCTGGCACCAGGACTGCTCTTTTCCTGGTGCACAGCAGAGTTAAGGTGGGCACGGACAGCTCTGGAGCCGGCTGTGGGCTCATCACACATGCTGGGGCATGTCTGCAGGCTGAGCAGCAGGAAGGGGAATAAATTAGCAGATTCAAGTGGAGCTGGAGGTTTCCACGTGGGAGTTTGTTTCATTTTTAAAGCAAGTGGTGGTGAAGGCTTTGCATTTCAGCCCGTCCACGTCCCATTAGTGACTAACGTGGATGTGTTTGTATTTAGTGTTGGCATTAATTAGTGGTGGGAGATGGGGTGAGTGTGGGCTCTCCACAGACGAAGTGACTCATCCATTCCTTCCTCATCACTGCAGACCGTGCTGTGGCTCCACCAACCTCAGCCTCCCCCCTGCTCCTGGGCACTGCCACGTGCCCATCGCTCCCCTGTGGACCACGCCAGGCTCAGTGCCTGATGGAAATTCCCTTTCAGCTCCAGCTGCTGCCACATGATGAGCCTGTTGCTTTGCTGCCAGAGTCTGCATTGAAAGGTGAGGGTATTTTTAATCTTGGACCAGTTTTTCTGCAGAGCTTGTGCTGTGGGACTCTTGTAGCACTGTGTCCTCTTCTGTGCTTGGAGCTCTCCTCTGGCTGTGTCGGGGTGTTTGGACTGTGGGGATGACCAAACCAACCCCTCTTCTGAGCCAGGAGCCACTTCCCCAGGTGCTGAGGGGTTTTCCCCCTTCTCCATACCTTCACCATGCTCACCCTAGTGTTCCATGCAGGCAAAGTTCAGGAGTGCTGAGGGAAGTCTGGGCACTGTCAGGGTCACCTCAGTCCCCTGCAGCCACCCATTCTGCAGCAGCCGATGGTCCCCACTAAACACCCAGACCGTGGGGATGGGGTGGACATGGGGAAGGGATGGGGCAGGCACAGCTGGGCTGGGGGCTGCTTGGAGGGGCAGGAAGCTGAGGAGGGGTGGCTGCATTGGTGCAGGAAGAGTGACATTTGTTTAGATGGAGGTTCAGAACCACAACAGATGGGCAGGAGGGTGTTATAAAACAGTATTTCCTCTGTACTGCCTCTCCCTGAGGTTTCTGTGCCTGAAGCCAACCTCATTTCTGTTGAAATGAAGCCTGGAATGGATGTTCAGTTGCTCTCTTGGCCACAGTGGTGGTCAGACCCACTGCAGACAGGGAAGGACTGAAGGATGGCTGCAGGCAAGAGGACTGCAGGCTGTGGGAGCAGGCTGGCATCCATGGCACAGGCCAGGGATGAGCCAGGAGCGGGCTGAAAACAGGCTTGGAAAGTGCCCTGAGTGGGGCCACAATGCAGGGTCTTGAGCAAATCTGTTATAGCAGCTCCCCAGAACTGATGTGTATGGGGACCCCTAAGCTCCCTGTGGTTTCTCAGAGACCCCCTCCAAGATCCTCATCAGCTATGCACATGCCCCTTTTAGCTCCTCACTCCCCTTGTTTTGTGGGTGGGTGGGGGCTGTAGGACATCCCAACAGTTCTGTGGTGAGAGAAACTCCCTCCCTGTGATGGACATCTCAAAGCACTCCCCCAGACCAGCTTTGTGCATGTGCCATGCCCTCAGAATTCCAACAGCTTGCCCACAATTGGTGACCAATGCTGCAGGAGGCTCCTCCTCCTTGGCCACGCTTGAGCTCCCAGTCATCAGCTGCTCTGTGCCCCACCAGGGATGCCACCAACCTGAGGATCTGCCTGGTGGTGGCTTGGACAAGCCAAACGCTATCAGTGCTTGGCAGCAGAGAAGTGAAACCCCCCCCAACCCTCTCCATACAACAGCAGAGGGAATGGAAGGGATGTGGCCACCAGCCCAAGGGGCCCTTGATTCACCCGCATGCCATGAGAACCCATTTCCTGCCTCTCGAACACAAAGCAGCTGTGTTGTTGGGGGTTTTCCCTCCCGTAGCTGGAATTTTGCTGAATGTTTTGTCCTGGATCAGCTGAAAATAGCTCCAGTCAGTGTTAACAATTCATTAGCTCGGTTTTGTCAGGAAGCTGTTGCTGCCGCCTTGCACAGGAGGAGAACGGCTCCGGTGGCGGCGGAGCACGGTGTTGCCTGCCCAGAGCTTCCCAAGGACTGCCGTTTGCTGGGGAAAGGGCTTCAAGACAATTTCCATGGGCTGAAGTTGCAAATTTCCACTTGCCTGCCCTCATCCTGGCATTTGTTATGTGCTGGTTTGATGTGAGGCAATCCGAGGCAATTAGCTCACCTATTATCCTGATGCCTGTCCGAATACAAGAGGGGCACTTTTAGCTCTTCTCAGGACTCTGTGGGAGCTCAGGACGACTCTGGTCAGCATCCTTAGCATGAAGGGGTGTTTTATTTAGTTTTTGAAGCCTCTCAGTGTAACACCATCAATTCAGAGCAGGGGTGAGTGAGCCCAGCACACGCTTTGCTTCTGGCTGCCCATTCTCGCTGTTCAGCTGTGCCTCCTGATTGAGCACAGCCACGGTTGATATTTTCCCATCTCCAGCTCTGTGTCTCCCCATTTCCCGCGTGGGGAGCAGGGGTTTCATTACCAGCAATGTCCTTTCCTGGCTGCCCTTATATTTATGGCAGTCCTTCTTTTTTATAGCCAATTTTGTAGAGTGCCCAGCAGTTAGCGCAACTGCTTCCTTTCATTTCTGCATTACTGCCAATTTCCTGCTCCACAGGCTAAATTTATCACTTCTTTAATTGTTTGATAACTCCTAGAACCAGCTGAGAGTCACCCTTTCCTATGCCAGCCCATTCCCTGTGGGAAGGCTTCATGCTCCCACCCTCAGCACGCTCTTGACATGTCTCTGCAAAGAAGATTCCAGCCTCAGTCTCAGCCTCTCTTGGGTGCTTTTGGCCTCCTTTCTTCTCCTTTTAATTTGCCAGCCCCAGCTTAGCTCAGCATCCATACTTTGGTTCGTTGCCGGTTTATCCCAGGAATCCATGGGAGGGTCTGCCTGGAGGTCTTCCTCCTGTCAGCCAAGGTGGTGTTATTGCTCTGAGCTGTGTCCTCAGCTCACACCCATCCC
Source organism: Sclerurus mexicanus (assembly GCA_013396755.1). Taxonomy (NCBI): domain Eukaryota; kingdom Metazoa; phylum Chordata; class Aves; order Passeriformes; family Furnariidae; genus Sclerurus; species Sclerurus mexicanus. The sequence continues at coordinate 80,746 of VWZF01003942.1, read as the reverse complement.
AAAGTGGATGCCAGGACTTCATTCAGGTGTGAAGAGCCTCTGGAGGTGGAGGAAGGTTCCTGGAACCCTCTCGCTGCCTGACTTTGGGCTGTGAGGTGAGCAGAAGGATGTTGTGGTGTTGGGACAGCCCACTCCTTCCCAAAGAGCAGTCCAACCTGATCTCTGAGGCTCCAAGTGCAACACAATGAGACCATTTTTCACGTCAGCTGCTGAAAGCCTCGTGCCTCCTCAGTTCTGTGAGCTCGCCAGAGTCCCTGTGGACGCTCTGGGTATCTGCTGTCCTGCTCTGCTGAGCCAACAGCATCCTGGCTGCTGGATCCATCCGTGGTCAGGGAGATCTGCAGACTGGCTGTGGAGGGTTCTGCTCCAGCAAAGATTTCCCTCCTGACTGCAGGCTTTGCTGGGAAGCTTCCAGCTTTTCTCCTAGATTCAGTTTGAGCCGGACTTGTACCGCCTCCAGTTATTGCTGTGGGTTTGTGTCAGTTCTGCCAGACTTCTGGCCAGTGGCAATTTCACTGCTTTTGGATCCCTCCTCCCTCCTGGTGCCTGCAGCAAGGCTGGATAGGATACCATGTGATGCCCCAAGCCATGCAGCTCTGGATCTCCTTCAGCAGGGCACCATTTGGCACAGGGTACCATCCCGCTCCCAGGTGCTCTGCCCCAGATGCTGCAGCAGACCCTCTAGCTGGATGACAGGCAGGCTGGAGGCCTGAAGCCCATCCCCAAGGCCGAGCCCCACATGGAGGTTGTGCCTCTGTGCCCTCAAGAGAGCTTGGGGGGCCTCCAGGAAGGGCAGGGGCAGCTGAAGGTATCAGTGAGAAGAGAGGTTTGGGCGGTTGGCAGAGCCACATGTGCCCCACAGACCATCCCATTCCAGGGATTCTCCATTCCATCCCTAATCATAGCTCAGTGACACCAAGAAAACATCATGCCAAGACTTTCTGCTGAATAACACCCAAACATCCCAACATCCCAAACAAGTGCCCCACTCCAGGGAAATGATCACGGCCCCAAACCTGCCAGAGCTCAAGGAGTCTTTGGACAATGCTCTCAGGCACATGGTGGGATTGTTGGGGTGGCCTGTGCAGGTCAGGGACCCAATGATCCTTGAGAGCCCTTTCCAGCTCAGGATATTCCGTGATTCATCAGCCTGTCTGTGCTGAGCACCCCTGTTGTGCAGAGCCCCAGGAGCACCACACATTGCAGGAAGGATCCTTTTCCTATAAAATCCCCATCCATCCATTTGGGACTGGCTTGTTGTCCTTGTTGCTTCAGGCTGCCTTTGATGCGTGAAATAGATGGGTCTCAGTGCTGTGCCCCATTTACACCTCACAGTGTGAAACTCCCCAAGCCCAGGGGGGGAGCAGCCAGTCCTCAATCGAGGTCCTGCCCCAGCCTTTATGTCTCCCCTGAAAGTCACCCTGGTCCCGCAGTGCTGGAGGTGACAGATATCTTTTAAAGGGAATTTGGAGCCACAGAACTACCAGGGGGCTTCACACCTTGCATTGTTAGTACTTGTCAAATATTTATGAAAAAACAATCTGAGGATAATTAATTCAGCAGTGATGGCAAAGCCCGGCTGAGATTTATTTGATGGATAAGATTGGAGCACGGACAGAACTCTGCCAAGTCCAGGAAAGTATATCATCAATAATAGATTTGTCAATAGATGAAAACATCAGCAGATCAGCTAGTCTTGAGTGCCACCTGGCCAACACATTCCAGCAGCCATCCATGGCCAGTGCCTGGCAATCAGCTGCCACCCAACTCCCAGTGCCACCTTTCCCAGCTGGAGTCCTGGTGGCCAGGGGCAGGGGACCATCCAGAGCATCTCCAGAGCCACTTGGCACAGCTGGGCGCAAGGGTGGGACGCAATCAGATGCAGGGGGGAGCTGGGAGTAAAGATCCCCAGCCCTGGCCATGTGCCATCATTCTTCCCTTTGGTGTCACCGCCGTCCCCGGGGGAGCCCCTGCTCTGGGATTCGTGGCACAAAGGCGACCTTGAGCACTGGGAGGTCTGTGCCCTTTCCCTGAATATTCCCTGAATAGCTCCATGCCCGCGGGGTACCCTTGACCCCGGCCCTGCCGCCCAGCAGCGGCTGGTCTGGGGCTGTGGGGTCTCGCCGGGGGCTGTGCACACAGAGCCCATTCACCGGGCAGAAAGGGGCCCTTGTTCCCGGCAGACAAGCTCCAGGGCCCCGAGCAGCTGCGGTGACGAGGGTCCACCCGGGGCAGCACCAGCCCCGGGCACTTCACAGCCCGACTGGCTCCGGCGGGGCTGGATCATGAGCCACACACCATGTGCCCCAATTCTGGCAGCTGCAGGAGCACCACAGGCCGGGTCACACAGCCTCCAGCTCCTCTCTCAGGGCTGGGACAGGCTGTGCTGGGATTTATCATCCCACTCCCGGGGCACCAGGTGGGGAGCAAGCCCCGCTGTGCCAGGGAATCCACGCAGACAGGGGACTTTCACCTTCCCCTGGCACCTGCCACACGGGGTGGGCACAGGGCAGCACAGCCAGGGAGCGTGCCAGGATGGCTTAGGTGGAAACAGGAGGGATGCTGAGGGCTGATGGATAATGACCCCATTCAGCCCTGCAGCCTCTCCCGTGCTGCTCCTGCTCTGAAAATTCCCAGAACCCCACTTGCAGCACCCTGCGGTCCTTGGCATGTGGGGCCATGAGTGGGGCACATTCCATGGGGCAGCACCAGGCAGGACATGCCAGGCTAGGCTGGACCTGGGGGTCTGTGCCTCGTTGGGCAGGGGTGCCCCCTCTCCCCATGGGCATCAGGGCTGCCTGGGTCGATGGCTCAGGCTGCTTCTCATCCATCTGCTCTCCTGTCACATCCCCGTCTCCCTGATTATTTTAATGAGGATAATGATTCACACCTGGGCAATTCAAACCCACTAACAATAACAATTTTAATTAGTTTCCACTACAAATCTGAAACGTCGTCATTAACATTTAAAACGCTTGCGATTGGCAACTCCATATAAAGCCAGGACGGGGTGGGCTGGGGGGAACTGTGGGAGGGGTGGGCAAGGCTCAAGGATGCAGGTGGGAAAGGGAAACTGCTGACAGGGGTCAAGGACAAATAACCACACACTGAGGGTGGCACTGAGCTGGTTCCTTTTGCTCCTGCCAGCCCCCAGCCCACCACAGGGGCAGGTGGAAGGGAAATAGATCACCCAGGCTCTCCAGTGAGCGTGAGCAGGGACCAGCACATGGCACTTGGTGGCACCTTGGTGGCATCTTGGCTGCTTGCTGTGGAGCGTGAGCTGTACCCTTTGGGGACCTGTGCAGGCAGGGGGTCCCTGTGACAGTCACCCATCACCCAGGCAGGGATCATCCAGAGCATCTCCAGAGCCACTTGCCAAGCAGAGCAGGTCACCATGCCCATGGAGAAGGGAACACATCCCAGGGGCTCATCCTGCTGCCTCAAGGCTCTTTTGAACCCCAGAATACATTTTCTCCCCCAAAAAAGCTTCCCACAGCCATCATGAGCAGTGGGGTCAAGCCTGTCTCTGTCCTACACCCACTGTGTGTCCCACAGCAGCCCCTGGTGCCTCTCTTGCCAGGCAGGCCCACCTATCCCTCTGCCCAATCCTTCCAGCTCTGCCCAAGCAGCACTGACATTGTGGGGAAGACCTTGGGGGACCAGGCAGGGATGCAGACATTCTCCTCTCTGACATAAAGTGTGAGACTGACCAGGGAAGAAGTGATGGTGCCCTGGAGGTAGATAAAGTTGATTTTTGATGGGGGTGGGAAGTGCCAGCGCCCAGGGGTACAGAGTGGGGTGAACAGGCTCTGGTTGGCACAGTCTGTGTGCACATCATCATGTGGAGGTACATGGGCATTGCTCCCTGGAGCTTTCTGACCCAGCCCTTCCGAACTCTCCCCATGGTGCATCTTTTATCCTAGTACAGTTGCCAGAATAAGGGGAGGGGGGCTCTGGAGACGTTCCTGTGGTGTCTGGAGTGTGGGCAGTGTCTGGGGCTGCGGGGTGCTGGGAGCAGCGCAGGATTAAATAGCTGCCAAAGGGACATGCTGCCGTCATCCAGCACACACTTGGGTCTCAGGGTTCCGGCTGCTCCAACTCCTCTGCAGTCTGACACAAGCCAAGGCAGCTCCACATTCCCACTGCTCACTTTTCCTCCACTGGAGGCATTTGTGCCTCCGCTCACGGGCTTTATCTTTGCTTGGCTTGCTCAGGCATGTGTGGCTGGGGACCACACTCCAAGAAGTTGCTCCAGGCACTACAGGGAACAAGGGGAAAACACAACACGGATGATGCTGTGGTCCAGCTGCTGCCTGTGGGATGTGGGGTGCATGCCCCTGAGGATCCCAGCTCAGCTTTCCCTCGACACCAGCTCTGTCTTTGCAGAGCGGAGCCTGTTCCGGCTGTTCCGGCAGCTCCTGGCGCTGCTGCTCGCCTGTCCCTGGAGGAAGCTGGAGGAAGAAACACTTCCACAGTGCCCAGCTCAGGCAACCTGTCAGCGATCACATCAATCATTCAGCCCAGCCTGGCCTCACGGGACGTGTTTAGCAGGAGGATCTGGAATAATGCTGGGCCAGGATGTCAGGAGGCACATGTGAGGCCCGCGTGTGTGTCACCCCAGTGGCAGGGCAGCGGGAGCTCTTCCCAAGGCAGCAGGAAAGAGCAGCAGAGCTGAAGATGTGTTTTCAGGGCAGCAGGGACTCAGAAGCCCCCCGAGGATGCCCTGGCACAGGGGGAGCAGGCAGGGCTCCTCCCAGCCACAGTGTCCTGGCAGCTGGAGTGCCACGGGTAGCAGGAGCTTGCAGGGTGTGGATGGAGAATGCAGATGCTCAAAGGATGTGGCAGCTGCTTTGGAAGGGTGACCCACAGCCTGGGCAGTGACCTTGGGGTCAGACTGGGGACAGGACTGCGGTCCCGAGGCTCTTTGATGTCCTTGGAGCTGTTTCCTGGAGTTTGTCCAGCTCCTTGAGTGCAGAGAGAGGAGCTGCCTGTGTCCTGCCCTTCTGAGATCTTTCCCCCAACCTGGCAAGCCTTGGGATCACCAGGACTGCTGCCCTTGTGCCTTCCCTGTCAGTTCTTGTGCAGGGGTATAAAGAACTCTTCTGGAGCCATGAAGGTGCCCTGGCCTTGGGTTGTCTGTTGTCTCAACAGTGCCGTGAGGGGCACACAGCTGGGCAGGGAACAGGGGCTGTGTCTCTACAGCAGCCCAAGACCACCACCATCAGTCAGGACAGACCCTGCAACCCCTCACCTCAGATCGCCACACTGGTGGGAAGAGCAGGTTTTGCTAGCAAACCCCCCAGTCCAGCTGGATCCCAGTGCCAGTGCTCTCCCTCTTGGCATGGTGAGATCCTGCCTGGCTCAGCAACACGCAAGGGACCCCTGGGCAGACTTGAGAGCATCTTGCCCTTGCTGGTCACAGCAGAGAGGGGATGATAGAGCCAACAAACAAGGCTTGAGATAGGGTGGTGGCATCACTGCTGAGAGCCCTGGACCACCCCTGCACCAGGGCCTGGCCAAACCCAGGCTCAGCAGCTTCCTGAGGGGCAGAAAGCTGGAGTGAAGATTACAGCCACCTCCTCTCCTTCCCCGAGCTACACCGGCTGTTGTCTTAGTGTAAACAAGGTATTTAATATGCAGAAGAACTCATTAGCATCTCCTGGTTTCAACGGCACCGTGTCTGCAGCTGGACTCACGGGACATGTCACAGGAAATCTCTACACACAACTTTTAATTACAGACAAATGGGTGGACACATTGTCATTACCAGCTCCTGGTGATTCCTGCCAGTCCAGCTCTGCCTCTCCTCCAGAGGAGCCCGTGGCCAGGCTGGGGCTGCCTGGGCTGCAGGGGGGTCCCAGAGCAATGGGGATTGGGGGAACACTGTGGGTGGTGAGAACCAGAGGGATGAACAGGGGCCTTTCTAGAGTGGAGATGTAGTGCTGGCATCACTGGCTCACTGCAATGTGGAGCCAGGTTTAGGAGCCCCAGCCCGAATTTTAAGGCTGGGGTCAAGGCAGGGCGAGTCAAACTCTTGTGAGTACATGAGATGACATAGATGAAGGCCCTGCTCTTCCTTTGGAGCCTCCCAGACCCTCTTTCAAGGTGTTCTCCATAAATACTTGGATCACTGCCATCCCTATCTCCCTTTCCCATTCCTTGGCATCCTGTAACTCGTAATGACAAGGGAGAAGGAAACACTCAGCCCCTCACTGGGATCAAACCAAAGGATCCTGGAGTGGACACTGCTCATCCCAGTGTTCCACCAGAGAGGCAGCTGTGTGGGCTTGAAGATCATTGTGCAGACAGATGGCCACTGCTCGTCCATCATTGCCCAAAATCGGTGGTGTTGGCCTAAGCCAGACTCTCCAGCATCCATTGCATTTCCAGAGCCTGGAGCTGCCCATCTGTGGTGAGAACAGCCAGGTCCTGCTGGTTGGCTGCAGAAATGAGCAGGGGAGACAGGGTGGCTGTGTATAAAATCCACATCCTTGCATGGTGGGAAATGGTAGCCCTGGGCTGATCCAGAATCCATCCTGATCTGCAGTCAGGCATTGGAAACTGGGAATGGGAAAGCCATGGGAGCAGGACAATTGGACCTGTCCTGCAGAGCCCAGTTTTGCTCTGGTGCTGCTGGAGCCTGCACAGAACTTCCCTTCTCTGATCCAAGCCAAGAGCATGCCCAGGGCAGTAGCTTGGCCAGGGCACGGGTAGATGTGTCCAACACTCTTTCCATCACACAAGGAAACAGCCTGAGCTCCAGGTCTGGTTTCAGATGCTGGACTGTTGTAGAAAGCAGGTTTTGTCCTTCCAGGTTCCCTTCTGAGCTCTGGGACATCACCCCACTCACCAGCCTCAGCTCCAGCAGGGTCTGCCTGCTCTGGAGAGACACTTTCGGAAGCAAATCTCAGGCAGGTTTGCTTTAGCAAGCAACTCACGGCTGATGATTTCTCACTTGCTTTCCCTTGGGGCCACTTGTGTGCTCGAGGGAGGGTGGAGAGGGGCAATCAGGCACTTTGCACACAACCTTTGGATGGTTTGGAGGCTGCAGCAAGCAGTGTTCAGGTTGTGGGGCACAGCAAACAGCTGGCACTGGCCACCACATCTGCACCAGGGCTTTCACCCTGCAGACTGTGACTCCCAGGCAGGCGCATCCCTGGGGAGGCACCTGGGCAGGTTATAATGTCTCACCCTTAAAAGCTTTTTTCAAAGGACATTTGTTAGCTACCAGATTTACCTGCAGTACCATCACAACCATGAAATGCCCCTCCTGAGTGGGCAGCAGGCAGGGAGCAGCAGCTTCCCAGGGAGCTGAAGGGATGCCCTGCTCACTCCAGCACCAGCCTTCCCATCCCTGGACAGGGACGGTAAATCATGGCCAGCTAATGCAGGCTGGATCTGTGTGGAGTTTCAGGGAAGAACTAGCTCATTCATAGGTAGTTTGGGCATCTCCAGGATGCAATAGGGTATAGGAGGCACTCTGGAGGAAGAACCAACTTGTTCACATGTACTTTGGGCATCTCCATGGTCTGTTGCAGTGGAGCAGCTGTGGCTTTTCCTGTTCTGTTGGAGGGGTCAAAAAGAGAACGAGATCCTGGGCCTGGGCTGGATTTCAGGGGTTTATGCTGTTACAAGGGCACGGATCATCCCCTGAGCTGTGGGGCCAGGAGGGAGTTGTAACAACCCTGATCACCCACAGCACCCCAATCTGTGAGGCTTCCAGGATTTATCATGTGCCAAGCCCCTATCTCAGAGGATATCTCATCCTCCTCCTCTTTCTTTCCTTCATCCTCTCCCCGGTCAGGGCTGAGCGTGCTGCTGGCACCACTTTGCTGCATCCTCCCCAGGGACCCCTGAGCCAGGCACAGGAATAGCTGCTCTGCAGCCTGGGGGTCACTGGAGGTGAGCAGAGGGGTGACATGTGGACATGTGTCCTCTCCTGACGTATCCCAGATGCCCTCCCCTTCCCTATTGCCCTCCCTTGAACTGCCAAGCAAGCTGAGATCCCCTGGAATCATCAGACTCAGGATAAAGGGATCCCGCCCATCCGCCCAGTCCCTCTCATCTCCAAATGCAGTCTGCTCTCCCTTAAATTGCACTGGCCCTGTGGATCCTCACTGCCAGCCACAGCCTAAAACCAGCTGTCTTAAAAATAACCCTCCAAAAACCCCAGCCTGGCTTGGCAGGGGCTGGGAGGGAGCAGAAGGAGCTGGGATGCAGCAGCCTGGGATCCCGTGTGCCCTCTTGGCTGCCCAGATGGGTGTGCACCGTGGGCCGTGTAACTATGGATTTATATATAGCCTGGGATTGCTGCACCACCATGGTCTCAGGGCTGCCATTTCCTCCCCGAAATGCTGGCACTGGGGACAGGCAGCCACCTCTGTGCCAGGGTGGCACACCTCCAAGGGACCACGGTCTCCATCCCAGGTGAAAAGCAGAGAGGGCACACGTGCCAGCCTGGCAGGAGGTGGGATTTGGGATCAGTGAGGTGAGGTCTGCACAGGGAGGGCTGGCTGAGAGTGCTAGCTGGTGGGGGATGGCTGTGGGATTTTGGGGGGAAGCATGGACAGATGTGAACTGTCCCAGACAGGAAAAAGGCAGGAGGAAGGGAGGCAGATGAGGAAAGCCAGGCTGGAAAAATCTGAGTGCTTTCACAGAGATGCTGCACTGGGGAAACCAGGAGGATTTACACCTGGAATGGGAAAATGAGGAGAGGGAGGGCTGGGAGGAGGGTCTTGCCCAGGGCAGGGGGTGAGAAGAAGTGCTCTGTGGCGCTCTCCATGGCAACTGCCAGGCTGAGAGGAGGATTAAGGGATACGCTTTGGCTGTGCTGATCCTAAGCTACTGCCTGAAGGGTTGTGAAGCACGGTGGGTGTCCCTGTGCCTCTGTGTGCCCTCTGGAGCACTCCCAACAGCCGTCTGGAGGGGCATCCAGCTGCTGCCTGGCAGGGGGTCCCCAACATCTGACCTGACAGCAGAGATAGGGCTGGTTTGGTGGCAAAAAACACCCAGAGGCTCCCAAAACCCACCAGCAGGGCATCTCCAGCATCAAACCCACCAGCTGGGCATCTCCATCATCCTGGTACCCCCAGGTTAGCCCCTGCCCTGATGGGGATAAGCCTCCTGCTCCCTTGAATCCTTCCCAGCCAGCACTTGGGTCTCACCGATGCCGGTGAACTCCACGAGGAGAAAACTCCTCTCTGGGAGGTAATTTTAGGCCTCCCTGATGCTCGCAGCCTTTCAGCATTGCTGCTCCCTGAAAATTGGGGTCTCTCCCATCCCTCCCATCCCCACAGCCTGTTCTGGGGTGAGTGTGTGTATTGAGAGGCGAGTGGCTGTCACGTGGACTCCACGCAAGAACAGAGGTGTGTGAGCTCCGCCGAGAGCCAGGCAGGGAGTGCCTCCCTCACCCCACGTCACCGCCACCGGTGACCTGGATTCCTCCCTGAGACACGAGCTGGTGACCTCAGCAATAAACAAAGAAGTGGAATAAAACCAGGGCAAGATAGATGCCAGTTTTATAGGCTTTTTAAAAGCTTTTGACTCATTCTGGCAGGCAGGACTAACCTTAAATTGCTGTGTGATGGAACTGGGGGAAAATCTTCTGGCAACATTGACACCGTGCACCGATCCATCAAAGAGCAGGATAAAAATAAACAGCGTGGAAACAGGCCCTGGGGCTGGCAGGATGGGCAGGACCCTGGTGTTAACCCCTACACCCCACCATGGCACCCTGCTTTCACCCTCAGAGCTGAGCATCCTCAGCCCCCTGACATCCAGGAGGGATCAGACCTGTACAGGATGGAGCCTGAGGGCTGGAATCTCCCCCTTACAGGATTTTCCAGTAGGAATGTCCTTGGCTGGGATCCCACTGCTGTGCCTGGGCCCCTGCATAGCCCTGTGGGACTCAAGGCTGACATAGTGGCATCTCTGGCAAGGTTTATAAAATAGATCCAGGGTAAATGTCCTGCTCTGAGGAGGGAGGAGGAAGATTCCTAAACGGAGCTGGGATGTCTCCTCTGGAGAGGGGGCACATGCCAGCTGAACATATCCTCTGTCAGGGTGCACAGCAGAGAGCATTGCTCAGTGTCCACTCAATAGCTGGCTGGAAGAACAGGGCTGGATGTCCCTGCATGTCAGAAAGACAGATGGAAACCCAATCCCAGGAGCCAGCCTGGCTGTGTGGTGAGGGACTGTGTGGTGGCAGCATCATCTGCCCACTCCTCATCTCCCACCTTCCTCCCTGCTGGAGCACCCCTGGAACAACAGACCTGCTTCCCACTGCAGTGTCAGGTCACAAACCCTGTGTGTGATCTGAACAGATCTGACCTGCCCCCAGCACCCAGGGGTGACTTTCCAGGAGCATCCACACAGACCTGCAACCAAGAAAAGGGCTGGGACCTGCAAGGAGCTGGGTGTCGAGGGGGTCCATTCCCCTGGCACACTCAGCATGCCCATGGGTGCCAGTGAACATGTGTCATTCCCAGGATGTGGCACTTGTGCCGGGGCACGCAGGGACCATGGGGAGGCACAGTCTGGGTGGCAGTGAGGTGGCTGGAGAGCCCGTGTCACCCTGGGGACACAGGGCTGGAGGAGCCCATGTGACTGCCTGCTCTGCCTTTCAGCAGAGAGCATTTGCAGCATCAGATGTGCTGCTCTGATCGGGAGGGCTTTGAAGCATCTTCTAATGCATTTCTAATTCCTGCTTATCACCGGAGCCTGTTGGAGCTTGTCTCCCAGCCCCTCTCCGTGTGCTGTGCTGTTACAGGAACGGCTCAGCTTCAGAACTGTGCAGTTTGTCTGAAAAACCTGCCTGCAAGCCCCTGCCCCACTGCAGAGAGTGGCACGTCAGCTCCCTGCCCATCCCTCTCCCACTGTCTGGATCCTTTGGCACTGGGTTGGATAAGGTCCTGGCCCCTGCCAGGCTCTAATGGCATCTCTGGACTGGCAGGTATCCCTCTGCATCGTCTCTACCACAGGCTTAAGAGCTGAGGGAAGACCTTGCAGGATGGACCATGCTTGACCTGTCCCCACCTTCCTCATCCTCACAGCTCAACCTTCACTCCATTCCTGCATATCCTTGGCCACAGACCCATACAGCAGGCAGGGAGCAAGGGCAACACGTGGGAAGCCCTTGGAGACCAGGGAAATCTGAAAGAAATTACATTATCTCTAATCCTGGAGTCCCTGAGAGACCTTTTTGGGGGTGACAAAAAATCCTGGTCAGGCAGGACAAGTGAAGTGCCACCTCTGCTGGAGTTCTGGTTGCCCCAGAGCCACGACGTGGGGGCAGGAGCTGGGTCCCAGCCTCCCGTTTCAGCGCTGGAAGGGCAGTGGAAGGAGCAGCCTTGGCATCCTGCACCGGGCAGCGCTGCGGGATGAGGAGCCTCTCGGTGTGCTGGGGAAATGGCTCAGTGCAAAGTGCTCTGAGGCTGCGGATGGGAAGTGCCCTCTGCACCGTGCTGAAAGCTGTTATTAGCGCTAATGGCTCTTTTGCTGGGGATATTCAAATAGCAACCGCTCCATTTTCATTGCAAATCTCCCCCCCCC
>VWZF01003942.1:37926-69174 GCA_013396755.1 Sclerurus mexicanus | reverse complement strand
CCCCCCCCCCCCCCATTTCCCCGCTCCGCTGTGAGGAAGACAAAGGCTCCTCGCTGCATTCCCGCACGGCTGAGGCTGCTTGGTGCCCAGGGACCCCCGACGCTGGCAGGAAAGAGCCGGGCTGAGGCCACTGGGAGGGATATTTGCATAGGAAATGGCCAAAGCATCTTCTGAACCAGCTTGGGGAGGGGTGGGGTGTGTGGCAACAAAGCTCCCTTGTGCAGATGGACCCAGGTAGAAAGCGGGGACAGGGCCAGCACGCACGGCCACCGTGGCCAGGAGTGACAGGAACAGTGTGGGAATGCGGAGCATCTCCCCTTCGTCCCTGCAACCCGAGGGGCGGGGTGGGCTCGGGGTTGGCTCCGTGGGCACCCAGCCTGCCTGGCGCTGACTGATCTATTTGCATTTCTGGGATTCACGGAAAACGAGAGTGATTTTTTTTTTTTCCCCTTAGTAAGCACAGAGTTTATGTTAGTTGAAAATTGACTCGATAAATATTTCAGCCAGTGTTTTAACTGCATGTGTGGGTTTCAAAGGCTATTAGGGAGCAGATTTATCCAAGCAGGCACTGAATCACGCTGGCCAGAGCACGGCATGGACCAAGGTATAACACTGCTCCCGCGGGAGCTGTTCCTGCCACTGCCCAATTTGGATAAAACAACTTCCCCTGCAAGCTGGTCCGGATGGGAGGTGGGATCCAGTTCCTTGGAATGCCAGTGGACAGCATGCACTGGGGACGATGCTGAGATGGGAATTTGCACCATGGGGGACATGAATCATGGGATTTGCCCTGCTCTGGGAAACCTCATGCGACCAATGTCTCTGCAGGGGGGTTTGGGAGGATGAGGAGCCATGGGTGGGTGTCCCAGCACGGGGAGGGCCAGGGTCCAGCACTGCCGGGGTGCTCCCTGGTGCTGCAGGAATGAGCTCAGCAGTGGCAGGGGAGGGCACGAAGCCCTGGGGGAGTCATCTTCCTCCCGTCTGGTGGGGAGAGGGAGGCAATTACCACTGGCAGAGCCCTCCCTGTCGGCCTGTGCACTGAAATGGCCCCACGGGCAGGCTGCCAGGCATGCGTGGCTCGGCTGGTTCAGGCTCTGCAGCTCCCGGCATCGCTCACATCTCTGACCCAGCAAGGCACAGCCAGCCCTGCTGCAACAGCAGGGATCTTGGTTCGGGCACTTGACACCCCCAGCACCCCCAGCAGGCCCTCTGTGCCCCCTCCCTGCCCACCTCCCCAAGGTGCCAGAGCCCGGCAGACCTGGAAATGCTCACAGCCAGCCAGACAAGTGGAAACCACTCCTCTCCATTTGGAAATTAAATGGGAGCTTTAAATACTGCTGAAGCCAATCGATGGGATGGGCAGGAGCCCAGTGTGGTCCTTGCCAAGAGCTGTCGTGCGTGGAGAGGAGAGGGCTCTGCCATGGTCCCAGCAGCATCACCTGTGATGTCCCCAGCCCTCCTCCTCTTGCACGGGGTCACCCCATCCTCCGGATCGCTCCCTGTGGTGACAGGGAGCATGGCCCTGGTTCACTGGCATGCCTGTCCCGGTGGGATCGCTTACAGATCTGCTGCCAGGCGGGGGGCAGGGAGCCTTGCACTAGGATTAGAGCAGTTTGCTCTGGGATTAGAGCACTGTTTAGCCATGGCACGGCGCAGTAACCCCGCTCTGCTTTGCTGAGCTCCCCGGGATTAATACTTTGTTTCAAGGGATTAGGGTGATTAGGAGTGTTGTGGGGGTGCTGCGGGATGCAGGGCTGCTTTTACTGGTGCCACACAGCAAACAAGCACTGAGCCAAAAGGATTTTGTCCCTTGACGGGATTGGAGGGATCCAGGGATGCCCCAAAGTCATGCTCCCGTATCCAAGGACTGCTGGTCCCTCAAGGGTCCATGCCCAGGGTGTCAGGGTAATGCACAGAGCTGCAGAAGACACACCTTGCCCAATCCCTTGATGGGATCCAGCCTTCTTGGTGAGATTCAGCCCCCTTGGTGGGATGGAAACACACTTTGCACTGTGTCAACTGAGCCCAAGCCTGGCCTGTCCCCACCTTCCCCATCCTCACAGCTCAGCCTTTACTCCATTCCTGCACACCCTTGGCCACAGACCCATGCAGCAGGCAGGGAGCAGGGGCAACATGGCAAGTCCTTGGAGAGCAGGGAACATGAAAAAATGACATTATGAGCTGGTCCCAAGTCCCCACACCCAGTAAAGACCTCTGATCCCTGACAGATCCACCAGCAGCTTCTGGCCCTGGGACCACATATGCCACCCCACCAGCATACTGTGGGTATAGGCTGTATCAGCACAGCAGCTCCTGGCTGGCCCCAGGCAGCCCTCCGTGGTGAGGCAGCAGTTGTCCTGTCAGTCTCTTGCTCCCCAAATGTCCTCAGGACCTGCAGCTCCCGCTCTGAAACACCACTCTGGGGTAGGCACTGCTGGAGCACAGCACATGGAGCTTAGCAGGGCTGGGAACAGGACCAGGGGAACAGCTCTCACCCCGTCTATCAGTGCAGGAGTGAAGCTAAAATTGCAAACCCCACCTAAGGTCAGAAGCTGGAGTAGCCAAAGAACTGGAGCTGGAGGTTCAGCCTGGGGTCTTTAGCTGGGTATGATGCTCTGTGGAGTCCCGCACCATGGTGGCAGTGCCAGGGACACTTCACAGGCTCCCACCTCCCAGCCCTCATCCTCTGCCAGTGTATCTGCTTGTCATGTGCTGCAGCCCAGATCACTGAATTGATCCAGCTATGGAGGACTTGGCTCCATTCCTGGCAAAGCCCCACTTGGCCACAGCCAAGGCCCAGTGAGAGGCTGTGGTGAGCTAGGGGGGTGCAGTGCGACCCCCATCCTGCAGCTCCGCATGGCTGATGCTCCTGGGCCAGCAGTGCCAAAGCTTTGGGGGGCTACAGAGAGAGGAGCAGCCCCCATAACTCTGCTGGGTCTTGCAGACCTTGCAGCTTGTATTAACTGTTGCCCATAGCCAAGATCCCAAAGTCACATCCATCCCCACCATCTGGGATGGACACAAAGCCCTTTGCTCGGGTCCCACCACCCTGTTCTCTCCCCTCAATGCCTCACAGGTAAGCCCCTGCAGGTCCTCCACACTCTTATTGACCCACAATCCATGTGGCAAGACTTGAGGCTGTGGGATTTGGGCTGGTTTAGCTGCAAATACCTGAAGGGAAGTGGCTGAGATGTTGGAGGTGACCATGTCCATGTTGGCAGGTGGTATCCCAGGCAGCCAGAAGTTGCATCTTGGCAGCTTGTGCTGGATGTAAGGAAAAATGCTTCCCCTTGAGGCAGATTAACAGAGAAGAGGGAGGATCTGCCTCACTGGAGGTCTGGACAGACAGAGCCAGGGCTGACCTTGCCTGGAGATCAGACACTCATAGAACGGTTTGGGTTTGAAGCGACCCTAAAGATCATCTCACTCCAACCCCTACCATGGGCACTTTCCACTATTCCAGGTTGCTCCAAGCCCCATCCAACCTGGCCTTGACCACTTCCAAGGATGGGGCAGCCACAGCTTCTCTGGGCAACCTGTGCCAGAACCTTCCCACCCTCACAGGGAATAATTTTTTCCTAACATCTAATCTAAATTCCCCCTCTATCAGTTTGAAGCCATTCCCCCTTATCCTATCAGCCATTCCATGGATGGAGACACATGGGCAGCACACCCCCAGCTCACGTGTGCTCACATGTGTTCCCCCAGGGAAGCTGTGTGTGTGGATCCACACTTGCAGAGACACAGTTGTACACACACAGTAGGAAGCATGTGTGTGATTTCTGGGACACTCCCATCCATGGTCATTTTGCAGAAGGATAGGTTGAATCCAGTGAAATTTTCTTCTTATGAAGCAAACGTGTAAATGCTGCTTTGGGCGCTACCACACCCGGGCCCCCAGAAGACTGGGACAACAGGTCTTTCCTTGGCCACATGTTGGTGCCCGGCTTCTGCCCATTCCCAAGCAATTCTTTGGGAGAGGACCAGCCTGTGCTGGGCACTGGCCATGCTGGGAGAGAAGAGATTTGCATGTCTGGGGTTGAGCTGGAGATCTGCAGAGGAGGGACCGCTGGGCGGGTTGAGCGGGGGGGGTACTGCCTGTGGTGAGCAGAGCTGGTTTTCATCCTTTCCCCTCCTCCAGCCTGTGAGCAGAGCTTTATTTTAAATCCTTCTCCAGTGCTCACTCCCTCTGAGCTTGCACTGTGCTGGAACGGTTTAATATTGAAGAGAGACAAATGAGTGACTCATGCACACATGGGAGGCTATAAAAATACTCAGGCCCTGTGTGTCCCATGGCTGGACCCGTGTGGGGTGGCCTTGCAGAGAGGGATGGTTGGGCATGCTGGTGGTGACATCCCTTCTCCCATGAGTAAAGCCAGATCCTCTGGGGACTCGGGGGGTGCTGCCGATGCTACTCTTACGCGGCTCTGCTGACCAGGAATGACAAAGGGCCATGTGCAGTGGGGATCTGACCAGGGCTCATGTGGACTTTGTGTCCTTCATCAAGCAGAGGAAGATGAAGCTCTGGCAGTAACTCTGGTTCCCAGCACTTGGACAGCACCAAGGCAGAAACACCACGTTGTGAAGGCAGCAGCACATACTATCAGGTTGCATCCAAGGGGCGGCCACAGGGCAGGATCTTGTCTCCTCTGGCCTCTGGAGGAGTGACACAGCCTTCTTGGGCAATGTCAGCAAGGTGTGCCCAGCTTTTAATGCCACCCTGCTGTTCCAGCAGTGCCTCAGCCTGGCACATGGAAGGTCAGAGCAGAGCAGCTCATACTAAGCCTCACTTTCCTATTCTCAGGAAGAAGAAGTAGGTTTGAAAGCAGAGCCTTAACTTCACATTTCTGGTCTTTTGCATTGTCATTTTTGAAAACTGAACATTGTGTATGTTTTGGGGGTTTTTTTTGTGCTTTCTACTGCTTTTTGCAGGTTTTATGATATAAGACCATCATGTTGGTGAGTGTATGCACAGTCATTAACACCCAGGGACCATCCATGCACATCTTTCCTCTTCCCAGAAACCATCCACATCCATCCCTCCTCTTCGCAGTCACCATCCATGCCCAGCCCTCCTATTCCAAGGTAAAATCTATGTCCATCCCTCCTGTTGTTTTGTCCCCTGATGCAGCACTGGTGGGTGACAGCTGTCCCATGCCCTTTCAAAGCCTGATGATGGCTGTCTTGGTGTCAGGAAACAGCAGGGTTGGGAGGAGACATCACCCAAATGTCTCTGGAGCTGGCATGGCACTGCTGAGACAGCAGGAACACACAGGACATACTGGGCTTTGCCTGTGGGGTGGTTTGTGCAGGTCACAGGGAACCTGTGCTGTGACTTGCAATCCCTTGCTGGGCAGTGATCAGTGCAAGTATGTGGGAGGACCACAAAGAATGGTGAGAAAAAAGAGAAAAATTGGGAAGAATAAAAAGAAATAAGATGAAAAACCCCTGGCACAGCATGTTGGCACGAAGAGGATATGGCCTTTGGGTGAAGGTTTCCACAACAAAGCCTGAAGGAGCTCTCTGCCAGACCGTAGCTGGTGGTGACTGATCCTATACTTCATTCTGCTGCCTCTTCCAGGATGGCTGAGGAAGAGGATGGCAGCCAGAGGAGCTCCACAGGTGTCCATGGCACCCTCAGGCATGTGGGCATTGTGGTAGGAATCACCAGTGCTGCTGTGTTCCATCTCCAGGTCCATGCAGCATTTGATTCCCAAAGGTTTCCCTGTGCCCACAGCCCGGGAGGAAATGGGGGACAGTGGGAATGTGGGGATGGAGTCTGAGCACCCCAGAGTGCACCAGATCATCCACATCCTGGGTGTTACTTGCCCAGCTGGTGATTTTCCAAGGAGGGGGATGACCACCATGGATTTGCCCAGAGGAGGGTTAGATGACGAGCAGGAGGCTCTCCTGACTTGGGAATGATCTCAGCTCTCTTCAGGCGTTTCAGAGTCCTGCCCCATTCCCCCCAATGCCTCTGAAGCATGAGGTGCCTCTCTCTGCACTCCTGCCCATAACGGGGTTTCCTTGCAATCAGCTCTGAAATTCAGGAGCCTCCCATGGGTTTTCGTTCACCAGAACCTTTCCAGGCAGGGAGAGATGGGAGAACCCAGTGCTCACGATGGGACCAGTGATGATGCACCCCACGTCGCTGGGGTCCAGCACGGACCACCCCAACCACCCCACTGCCAGAGCTGCGGGCGGCAGAAAACCTTCCTCCCGTAACCTGGCAGGCTCCGGAGATCACGTTCCTGGCATTTAGCTGGAAGCTGAAGCGCAGGAGACGGGGCTCTGGCAGGGATCCCAGCACTCTTCGTTTTACTGGTAGCGGGGTGGGAGCTGCCACGGCTGGGCGGGGGCTGGGGCGCGGAGAGGAGGAGGAGGAGGAGGAGGATGCTCTTACTGGGATGCAGCCCTGGGAGCCGGCCGGAGTGGGAGAGGGCGGAAAGCAGGGTGGGAAAGCAGGACAGGGTGCCAGGCAGGGATGGTGGGTGAGGTGGGAGCTCCGCTGCAGTCGGGGGCTGTGCGGAGCCCGGGCGCCTTAGCCGACGAGAATTGCTCCAGCCCCGCTCGCCCGCTCCCTCAGCCCTCCCGGGACGATCCGTGCACTCGTTTGCCCTCCCGTTGGCGCGTGTGAGAGAGCAGGGGCTGTTTGGCACCCTCTGCACACCCCTGCGCAGTGTGGGGACGTGATCCCTGGCTGAACGCAGCTCACCCCCATCGCAGGGTGCTGCCCGGAGGGGACCCCACTGCCGGGGGATTCCTGCTTGGCTACAGGGGCTTTGCCGGTCCCCTGTGTTAGAGGGGTCTCTCCCCACTGCTGCCCGTGCTCGCTGCACTGGAAATGGTTATACTGGGCAGCAGGTGCAGTGCTGGGACAGCGTCAGGCTCTCCTGCTCCTGGCTGTGCTCCCAGAGCACTCCAGCACACTGAACTGGGGGGAACTACCTCACAGAACCGAGCCAGTTAAAATATATAATAAAAGGAAGGACTATTTTTAGTCTGAATTAGTTCCTGGATGTGGATCTGACCCGCAGCGGTGTGTGTGGCTGTGCCAGAAGTGGTGGGTGGGGCACTGGGGCAGGAGTAAGGGGATGTTGGATGGGGTACCCTGATCTGGCAGGACACACGCCAGGACACAGGATCACCTCCCAGAGCTGTTTACATCATGTTGCAGCCTGGCCACTCCAGCTGGAGCTCCATCCTTCCATGCACGGTCCTGGAGTTACAGAATAGTTTGGACTGGAAGGAGCCTTAAAGATCCTCTTGTTCCAACCTGCTGCCACGGGCAGGTGATCCCACCACGCTGACTCATGGCAATGCAGACATGAGTCAGTTTGGTGAAAAAAAAAAAACCAAACAAACCTTTTCTCTTTTTTCCTTTGCAGTATCCCTTCCTACCTGGATATCCTGTTGACCTCTCTGCTCCACAGGCTCCCCATGGCCAGCACCAGCATAAGGAGGGAGTGGGACTGTTTATTCTTGGGGGAGATGGGCATTCCTTGCCGATTCCTTGCTGATGGGAGCTTCTTTTCTCTAGGGCTATATCCAGTAACAACTCCTCCCTCACTGCTCCCATTGCTACAGAACACATTTATCTGTCTTTCATGGGAATTTAACCCCATCTTGGCAGCCAGGGCCTGCCCAGTGCTTCAGGGAGGGCAGGAGCCTCCTGCCCATGGTGTCAGGATGCTGAGAGGGTATATTTGAGGGCACTGAACAGAATCATAGAATCCTAAAGGTTGGGAAAGGCCTCTAAGGCCACCGAGTCCAACCATTAACCCAGCACTGCCAGTTCCACCACTAAACCACATCCCTAAGCCCCACACCTACATGTTTCTTGAACACTTCAAAATCACCTCACATCAACGCTCATGCCCAGCTCATTATCAGGTTGTGGGACTGTGTGTGCCCCTTCTCCTGCAAACATCTTTCCCTGTGGCTGGGCAATCTCCCAGCCAGGCAGGAGGTTCATTGGCTTGGAGTTGGGATACTTTTGGGAAAGTGAAGAGCCTCTTGTCACATGCATGAGCCCCCAGCAGCAGCTCTCCCTTCCTCTGCCCAGGACCACAGCTGCCCTTTCCTCAGGGCTTGCAGGGATGCTAATGCTCACTTTGCTACAGCTCCTGCATATTTCTTCTCAAAACAGCAGCCTCAGTTTGGCAGGAACAGCCTGCACTGCTTGTTCCTAGTTATAACTCTCAGCTGGTGTATGAAATAGGATGGTTGGATTGGCCTGTGCTGGGCTGGAGGCTGCCGGCTCCTCGTCACTATTTACTGCTCTGCCAGGCTCGTGTGGCAGCTGCAAATATTAGCAGCAAGATTGTAGATTTACTTCCAGACCACTGATGAAAATGTGGCACAGCAATGAGCAGCACTTTTGCCAGTCTCCACATCCACGGGGGAAGACTCCAGTGGGAACATTTCAGGGTGGAGGGATGGATTCACGAGGGAGGGGACCCTGCCTGGTCACTGTGGGGTGACCCTGCTGCCTGTGCAGAGCTGCTGTGGGGCAGTAAATCACCTCCTGGCACGTGGAGAAGACCTGAGTGTGTTTTCCATGGCTGTGTCCTGCAGTGGAGGTTCGGCAGCTGCTCCAGTGTCACAACCAGTCTGGCAGCGCAGGAGGAGGGTGGAACCGGGAGCAGGGACAGGAAACTACCCTCAAATTAGCCCACCCCGGTGGTGAATCAGAGCCTTTCCTAACCCCGGCTATTCAACCACGGCCTGATTGAATAAACATGCCATAATAACAGCTCAGAACCTGCAGTGTGGCACCCATTGCGTGCGGGTGCCCTGATCCTGTGGCAGATACCGGCAGAAAGCATCTCACCCCCTTCTCTGCCTCGTGAGGAAACCCTGTGAAGGTGAGAAAACCTCCAGACAGTGAGAGAAGACTCTTACAAGCTTTGCAGGGTTGAGCCTTGCCCCTGAAGGAGTCAGGAGGGTCCCCTCCATGCCACCAGCACTCATTTCAACATCATCGCTGGGTGAAAGAATTAAAAACCTAATCCTTGCCTTTTTCCCCCTCATGTCCATTACATTCGACATGAGACAGCAGGAAGACTGTATGACTCAGTCCTTTGCAATGCAGCTTCTCTGCAGCTTCCTGTGCCTTGAGAACTGCCACGGGCTGAGGGTCACACCTCACTTTTGTTTCTCTAGATAAATTCCGCCTTGACAGGAAACGCGGGATCCTCTAGGCTTGGCTTCGCCTGGGCAAACTGCCTGTCCTGCTGGAGGACAGGGTGGGCTTGTGTGGCCCCCAGGTCTCACAAACACAGGCAGCAGGACAGGAAAGCCTGAATCCGTGGAGGATATACAGGGAAGAGGGGTCACATTTGGGGTGCAGTGCAGCCCAGGCAAAGCCATGCTGAGCAAGAGCCTCTCTGCAGCTTTTGGGGGGGCTCTGGCTCAAAGGATCGCAGAAAGGTTTGGGTTGGAAGGGAACTTAAAGCCCATCCAGTCCCACCCCCTGCCATGGGCAGGGACACCTTCCATCAGCCCAGGCTGCTCCAAGCCCCATCCAGCCTGGCCTTGGACACTCCCAGGGATGGGGCAGCCACAGCTTTTCTGGGCAACCTGTGCCAGGGCCTGCCCACCCTCACAGGGAGGAATTTCTTCCCAATCTAACCCTGCCCTTTGGCAGTAGGAAGCCATTTACCTTTGTCCTGTCCCTCCAGGCCCTTTTCCAAAGTCCCTCTCCAGTTCTTGGAGCCCCTTTAAGGCACTGGAATGGCGTCTCAGGTAACCCTGAAGCCTTTTCTTCTCCAGGTTGGGCATTTCCAGCTCTCCCAGCCTGTCTCCAGAGCAGAGGGGCTCCAGCCCTTGGAGCATCTCCATGGATTACTCTGGACTCCCTCCAGCAGCTCCACATCCTTCTGATGTTGGGGCCCCAGAGCTGATGCAGCACTGCAGGTGAGGTGGGTCCTGCTCGTCAGGGGGTCTGTGCTCCTGGGGAGAGCTGTGGGGGCTCTGGTGCCAAAGGGACACACGGGGACACACTCTGCTCAGTGGGCCTGCTGGCAATTTCTCACCCTGAGCACCAGGAGCAGGTTTGCTCCTTGGGTCTGGAGCAGAGTGCAGCAGCATTTTCATGCACTGATAATCTGTAAAAAGAGGGTGAAAATCTCTCCTGCATTGTTGTCAAGTTTCAAATCTCTGACGGGTTGGAACATAGACAAAGCTCTTCTGGTTTTGCTCCTTTTCCATCGCTCCTGATTTGGGCTGAGTGGGCAGATCTCTCCAGAGCTAGGCAGGCAGGGAGCTGTGAGATGTTTTCTAGTTTCATGCTCCTTACACTGTGATGTGTCCTCCAGGACCTCTGGTTTCATTTTGTTGGATGAGAAGCAGCGTGTGGCCCATTGTTCCCCATCACATCCATTCCCTGGGGTCCCAGGTGTTACCTGAGCAAGGGGAGATGAAGGGAGGAACTCTGGCGTGCTCAGCCCCTGTGCTTCCCATAGGTCCTGAGGCACTGTCTGCCCAGGATCAGAGGAATTGCAGTCCATATTTCCATCCCTGAGGGTCCAGGAGCCTTCAAAGGGGGAGCAAACTTTGCTCTCTCTGGGTACTTTGAGTGCTGCAGTGCGAAGAGGGGTTGAGCTTGGAGGATATCTGGGGATGGGACTGCTGGTCGTGCCTTCCTGCTTGGCAGGTCTCCACAGGACACTGATTCCCTCTCTAGAAGGAAGGTGCCACCACTAGAACTGGGGATACATTGTGCAAGGTGATGGAGGCTCAGGAGCATTCCTACATCTCCATCCCTAGCTCCAGAGTGAAACAGACTGCACTGACAGAATGTCCCCACCTCAACCCCACAGCCTCTGCTGTAGCCCCCCTCAATGCCCCTGTCCCACCATCAATGTCCCCTGACCACAGGGGTGTCCCCCCAGCTCCCCACCCCCTCTGCCATCAGCCCCACCGGCCTTGCTGACATGTTTCCCTCTGGTCTGGCGATTCCTGGGGAGGAGGCAGGGAAGGATGTAAGCCCCCCTCCTCAGGATTTTCCTAGGCAGTCTCTCCAGGATCTGTGCCTCCCACTATGTTTGAAGGCAGCACAGGGAGCTGCCAGCTGGGCTGAGCTGCCTGGGCACCCATGTCTGCTGTGAGGGCTGTGCCGTGGAGCCCACACTGGCAGCACCGGGTCACAGCGCAAGACTTATTTATATTCCTGAGCATGTGGGGGGTGCCCGGCTCTGCTCTGGGTGGCTCTGGCTCCCCACTAGCAGGTGGCCTGCAGGGGTTTGCTGGCAGCCATAAGGGGAGGGTATTTTTAGCTTTCCTCTCCGTCTTGCTGTGGGCGGTGTGTGGCATTTATTTGTTGTTAAAGTATTTGTAATTAGAGTGGCAGGCTGCTTACGCTGCAGGAGTGATGGCACAGAGCTCAAACGTGCATCCTATCCCCAAATCCCTGGGGTTTGGGGCAGTGCTCCCCCCACTCCTGTGCCCAAAGGTCCAGTGGGCTCAGGTCAGAGGGAAGCTGGACGGATGGGTTAGAAATGCAAGAGATCCAAGTCAGGTGGTAGAAGCACGGGTGAACTTTTCGGGTCACAAATCAGAATCATAGAATGGTTTGGGTTGGAAGGCACCTCCAAGATCCTCTTGCTCCCACCATGGACAGGTATGCCACCCACTAGAACAAGTTGCTCAGGGCCCCATCCAACCTGGCCAACACAGACAAACCTGTCGAAGCCATGCTCAGGCTCTCTGTGGACACATCTGGGTGTCCTGCCACCCCACACTCCTGGGAACTGCCTCCTCTTTCTACCTTCCATATGCCCATGCCCAGGTTAGACCCAGTTTTTCTCATACCAGTCCCTTAAGCCAGCTCCTGGTATTCCCAGGCCTGCATCCAAGCTCCCTGCCTACCTGTCCTGCTCTTCCATGCCTGCACAGGAATCTCAGGGGAGAAAACACCTTGTATTTGTGAAACGATGCCCTGCAGGAAAATGCTACCCAGCCTGTCAGGGTAGGTCTCTACAGGGAGCCCCGTGCCTTTCCTAAACCTCCTCAGACTGCTGGAGCCTCCCTGGCACACAAAATGCTCCCTGCAAGGATCACACATTCCCTGGCATGGGGGAGAGCCCTGCTGGAGGCAGCTCCAGGGCATGAGGACAGGAGCAGCAGCAGGAACCAGGGCAGGAATGCTGTACCTGCACATGCCCGAGCTTCTGGGATGCAGCTGGGTGAGTCCAGCCTCTCTGCCACCCTCAGCTCCTTCTTGCACAGATGTCACACCTCTGGATCTACACATGCTGCTCCCCCTCCGTCTCCTCTGTCCCCACCTGCCTGCGGGGAATGATTCCCTGTGAGCATTCCGAGGTGCAGTGTGTCGGAGCCAGGCTTCCAGCAGCTGGCACAGGCCCAGGTTTGCTGCTACAGCTCCTTGTGCTGGCATCAGACACCCGGAGCAGAGGCAGGGGGAGCATCAACCGGCATTCGCGGGAGCACCGGCTGCGGGAACTGTGTGGGAACTGAGAGCAGGGAGAAAACAGAGGCTGGGGAAGCAGATGCCAAAATGAACCTTGGTGACACCTCCCAGGGCTGAACAGAAGGGTGTTCTGGCTGGTTTGCTGCCCTGGACACTCATGTGGCTCACCCACAATAATGGAATCGCAGACCAGTTTGGGTTCAAATGGACCTTAAAGCCCATCCAGCTCCACCCCCTGCCATGGGCAAGGACAACTTCCACTAGACCAGGTTGTTCCGAGCCCTATCCAACCTGGACAGTGGCTTCCACATACCTTGCACAGATCTGTGTGCACACACATATGTGTCTGTGTGTGTCTAAGTTCACAGGCAGTGACACAACACTGGAAATGCCAGGCATGGACAACCACCTTAGACAGGATCTCTCCGGTGCCCACATGGCAGAGACCAGACAGAAGGTGACTGACTCACTGTAGTCCGGACACTGTGGGAGGGCTGATTTCAGGTCCTGGCTCCACCAGGAGCCCAGTATAACCAGTGACAGCTCCTGGCTTGTGTCGTCCCTGCCAGTTGCAGGAGGAATCCAAGTTCAAAGTGGTGCCTTACAGTCGCACTGCGTGTGTGTGGCTCCACCTAAGAGCCTTCATGTTGCCTGGGAAGAACTGAGGGCAAAATTTGTGCCAAATTATGGTGCTTTTGACTTCTGCATGTCCAAATGATATTCCCATATGGGAATGGATCCATGTGTGTGTTTCCTCAGGAGCTCAGCCAACACTGCTGCCTCAACACCACCAGTGTTCATATACACACGGTGGAGTGGCAGAGATGGAGGTATGGCCAGGGCAGGTGCCTGCATGTTCCCAGCAAGCCAGGCTGCATCCCAGGGCAGACAGGCACCGTGAGCAACCAGGGAAGATCAAAGAATCACAGAACTATTTAGAATGGAAAAGCCCTCTAAGATCACTGAGTCCAACCGCTCCTCCAGCACTGCCAAGGCCACCACTAGCCTGTGTCCCTGAGCACCACATCTGCACATTTTCTGAATGCTCCAGGGATGGTGACCCCACCACCTCCCTGGGCAGCCCCTTCCAATGCCTGCTCATCCTTTCAGTGAAGCCGTTTTCCCTAATATCCAACCTGAACCTCCCCTGGCACAGCTTCAGGCCATTTCCTCTTATCCTGTCCCTTGTTCCCTGGGAGCAGAGCCCGACCCCCCCCCGGCTCCCCTCTCCTGGCAGGGAGTTGCAGAGCCAGAAGGTCCCCCCTGAGCCTCCTTTTCTCCAGGCTGAACCCCCCCAGCTCCCTCAGCCCCTCCTGCTGCTCCAGCCCCTTCCCTGGACATGCTCCAGCCCCTCAATGTCTCCCTTATCATGAGGGGCCCAAAACTGGACACAGCACTTGAGGTGCCTCAGCAGTGCCCAGCACAGGGGGATGGGCACTGTGCTTGTTCTGAAGGCCACATTATCTCTGACACAAGCCATGTGTCCTTGTCCTTCTTACCCACCTGGGCACACCTGGGCTTACGTTCAGCCACTGTCAAACAGCATCCCCTGGTTCTTTACCACCAGGCAGCTTCACAGTCACTCTTCCCCAAGCCTGGAGCACTGCATAGGGCTGTTATGACCCAAGTGCAGGATCCATCACTTCGTTTTGTTGAATGAACCTCATTAATCCTCTCCCTGGGACCCTTCAAGCCTCCTACCCCTGTGGCAGCTGGGTGTGTGCAGCCCTGGGTCCGGAGCAATGGCCCACAGGTGATGGATGAGCAGGCAGAGAAACCTCCCTGATGCAGGATGATGCAGTAACCGTGGATACCAGAAAGGTAATTGGTGAGAAAGGAAAACTCTGAAAAAGGCACCTGCTGCTGAATTCAGCCATGGAGAAGCTCTTTGAGGTAGCTGCAGATTTACACATCAAAAGAGGAAGCTGAGAAAAGCCTGCCCAAAGGTTGCGGCTGAACTGTGCTCGGGTCCTCACCCAGATGGCTACTGGCCTCAGCAGATGGGGTAGGATGAGTTCCTTCCAGCTCAAACTGCCTCCCTGTTGAGTCTGCTCTGAGTTGTCCCTTTAAAGGCTGTGGGGAAGATGGACACCTCTGGAAGACAATTTGTGACGTTCTCAGGCAGCTCCAAGACAAGACTCTAGACAGTTTTTGGAGCTGCCTGTGGATGCAAATCCACCGGGCTTGGATCTGTGAGGAAATAAAAGCACCACTGCCGAGTTTTCATGGCCAGGGATCCCACACCCACAGCCACCACTTCTGCTGCTTTATCTGCCATGGTGGGGGATGTCCTTTTGGCTTGTGCTTTGCACCATGGCCTTATTTATGGATGGGAATGGGCATTGGAAGGGGAATTTCCCACCCAGGAGAGAGGATACCTACAGAATCTCATGGTTCCTTTCTTGCCCTCCCATCATCAAATGTTTCAAGAGAGCTGGCACCACGTACCCACCCCTAGCAGGATGGAGGGAATCCTTTCTGAGACATGGAGAAAAAAAGCTCTCTGAAGGGTTGGCTGGAACAAGCCAGATGTCACCACCAGAGCCTTGCAGGCCAAAATATCTTTCCTGATAAAGCAGATTTTGGAGTTTCATATCACCAGTCTTAGCTACAACTCCCTCTGCTCATGGAGTTGGGCCTGCAGGAGGCAAGAACGGGGAGCATAAGGAGAAGGGTGAGAAGCTGTTTCAGGAGGGACCCCTCCTTGAACCATCTTCACCCTGTACATGGCTGAACTGGTGATGGGTGGGAGAGGAGGCTCAGCTGCAACACTCCAGGATGACAACAGCAATTTTCATGGTGTTTCACAGCCTGTCAGTGGGGTGACTCCTCCTGAGGTCCTGCCGATGGTCCCCATCTGTTAATACATTTGTCCATCCAGCTCCTGTCCTGTCTCATTTCCTGGTTAGTCTCCACACACACACTGCATTTTGGACCTGCAGCTCTGCCTTCACTGGGCTCTCAGAGGGGTGTTGGCTGCCAGCAGCCTGCACTGTCGTTTTCCAAAACCCACAGAGTCACAGAATATCCCATGTTGGAAGTGACTCCAGGGATCATCCAGTCCAACTCCTGGCCCTGCACAGACACCTCAGCAATCCCACTCTGTCCCCGAGAGTGTTGTCCAAACCCTCCTGGAGCTCTGGCAGCCTTGGGGCTGTGCCCACTGCCCTGGGGAGCCTGGGCAGTGCCCACCACCCTCTGGGGGAAGAACCTTTTCCTGAGATCCAACCTAAACCTTCCCTGGCACAGTTTCATGCTGTTGATCCCAGGACACCTACTCACGATGGGGTTGTGCTGAAGCTCCCCTGATGTCTTGGTGCTTGCAAGGGATGCACTTTCTGCACCTTCCCAGCAGCTTCCATCATCCCTGGCCATGGCATTTCCAGCCAGGAAGCCTCAAGGAAGCTGTTTGCCAAGTGCAACAAAACCACAGCTGATTATCATAGAACCATAGACTCACAGAATGTTCTGGGTTCAAAGGGACCTTAAGGATCATCTCATTTCACCCCCTTCCATGTCCAGGGACATTTTCCACTAGCCCAGGTTGCTCCAAGCCCTGTCCAACCTGGCCTTGAACACTTCCAGGGATGGGGCAGCCACATCCTCTCTGGACAACCTGTTCCAGTGCCTCTTTACACTGTCTCATCCTTCTCCAGGGAGGTGGGATGAGGAACACATCCCACATCCCCCATCCAGTGCTGGGCCGTCTCACAGCACAGTCAAATCCAGAAGCCATACCCAGGAACCGGAGCCAGGCTGGAGATCTCAGCATTCCCAGGGACAGGGGGAACAAAGGAGTGGCCTGGCAAGGCAGGAGCAGCGTGTGGCCGGCTGGGCCCCACCTGGGATCCAGCCCACATTAGAAGCTGCCTGGAGTCTGTGTATTAGCCGTGAATTAATGTCCTGCAGAGACTGGGAACCGGGATCATGCGGGGATTAAAGAGGCATTACCCCTTTGTTAAAGCTGATGTTTTTGGGATAATCTGGAAGCTTTAGCTAATACATTATTACAGAAACTCCTTCAATCACAGCGGCAGACAGTAAGCAGATTTGGATATTACTGCATAACTGTGCAGGGCTGCTGCTGCTGTTCTTCCCTTCCTGGGCAACAACATGGCACAGCTGGGTGTGTCCTGCCCTGAGAGCTCAGCAGGGACCCTCTGCTGGTCTTATCTCTTGGAAAAGAACCCTGTCTGGAGATGCTACATGCCCAACAGAAGGATGGACATGTCCTGGCCGAGGTGCTCAGGGTTCCTCTGGGAAACTCAGCAGCTTTAGAGACACTCAAGGGACTTTGTCCACGGAGGGGAGCACTAGGACCTCCAGCTTGGATAACTGGATCACCACACCAAGCCGTGTGAAGCATCTCTGGAGCAGGCGGAAGCTGTTGCTGTTGCACGTATCTCCCCTTGCGCTGTTTCCCCATCGGATCTGCTGCTGCTTGGACCCCAAAACTGCTCCCTCTTGGTTTCTCAAGAATCTCCGCAGGTCGAACAGAAGGAAACCTTTCCTCATCCCAATGTGGACAGCAGTTCCAGAATTTAGGGTATGTGAAGGAAGACATTTGGAAGACACCCCTGCTCCCAGTGGTTCTTCATGCATGGCTTCTTTGGCACCACATTCCAAATACTCATTGGGATTTTGATGGAGACGTGTTCCCAATTTTCTGTTACTCCATCCCGTACTGTGTCTCCCCAGGTGTGACCCGTCCCTCCCAAGAGTCACCGCCAGGGATGCTTCCCTAAATCCCAAGAGTCTGAAAAGGCATGGGAAGCCTGTGTGTTTCACCCTGGACAGGTTCGTGCCTGCTGACAGATCAAACTAAGCTCAGCACTTCCCATCGCTCCACAAAAGCTTAAGGAAATGGGAAAGGTTGCCATAGAATCATGGAATCCCAGACTGGTTTGGGATGGAAGGGATCCTGATGCCGCAGGCAGGGACACATTCCACTAGACCAGGTTGCTCCAAGCCCTGTCCAACTGCCCCATAAGCCTGGCACAAGCAAAAGCTGGGTTTAAGCTCAGTCTCTGCCCTGACCTTGCCTCTGATCCTGCCTCTCAGGGGTGCTGGGACTCCCACAAAGCAATGCCAGAGACACAGAGGCAAGACTGTGCCTGGGTTCGAAGGAAGGGCAGTTCTGACTGTGCCACATCTCCCCGGAGATGGAGATGGCTCAATCCTGGCCCTGCAGATCTGTGGGAATGGCAGGCACTGGAATGTGATGGGACCAGGGCTCGAGCCTGCTTAGCAGTGCTCTGGGGATACTGGAAAGAGAAACAGGGAAGGTTCATATTGCTCTTATGGCAGATGCATGAGATTGAGCCAAATGCTGTTGAGAAAATAGATATTAACCTCCAGAGAGCCAAGGGAAAGGAAGAGAAAATGCAGCGGGTAAAACATGGGATGGAAACTGGGAGGCAGAGATGGCTCAGAGCACACAGAGCGTGCACAGCGGGGACAGAGCATAGAGGAAATGGGGTGAAGCTGTGGGAATACACGGCCAAACACGGGGGCATCCTCATGCAGGAGTGGGAGCCACATTCCCAAACTCATCCTCCTCAGGAGGGGAAGCAAAAGGCAGAGATGGAGGAATCAAAGCCATGACGCTGAAATGTACAAAAGGCAACAAATCCCCGAGCCCGGATGACACATCTGGAGTCCTCAAAGAGCTGAAAACCAAGTGACTAAGCTCTCAGCAATAACACACAAATTCACATCCTCCAACTATTGGACCGGGGGCAGTAAACGCTGGGCCTACATTTTAAAGAAGGCCCCGGGGTGTGCTAGGGATTACAAACCAATAAGCTTTGCTTCAGCATGAGGAAATGGTTGGAACAATTATGCAGAAACGTAATTAGAAATCTCGTAGAGCAGGGGCTCCTGAGCTGCTGTATCCACCACTTCAAACGAGCACATGCTGTCCCAGCAGCTCCTCTTTCCTAGGCTGGGTTATTCCTGGGTCGTGCTCTCCCCATGGACACAGAAGATGTGCCTGTGGAGCAGGAGGCAAAGTTTGGGGCTGGGATGGAGGGGCTGGCAGCAAGGAGAGCTGGGAGGGGCTCAGGGCAAGCAGGACCTGTGTCACACAGAGGGATCTAAGCTCTGCCAAGATGCTGGCACCCACTCTGACCACGCCAGGCCTGACCCAGCATAGCCCAGGGCATGTGGCTTTATCTCTGCACTCCAAAGACTCGCTGCCCTCTCCCTTTTCCCAAGATACTGCACCCAGCATGGATGTTCTGCACAAACAAGAGGCTCACAGTGAGAGGAAACAGCACATTCAAGCATGGAAGGGAACCTGCTGTTCATGCACAGACGAGGAATACACTGTGGGAGCACCGAGCAGCCCCGTCCCTGGGGGTTCTGCACCACTGCAGATCCAGCCCCAGACTGAGACTTG
Source organism: Sclerurus mexicanus (assembly GCA_013396755.1). Classification (NCBI taxonomy): domain Eukaryota; kingdom Metazoa; phylum Chordata; class Aves; order Passeriformes; family Furnariidae; genus Sclerurus; species Sclerurus mexicanus. Next base: position 50,341 of record VWZF01003942.1, on the reverse strand, counting down.
GCCCCTGCCGGTGGTGCCAGAGCTCAGAGGTGCTGGGAAGATCCTGGCAGCCATGCCAGGTGTTGCCGTTTGCTCCTTCTGTCTCTTTTCCTCTTTGAGGGCACCTTTTGCACCTCCCCATATCCAGCCACCAATTTGGGGACATATCAATTGAAGTGGGTCCCTGGAGGTGTTCAAGGCCAGGTTGGATGGGGCTTGGAGCAACATGGCCTAGTGGAAGGTGTCCGCTAGAAGGGTTGGAACAAGATGTTCTTTAAGGTCCCTTCCAATCCAAACCATTCTAAGTCCTAAAAAATGTGCAGATGTGGCACCTGGGGACAAGGTTTAGTGGTGAACACAGCAGTGCTGGGTTACTGATTGGACTTGATGACCTTGGAGGTCTTTTCCAGCCTAAATGGTTCTAAGATTCTAAATCCTGAAGGTCTCAACTGAAATCAGCCAAAAGGTAACATCACTTCGTGCCCTTAGAAAACTAAGCTGAAATATAAGGAAACTAAGCTGAAACATAAGGAAACTAAGCTGAAATATAAGGAAACTAAGCTGAAATATAAGGAAACTAACCCAAACACTCAAGTGACCAAACACCCATGAGTCACCAGCAGCCAGCCAGGGTGTCTCCGAAGTGCTGCCTTCCAGTCCTGCTGCTTTGGGTTATATTTTTTCACTGCTGACAGGATTGCAAAAACAAAAACTGTGTTATGGGATCTGCTGTATCACTTCCTCCCCTCCCACTTGCCCAAATAGGTGGAGGGGCCGGGAAATGTCCACAGGGTTTTAAATACCTGACTCAGAGTGAAAAAAAAAAACACAACAAAACACCAAAAAAAAAAGAAACCCAACTGAGAAAGTCTTTTCTATATTTTTTTGTGACAAAGCCCTCAGGCCCTGAGGTCCTGATTCTCGGAGTGCACCTCTTTGTGTGCTCCAGTCCCCCCTGTACCCCCAAACCAGCCCTGCTGAGCCCCCCTTGTTATGAGATGGGGGTACAGGCAGGCAGCTGGCACAGAGGAGTGTTTCTGCCCTAGGCTTTTCTTGGCAGAAAGAAGAGCAAGCACCTCCCTCAAGGGCCTCCTCTGCCTGCCTTGTGCCCCGGGGCGTTCGTGCACCTTTCTCGGGAGCATTGGCACTGGCACCACAGAGACTGCGGGCTGGTCTGGAGGGATCCTGGTCTGGGAATCCCCACTGCAGCTCCCCGCAGCATATGCCAAGGGGCCTGAGGACTAGAAATCAGGAGGGACCCCCGCCCTGGCTCTTAACTGTTGGAAAAGTAGGCCAGGTCTCCCAGGCTCTCCTGTGCTCCTTCCATCTCTCCCAGCATCTCTCCAGTTCACTCCTGCTCTCTCCAGTTCACTCCTGCTAACTCTGCCCTCTCTTCCTCCACCGATGTGATCCTCAAACTCACTAGAGTCCCTGATTTAGCCTTCGCCTCCCTTTGAGCTGGGCCTGTGTGGTGTCTCACAGGGCACTAATGCTGCAGGTGTGGAGTCACACAGAGCAAAAGAAGGCTGAGGAAGAGGAACGGATTGCCCAGCCTGGAAACTGCCCCTTCAGCCCACCTAAAACTGCTGCTGAGGCAGCTCAGGAGCCTCATGGTGCTCAGTGAGGCACTTGCACTCTCTGGCATCCCCAAGAAGGACCGGGAGGTGATGGGCATCACAAACATCACTGGGGGGGTCTGGTGCTGGTGCCCCTGCAGGGCTGATGTGGTGGAGTGATGGGGGTAAAATTGTTGTACCCTCCCCATCTTTGCTTCCTGCAGCTGCACCATCACACCTCTCTGCAGGGTGGCACCACAGAAGTGGGTGCTGTACCAGGGCAAGTAGCTGAGCTGTCATCTAGGACCAACCCTGCTTCAGCTTGGTGGGCTGTGAAGCCACAGGGCAGCCCCTGCACAGGGCAGGGGAGTGAAAAGGGAGCACAGGTCCCCTCCTCCCTTGCATTTCAGCAGTCTGTGTGCAGGCTGTGCCCTCCACCCTCCCTGTGCCACCACCTCCTGCCACCGAGCACCCCGGTGACACCAGCACTCTGCCCCTTCACCTTCCTCACCACTCAGGAGGCACCAGCAGCTCCCTCTCCACTCCACAGTGCCCTTTGATGCAGCTCTCCAGCCCACTCCAGGCCCAAGTGATGCTGCTTTAATCAGGCCAAGAGGTTTAATTTTGTGAGCAAAACAAAATGTGATCAGGTTCGCTCAAAATGCCTCGCTGCAAGCCAGGCCAACACTCTCCAGTGTTTTTCCTTCCTCTGCTCCTCTACCCCTTCACTTGAACACGTGTGCCTGGCACACATAGCCCTCCTTAACCCTGGTGGCCCTTCCCAGGCTTGGCTCCATGTCAGGCACAGCCCTGCTGGATTTGCTGGGTGGGGGAGACCACAGGTTTTTGCCATGCAGCACCGAGTTCACTCTCCTCTGGCTCTTACTAAAGGCAGCAGCTCCCTGTGACACCCCTGTGCCTCACAGAGCCCTCTCCATTCTCAGCCCTGATTTCCAAAAGGTTTTCCTTGCTGCCTGAGGGCCAGGTCATGGTGGTTTTGCCAGGGACCGAAGCCTGAGGTGGCTGAGGGATCTTGTTATCTTGCAACAATGGGATCTCATTAGCCAAACCTCCCTTCTGAATTGTCTAGGGACACCAGTTTTACATCTTGCTATGGAGAAGATCCAGACACCAGGAGTGCTTCTTCTTCTTGGCCCTTAGATTCTGCAGCTCAAAGGCTTTTGTGATTAAAGTCTTGGTGACTCTGAGCCAGGATGAGGTTGGAAGGTTAAGGAAAGGCTGTGGCCACAGAAGGGGTGACAGGAAGAACATTCCCTGCCATGATCTGTCCCCATCATTCCCAGACTGTCCAAAGAGTCTGGTCCCCACCCTCATCAGTCCCTACATGGCTCTTCATACCCATCACTCCCCACTCTCAGTCCCCCCCAGCAACCTGTCGCTCTTGCACTTTCTTATTTCACATCTCTCACGTCCAGATACATCCCATCTGTTTCCAAAACAATCCCTTTGGCAGTGGAGCCCAGAGCTAGGCACAGCACCCAGGCCACCAAATCATCATCCCTAGGAGAGGCCACACTGGACATGCTGCTCAACTCCTCCCAGGCCCTGGAAAGGAGTCACCTCCCTGTCACCCCTTTACAGCCCAGTCCCCAGTGCCTGGAGGAGTCCACCCCATTTTCCGGGGGCTCAGACAGACAGTGTCCAGGTCACCTCACCTCAGTGCTGGCCCTGGCACAGGGCAGGGCCCAATCCCAACTCCTGTCCTGTGCCAGGACACCAGTGATGCTGCTGGTGGTGGCCATGCACTGGTTTGCCTGCCCTGCTCTCTCAGCCCCTCGCTGACAGGCTCACAGGCATGTGGGCTGCAATCCCTCTCGGGGGCCCTTGCACCGTGCCAAGGGAGCTTTTCTTATCTTCACAGGAATGAAAACCTTTCTGAAATCAAAGTGCTTGGGTGGCTTTGAAGAGTTTCCTCTGGAGATGAAATAAGGCTGTTTGCAAGTGTGAGCAATCGCTGCTGAAGCTGGAGCTCCTGGTGAGACTGGGCTGCTGGTGAGCACTGGGCTAGGGCTGGGGCTCCCCCAAGCTGGGCACTTTGGCCAAGGGAGCCACCCTCTGGGCTGGAACCTTCCCATCGTGCAAAATCCTCCAACACAGAGCTTTTCTAATTTGTTTCTGACTGGCTGCACGCTGGGAATTGTGTGGCATGAAAGGCAACCAACAAAGGAACGTGTTAGAGGATTATGTGGAGATGCTGGAGATGTTCAAAGAACATCCTGCACTGTAAGGGGCTGCTCAAATCCTCAAGTCCCCAGGACTCACAGGGTCCATCTGGAGGGGAAGAATAAATTCAAGGGCCAGTGCAGCAAAAAAGCCTGAAGAAAACCTCCTCTCCTGGAGGAGTCCACCCACACTGCTCTGTTTTGGGATACTGGATGAAGGGTAGATGTGGAGGGGCCAGAGACAATTTTGCTGCAGGTTTAGTGACAGACAGACACGTGATCTGGGACTCACCAACACAGGGTGTACCTGTCAGCCTGCCCTGGGGAACAGAGATTGCCTGGGATCCGAGTGTGCATGTAGATTATTTGTTGTTTGATATTTTCCCTTTAATGCTTTTGTCCTAAAATAAATACACAAAAGTTCAGGGCCCTGCAGGTTGTGTCTGTTAGGGGGAGAAACAGATGGCTGAGTCAGTTATTGCTTTGGAGCAATCGATGCTGTTTGTTTACCAGGACGGACAAAGTCTGCTCTTTCCGGACACATGTTGCTCACAGTTCCTCAGGAACCTGCCCCAAAGCTACCTTACCACCCTGCCCATGCAGCCCTGTCACCTCTCCCTGCCTCCTTTATGGGTCAGGGTGGCTCCTGAGCTTTGGGGACAGAAGGACTTTGAGGCCAGAAGGACTTTGTTAAGGAACTGAAGCAGTGAAGGTCCACATTGGATCCAGCCTCGGGTGGTGATGCTCAGGCACAAGGGGAAGCAGGATGTTCTGTGTGCTCTGTGCCAGCGGTGTGCCCATCACCCTCGTACCTGGGCACAAGCAGGGAATGATGCTCAGCACATGTATCCCATCCCACTGCATCCCAGGTCCAGCTGATCCCCACACAGGCACTCCGCCACATCCATCATCCTTGCATGCCCCATCGCCAGGTGAAGACCCTGATACAAGGATCCCACACTCCAGGCCTCCAAACATCCTAGTTGAGGCTCATTCTCTCCCTAGGATGTGCTGTATCTGATCAGGGCCACTGTGGCTGGGGAGTGCATCCCCTGTGAGAGTGTCTTGGTTGGCCTTTTCCACAGATCCCAGCTTGTCTGCCACTTGTTTAGCACTGCATTCCCCTCAGAGTCTCACTCCAGCATCTCTGGATTTTGCCCTGAAAGAGTGTTGGCTGAAGGATATTGCAGAGCAAACACAGAGCAGAGATAAAGGGGCAGCATCATCCCCTTAGAGCAAACACAACCCTCTGACCTCCAACCCAGCCCCTGCAAAGGTCACACAGGTCCATCACTGCCACCACCTCCCACCCCAGCCCCTCGCTGGCCCCAGGCCTCTGCCCGTGCTCCTGCCACATGCCACAGGCAGCACGCTGACCTCCCACCAGAGACTGAGACATGGCCTCAGTGCATTCCCTGCCCTCCCGAGCCATGAGATCACACTGCCAGGGCTGCCTGTTCCCTATGTGTCCACAGGGATCTGGTTCCTACCCTGCTGATGCTCATGGCACCTTGGGGTCCCTCCAACCTCCACCTCCCTTTGCTGTCTCCATTCACTAACCTTGCCTTGGGCTCCCTCTCAGTCTGCCCTGCCATCTCCTGCTAAATCCATGCTCAGTCTGAGCTCTCCATCCTCTGGTGTCCATGCGTGTGGTTTGTCTGCCCTCTCCACAATCCCTGCCATGGTCCCTGCCATGATGCCACCCTGAGCTCCACAGAACTCTGCCGGCCATGGCTCCCTGATTTGTGTTTGTTCTCCCCAGGAGCAGGGATGAGGGAAGCCCAGGCTCCCCCTTTCTCTGTACCCAGAGCAGCTCCTGCCTGCCCAGCCCAGCCTTCACGGGCAAGTCACAGCCTGAGCCGAGGTTTATGCTGCTGTGTGACCTGTCCCCGTGTCAGTAATACTGGGCAGGGCAGGTCTGATCCAGTCTCCTCTCCCTGACTTTCCAGCTGCCTCCCTTCCACTGCAGGATCTTGTTGGGAGAGGTCAGGGCTGCCCCGACAGCTCCTGCTGTGAGGCTACGGAAATCTCCCTCCACCGTGCCTGCTTGCTTGTCTCCAGGGCTGGACCATCTCCCACCAGCAGCTGGAGGTGGATTTGCAAGCAGGAGGCCCTTGGACCCTAACAAAAGCAGGAAATGGGTGTAATTCTCTTTTCCAAGGTATGAATAGCAGATCCCCAGAGGAGGAGAGGCCAGCTCAGAAAGCAGCAGTGATGTGATAGATTCAGCTCATTCCTTGCAAAGATGGGCTTCCTCAGAGCTTCCCTCTCCCTGCTCCCCTCTCCAGCCTCTCCTCCCTTTGGGCCAGCTCTGCCAGATCCACAGCAGCTCCAGCACTGACAGGACTCGAACCACCAATGTCCTGGTCAGGGTGCTGTTCCAAGACCTGCACCCTGCCAGGTCACAGGGTGTGCAGACTGGGGGGCAGCCAAGGGGGACAGAGGACCTGAATGACCTGATCTAGTGGGTGGCACCCCTGGCCATTGCAGGGGTTTGGAATGAGATGGGCTTTAAGGTCACTTCCAACCCAAACAACTCTGTGATTCTATGATTCTATGACCTCACACCCCATGCACAGCACCACTCACTGCTTCCTACCCAGGATCACCTGTGCTAAGCCCCATGAACAAGAATGTGAGTATTTAAGGGAATAAAGAGACTGCCAGAGGCAGGGGATGGGAGGGAGGCCACCAGAGCCCAGGTTCCAGGCATGGACACAGTGCTGGGAACAGCAGGAGCTGCTCCTTGGGGGTGACTCACAGCCTGGGGAAGCTGAGCATCCCATGGGCTTCAGATAGTCTGACAGTCCCCGGGAAGCTCCTCTGAAGTCTGAATCCCAAAATCAGCTGGGCACCGAGCACCAAATCTCAGTCTGCCATCAGGGTTTCAATTTTGGGGCTCGGCTGCTTCTTCCTGAAGAGATCTCTGGTGCTGCAGAGGATGGGTGGAGATGGGAGAAACCTTCCTGCTCTCTGCACAGGTCTGTCTGAACCCTGAGGCAAGAGATTGATTAATCATTGCTTGAATAATTGCAGGGCACTGCAGACAATCTGTTCCCAAGGGCCTGTGAAGGGAAGGGATGAGGTGGAGGATTGGACCAGGGGAGGTCACTCACCCCGGCCCATCCTGCCTCAGTCTCCGAGTTGCTTCCAGACGCTGGATTAAATCGTTTCTTTTTTGAAGAGAGATCTAATCTCTTGACAAAAGCTGCAGCAATGCTGTGAGCCCATCATCTCCCTGAGAAAAGCTCTTCCAGCCTTCAAATGCTTTACAGCTTGGACACTGGATTTCAATTCAAGGCTGAATCTGCCCCTCTTCAGCTCCAGCCCTCTTGTTACACCTTGCTGTGGGATTTCAGGGTCTCCCACTATCTTTTCCACGTGGGAGGACAGGTATTCAGATCACCTGATAACATACTTTTAGCAAGCTTTCCAGCCTGTGATCCAGTCTGTGGTGTTCCTTCAAGCTCTCCTGGTATTTTCCTGACATAACCCTGGGTGTGAGTGCCAAAAACAGTGCTTCCCCTTTCAGGTCCCCATAGAGGAGCACACCAGATGTCTTTTGGGGTACCTGTTCACACTGGTCCCTAGTTACTCTTCCATGGACAAACCTCCATCACTGGATGAGGCAGATATTCCTGGGAGGGCTTTAAATGAGCTCCTTTGGTTGCTGGTTATCAGCCAGTGTTCCTACCTCCAGCCTGTATAGACATGTTTGGAGTCATTGCTTTCCAAGACCTGGCCTGCGGGCTTAAAATCCAAACTTCATTTCCAGATATATTCCCATGTTTATCTGCATTCAAATACACCCTGACCATTCAACCAGCTGTTTCAGCATGAAACCATCCTCTTTCCTTTCTATCTCATCACTCTGAGTGTCATTTTCAAGCTTTACCAGCAAAGATTTCACATCTTCATCTCCATCATTGATAAAAATGTTTAATAGCAGTGGACGAAGAGCAGAGCCCCAGGGGAGGGAGGTGGAAATAGTGCTACTTACTGATATCTCCCCATTAGCAGCTACCTCTGAGATCTGCCAGGGAAGCATTTTTAATCCATCTAATATGTGCCCTGTTAATTCCTTATAATGCAAGTTTTAATCAAAATGTCAGGTGGAAGTAAGTCAAATGCCTCGGAGAGATCCGAGTGTGCTGTATCAACACAATTGCCTTTCTCAACCAGCTCAGGAATCCTGTCAGGGAGAGACAACAGGTCTGTGTGACAAGCCCTCCTGTCCGTGCCACTGTGCTGGCTCCAGCTCCTGAGTCTGGGAACATCACATCACCATCTGGTCCTTGACCCAGGGATCCATCTGTGGACCTAAAACCCACCAAAGACCAGCAACCCCTTCTGAGTAATACCCTCACCATCTTCTCCAAACCTATACTCACATTTCCTTCTCATTATTTTGGGGATTGTGGTCCCTGAGGAAGGGGATGAGCCTTGAAGAATGGATGAGGAGATTTGAGATGCTCAGCCTAAACATCCATCCCAGGAGGAACTTCCAGTGTGGCAATGGTGAGCCCATGCAGCCCTGAGGGACAAGGGATGGTGGTCCCTGAGGAAGGGTGGATGAAGTGGTCTGAGATACTCATCACCAAGGATCCATCCCAAGAGGAGTTCCAGTGTGGCAAAGGTGGAGCGGTGTGGCCCTGAGGGACAAGGGATGGTGGTCCCTGAGGAAGGGTGGATGAAGTGGTCTGAGATACTCATCACCAAGGATCCATCCCAAGAGGAGTTCCAGTGTGGCAAAGGTGGAGCGGTGTGGCCCTGAGGGACAAGGGATGATGGTCCATGAGGAAGAGGATGAGCTGTCAAGGTTGGACAAGGGGTCTGTGATGCTCAGCCCCAATGTCCATCCCAGGAGGAGCTTCCAGTGTGGCAATAGTGAGCCTGTGGCATCCTGAAGGACAGGTGACAATGGTCCCTGAGGAAGCGGAGGAGTTTTCAAGGCTCAACAAAGAGGACTGAGATGCTCAGTCCCAAACATCCATCCCAGGAGGAACTTCCAGTGTGGCAATGGTGAGCCCATGCAGCCCTGAGGGACAAGGGACGGTGGTCCCTGAGGAAGGGGATGAGCCTTCAAGGCTGGAGCAAAGCTCTGAGATGCTCATTGCCAAGGATCCATCCCAGGAGGAGCTTCCAGCCTGGCAGTGGTGGAGCCCATGTGGCCCTGGGATGTGAGGTGGGCTGAGTGCTGTGGGAGGACCAGAGCTCAGGGGCTTCCCCGGCTTGCAGGATCTTTCATCCTCCGTCACCACGAAGCCGGGCCAGATCTGCATTTGCAGCAGCCCACAGAAGCTGCCTCTGTTGTCTTATTTTTGTTATTTTTGAGAGGATATTTTAGCGCTGAGCACATTCCCTCCTGTTGCCATGGCAGCCGTGACAGGGGTTATATACCGTGAGAAAAATACCAAAATTAATGAGTGAGTGAAAGAGCAGCCAAGAGAAAAACAAGGTTAAAAAAAGAGTTAAAACAGTAATAAAAACAATCTCCCAATAATTCGGCAGCAAGTGTCCCACAGGCAAGACAGCCGGTGAACATCCGAGCCCTCCAGCTCCTCCATCGATCCCGGCGTGGGGTTGGCTGCCCATATCCCATGGCCAGAGTATCTCCGTGGTCTGAAGGATGTGCTGCTCCCTCAGCATCCCACTTTCTCTCCGGATGGGGCTGAACCCACCCGGCTCCTTCCCCCGCAAACCCACAGCCCTTCCTGACGCGGGAGGCGTGCGGAGGAGAAGTTCTTTAATGTGCTCATTTCCTTGCATTTGGGTTTTGAGGATCTTTTTGTTTTTAATTGTAGAAACAAGCGAATTGTCAGAACATCTGTGGTATTAGCATTTGCTGCCCAAATCCGAGCTGCTGCTTCTCCTGCGGAGCCCAGAGCTGATGAGAGAGAGAACAGAGGAGTCTTTGAACTCCTTGCAGCAGACGGCAGCCAGGTTGCTGCGTGTGTGTGTTGGGGGGGGTGGTATTTATTCTCTTGTAAGGTTCATTTGCTCTCCGTGTTTCCCTTTCTTCTCGCTTTCCCAGAGATTTAGCTGGATGCTCTTCCCTCGCAGGCTTTGTTCTTCTGACAAGGCCCCACTGGCACCATGAAGCTGCTGTCTCTGTGTGATGCCAGAGCATCTCAGCATGGGGTACCCATGGCACGGGGCAAGGCAGAGCCTCCAGCAGCAGCTCGAGGAGTGGTGGCACTGCCAGCACCAGGACAGGCAGGTGGGAAGCATCTGGAGGGTCTCATGGAATAACTCTGCAGACAAATCTGCAGTTTGATGGTTTCTTGTTGCTCAGACTAGCTCTGCTTTCTGGGAAATGGTGAAGACAAGGTGAGGATGGGTGACTCATACTGTGACTGTTACATATTAGGAAGAAATTCTTGCCTGTGAGGGTGGTGAGGCTCTGGCACAGGTTGCTCAGAGAAGCTGTGGATGCTCCATCCCTGGAAGTGTTCAAGGCAAGGTTGGACAGGGCTTGCAGCAATCTGGGCTAGTGGAAATTGTCCCTGCCCATGTCAGGGTGTTAGAATGAGATGGCTTTTAATGTCCCTTCCAACACAAGCCATTCTCTGATTCTGTGATAACACCCAAGAGAAGGCAATACATGGAATGGCAGTGCCTGCATCAGGCTTTTTGTGTTGTCACAGGGCAAGGAGCACTCTGGCACTCTGGGAGGAGTCTGGATGCTTTCAAAGGCAGCAGGGTGGAGGAGGAAGTAGAGACAGACAAGGCAGTGTTGGGTTGCCAGACCACTAGTGGCCTGGACACAGCATCCCACCAGCTCCCCAGGCAACCAAGTGCTGCTGGCACTGCAGAGGGCTCTGCCAGGCATCTCCTCTGGGCTGCAGTGAGGTGGTTCCTCATGCCAGGACACTTTTCCCCCCAACTTTTCAATCTGCTCCTCAGAAACATAAGAGGCTGAAGGTGGCAGGGACTGGTGTCCCACAAATAGGCGGCATCCAGTGATCTTGTGCATGCCCAGCTCCCTGGGCACTCCCTGAACAGCTGCCTATCGACTGCCCCCGTGACACTTGTGAAATAGAAACCTTTGGTCCCCAGCAATCTCTAAAGTTTGCCATCCTCGCTCCACAGGCAGCCTTAGATCCACAGGGTCACTCCCTCAGTTCCTCTCCTTGCTCCAGCGTTCCGTCCCTTCAAGGAGTGTTGCCAGTGACTGATAAATCAAATCTCACGTTGTCTCCAGAGGATTTAATTCCCTCTCCCTGCCTAGATCCCCAGCTCACTCTTTATCAGCGGGGCAAACCCTGACAAACCCCACAGCTCCTTTCCTTGCCCCAAAGGTGGGCTTTGACCTTCCCTTGGTTCTCACTTCACATCTTCTGCTAAATTGGCTTCATGAGAATTGACACTCTGAAAAAAAACCCCAAGACACGGACGGAGAAGCAGACATCTCTGCAGGAGCAGAAAGTCTGGGAGGAGAGCTGGGTTTTCCATCCTGAGGGGGTGACCGTCCAGCCCCTTTCTTCTGCTCAACGAGACAAAGCCTTGACAAGGGCTAAGCTCCCTTGTTGCCGGGGAAAAAAACTGGGCGATCGGGAAAAAAAAAAACCAACAAAACAAAGCAGTGCCATTTGGGGGAAAAGCGAGGTGATTCGGGCTGAGATGGAGCCCGGCGCCGCCGAGCAGGCGAGCGTAGCCTCTAGATGGTGCAGTGATGCAGCCGAGCTGAGCATGTGTGCGGCGAAGGGAGCTGCGCAACAGGTTGGCGTAGCTCAGCGGGCAGCAGCGCTCCCATCCCCGCGCTGCGGCGAAGCGGAAAGGACTTTCCAGCATCCTGGCGAGAAATCTGCGCTGCAACCGCCCGGGAAAGCTGCTCGGTGAGGGGCCCTGCGGCTCCACGGGGTGCCTGACCCTCGCAGGGTGCTGAGAGCCACCCCAGCATCTCCCCGTGAGAGCGCTGAGGCCTCGGGCAGGGCCAGGCTGCAGCTCCTGCTGGCGCGGGAGCTCGGCCTCTCCCTGCAGGAACACGGAGCCATCCAGGGAAGGGGCGCCCCTGGAACACGCTGTCCCCAAGCCCCCGGCGACTTTGCTCGCCCACCCGAGGTCCCGGGGTGAGGAGCCAGCTGAGGCAGCGCAGCTTGTGAAGGCACCGCAAGGGCCCTGGGAACTCGCGGGCGCTTTTGGGAGTCGCAGGTGCTCCCGCGTCCCGGCACCCTGCAATGAAACCATGATTCACCGAGGTGTGACGGGGGAGCACAGCTGCTGCCCCGGGCCCCACCACCTCGCCCGGGAGGTGAGGTTTGCAGCCCTGCTGGGCTGGGGGGTCCCGGTGACCTCGCTCCCACGGAGGGACCCTCTCTGTCCCCGCGCGGCGGGGCTGCCGGGTGTGAAGCGCCGGCTGGAAGAATAAACGAGTGAATTAATTATTAAGAGAACCGAGAGCGGCGTGAAGGGGGAGACCTGAGCCACGCGCGTGCTGGCGAGGAGCAGAGGGGTCCCCGGGGTGAGGGGGCCCGGGGGGCTTTGAGGACTCCCCTTCCCCACGGCCACGGGGGTGCGCGCGGTGCCGGGAGCCCGGAGCCGGGCGCCTCTGCCTGGCAGCCGCTGCCCGCTCGTCCCGGCTACCCGGCCGGGCTCGGGATCTGATAAGGAGCCGGAGCTCCACCTCCCCGTGGTGGCGGCGAGAGGCGGAGGCAGCGGCGGGGGGGGGGAAGGGGCCGTGCCTGCGCTGCGCTT
>VWZF01003942.1:0-35892 GCA_013396755.1 Sclerurus mexicanus | reverse complement strand
TTTTTTTGTGGGGATGGCTGAATTCTGTAAGATTTTGCATGCCACTGTCCTCCGAGAGCTTCCCAGTCATGCATTAAGCAGCATGACTAACGCCTCTCTCATGTGGTTCAGTCTCTCTCACACTCTCCCCGTAGGGAGAATTGTGTGTGTGGAGGAATAGTTGTTTTGGGAGGGGTTTTTATTTTTAAGTACTCTATGCTCTGCCAGCAGGTTGGAAAAAGGTGCCTGGCACCAAAGAAGAAAGTGTGGGATGGTCCTTAGATCCCATGGGAAAATAGCCTGATGCCTTGGACTGGCCCCTGGGAAGCCTCTGTCTCCTGCACAGACCTGCTTTTCCCCGGTGGTGGAGGCTTCCTCCTCCTCCTCCTCCTCCTTTTCCTCCTCCTCACACCCAGTTCTGGGCTCTCACGTCTGCGCTGTGTCATTCGCACCCCTGGGCGCAGAGCAGAATTCCTCATCCGCCGAGCCCAGCCCAGGGCCCCTCGTGCCCACAGGCAGTCCCGCTCAGGCTCCCAGTCCTGCTCCTCCTCCAGCCTCTCTGCTTTGGAGGGTTCCTTTGCCAGCAGGAATGAGTCTTGGGTTCAGACTCCAGTCCCATTTTTGAAGCAAGAAAGCGTGGGTGCTGGGCACCTTTGGGTGACACCCTTCCTCCTCCAGGCTGGCACACGGCTCCTGGCATTTTCAGCTCCTGGGCCCTCCCTCCTGGCTCACTCAGAGCCATGTGAGACATCACACTGCATTGAGACTTTCCCCTTTACCTGCGATCTTTCACCTCACACCAAGGCTTAGTCAGGACGGCGCTACGTCATCAGCAGCCACAGCCCAGCCCAGTGCAAACAGCCTTGTGCAAACAGTCGGTGGTGGGTGCAGGTGCCTCTCCCAGCTGGAACATCCTCTGGGAACCCCTTCCCAAAAGCTCTGGCTGTCCATCTCCCCTGTCCTCACTGCACAGCCATCTCCAAAAGGGAGCGCAGGGTACTGAGGGATGAAGCTTCGTGCAGGTTCGCCCCATGGAGGCAAGTGGACATGGTGGGGTCTGGTGAGTGCACACCCTGGGTATGGGCAGACATGTGTGTGCACAGCCTGGGTGTGCACACACAAGTGCTCCCACACAGGGTGACATCACACAAACACACACTCGATGGGGACAGGGACATGCGCACACGCGGCTCCCACGCAGGCACATGCGTTACATGGCGCACACACACGTGTGCTGGGGGCAGGGACACAAACTCACAGCTGTGCACAGCCTCGGGGCAGGCACTGGTGTCCTTCTTGCCGTGTGACACATCTGCACACCCTGCCTAGTGCACATGTGTGGCATGTTAGCTTTTCCCTGGAGACACAGCCGTGCTCTAGGGGGTGCACACTGCCCCAGAATGCTCACAGTTCACACACACGTGCATGTACACACACGTGTGCACATATGCTCATTGCCTGTGTTGGTGTGGAGATGTGTTTCTGCTCAGCTTCTCGCCTCCTCCATCCTCAGCCTGATCCAGGCATGGAAGAGGTCTTGCTCTCCCCTTCCTCCTGGAGACATAAATCTCGGGAAGCTGCGCACAGCACTGGTGAGGCCAACTCTGCATGGCCTCAGCCAAGTGGGAATGCCTCTTCTCTGCTCAAAGGATGTGGCAGGATAAGGGAGCAGAGTCAAGCTCAGCTTCAGAGCCATTGTTTCATCTCCAGACACAGAAATGTATTGTCACCTGCGGAGGGAGAGCTCCTCTCTTCCATGTCACTTGTCCATGGGGAAGCAGAGGGGTGTAGGGACCAGGAGGTGCTGGCTTGTGAACAGTGCAGAATGCTCCACTTGTTGATGATCTGTACAATGCCAGGGTAACCAGTCAATGGGCACTTTCTGTGTGGCACCATGGAGGAGAGATGGTGATGGAGCACCGGCTCATCCCACACACTGGGTGCAGAGTATGGAGAGAGGGAGTGATGGGAGCAGGGAAAGAGAGTTGATACTGTGGGGCCTTTGCAGATGTTTGTGGCTGTTGATTTTAGGGCCCCCAGCCATTGTGTTTTTGGGTGCTGGTGAGCTGGGCTGCATCCCTTCATGCTCACAGCTCAGCCAAAGCTGTGTGGGTGCACCTGGACCCTGGAGGAGAAAGGTGTGTTCCCAGAATACAAAGCAGAGGATGGGAAAGCTGGTGGCCAAGCACAGCATCAGGCAGAGGCTTGGTGACAAGGCATGTGGCTTGGCACAAGAGGGGATGGTCTGTGGGGCTGGCGGTACCTGGCACTGCCTGGGCAGTGTGTGGGTGCAGGGGGGAGGTTGCAGTGATGGGGTGCCAGCAGCGCAGCGGGTATCTCTGCAATGCAGGGGGGCAGCGCAGGGTGGGCATTGGCACAGGGTGGGCTCCCAGTGCGTGCGTGCAGTGTCCCAGACTGGAGTGGGAGGGAATGGGAAGGAACAGTGTGTCTGCAGTGAGCGAAGGGAACAGTATCTGCTGGCGCAGGGTGTGGGGTTGCCTAGTGACTGTGCAGCGAGGGGGGATGCTGTGCCTGCCGTTGTAGTGTGCCGGGGCTGTGCAGTGCTGCTGCTCCGGGGGAGCCAGGGGGCTGCCCGTGGGGTCTGCTTGCACTGCAGCACATGGTGGGCAGGGAGCTGCTGCCCCTCTGACTGCCAGGGGCACAGGGGGGTGGCAGTGCCCTGTAGGCAGTGTAGGATTGATGATGCATGGGGCTCCTGCATCCCTGCAGTGCTGAGTGGGTGGTGCCTTCGTACCTCGCAGTGTGAGGCTGGCAGTGCCGGCAGTGCAGTGAGGGCAGCGCTGCTCTGTCACTGCCAAGGCAGTGCCTTGTGTCCTGCAGTGAGGGATGGGTGGCAGCCCTGCAGTGCCCCATGTCCCTGCAGTACCAGGTGGGTGGCAGCCCTCCATTCCTGCAGTGCCCTGTGTCCCTGCAGTGATGGACGGGTGCCGTTCCTGCAGTGCAGGCAGTGCCCTGAATACCTGCAGGGATGGATGGGAGATAGCTGTATCCTGACAGTGCCCCATGTCCCTGCAGTGATGGATGGGTGACATCCTTTCAGTGTCCCATGTCCCTGCGGTGCCAGACGGGTAGCAGTCTTGCATCCCTTCAGTGTTCCATGTCCCTGCAGTGATGGAGGGATGGCAGTTCTGCATCCCAGCAGTGCACTGTGTCCCTGCAGTGCTGGGTGGGTGTCAGCCCTGCATCCCTGCAGAGCAGGCAGCGCTCCCCATTTGGTGCTCCTGTTTTTGCAGTGCTGGCAGCTGCGTGCAGTGCCTGTGTGTCCCTGCCGTGCATGGCAGGCAGTGCCCCTGCACTGGTGGCACACAATGCGCCTGTGTTTGGGTGGTGAGAAGCTGTCTCTGAGCCTGGCCGGCTCCCATCGGGTTGCTGGCAGCAGGCTGCCTGCAGTCCACCCTGTTAGTGTGCCTAGTTGGGTCTAATTACAGTTTGTGTGGTGACGAAGAGGGTGGACAGTGGCAGGAGTGGCTTCCTGTCCCTTGGAGGAAGCCAGGGCTGAGGTTTCAATGACTGGGTTGCTCACTCCAGCAGGGTGGTGCAGGAACTTTGCAAGCCGGGACCGGTTCTTTGGGGCAATGGGTGGTGGAGGCTGCCAGGAGCCCATGACTGGCCCAGCCCCTGCAGCCCCTTCCCTCGGGGATTGTTCCAGGACCATGTGCAGTCCCACATGGCAGAGCGGGTGCACTGAGAAGGATGTGCCAGGGAAGTGGGCTGGGGCGGAGCGATCCCTAACCTCCCGTGTCTGTGTCTCCTCCAGCTTCCTTGCAGCGCAGGATGAACCCACTGGCATCCTGCCTGAGCCTGTGGCTCCTCTTGCAGCTCCCTGCCCTGGTCTCTGGGACACGTGTGGTCTACAAAGTGGCGGAGGAACAACCCCCCAACACCCTCATAGGGAGCCTGGCCTCCGACTACGGCTTCCCGGATGTGGGGCACCTCTACAAGCTGGAAGTGGGGGCCCCATACCTACGTGTGGATGGCAAGACTGGGGACATCTACACCACAGAGACCTCCATCGACCGGGAGAGCTTGCGTGAGTGCCAGCACCTCCTGCCCGGAGAGCCTTGCTTCCTGGAGTTCGAAGTGTCCATCACCGACCTGATCTTGAACAGCAGCCCACGCCTGCTCGAGGGGCAGATAGAGGTGCTCGATATCAATGACAACACCCCCAACTTTGCCTCGCCCGTTCTCACCCTCTCCATCCCTGAAAACACCAACATTGGGACGCTCTTCCCCATCCCCCTGGCCATGGACCGGGACTCAGGCCCCAACGGCGTTGCCTCCTATGAGCTGACGGCTGGTCCGGAGGCACAGGAGCTCTTTGGGCTGCAGGTGGCCGAGGATCAGGACGAGAAGCAGCCACAGCTGATTGTCATGGGGAACCTGGACCGGGAGCAGTGGGACTCCTACGATCTGACAATCAAGGTGCAGGACGGGGGCAACCCACCACGGGCCAGCAGTGCTCTGCTTCGCATCACCATCCTGGACATGAACGACAATGCACCCAAGTTTGAGAAGGCTCTGTACGAGGCAGAGCTCTCTGAAAACAGCCCTGTGGGGCACTCTGTCCTCCAGGTGAGTGTGCGGGCTTTCTTCTCCTCCCCAGCTCTGCTCCTACCTGGCTGCAGCAGGGACAACTTGGGAAGCATTGACAGGGCCGCTCGCTGCCCTGGTTCCTCTGGGGAGAAGGGAGGATTGGACAGAGAAGCCCACAGTGTCACCTGGGGCCAGCAGGCAGGCAGGTCCCTGGGATGTCACATCTGCTCAAACAAGGTTGGAGAGGATGTGCAGGAAGGCGCAGCCAGAGCAGGGGCTGCAGGACATGGCCGAGGGGCAGCAGCAGGGCGGGCGGGTGTGCGGGAGCAGGAAGCTGGGTTACTGGGAGGGTTGGGACCCGATGTGCACGGGCAGTCTGGCTTCAGGCCAGACCAGTCTCAATGCTGCCTGCAGACAAGACATAGACTCTTTCATAAGTTGCATTCCCTTGGCTGCTCCGTGGAGACTCAGGCTCGCACAGGAGGTGGGGGGCAGGCAGCATCGCTGCTGCCTATCTGGGGGGGCTGCCCAC
Organism: Sclerurus mexicanus; assembly: GCA_013396755.1. Classification (NCBI taxonomy): domain Eukaryota; kingdom Metazoa; phylum Chordata; class Aves; order Passeriformes; family Furnariidae; genus Sclerurus; species Sclerurus mexicanus. Next base: position 30,827 of record VWZF01003942.1, on the reverse strand, counting down.
GGCTCCAGGGGTGCCTTGCTGTCTGTAGGGAGCAGGGGCTCTGCTCTGTCTCAGGCAGCGGTGCAAACTGGCCCAGGGAGCCCAGGGGGGTGGATCTTGGTGGATTTGGCTTGGAGGGGGCATTGAGATGATAGTAGTCGACATCTGTTTATCTGCAGCTGCCATCTTAATAAGCGGAGCGCGGCCAGCTCTCATCTGCTTGCTAATTCTGATGTGAATTTTTTAAGAATTCATTTTTCACTGTTAAGAGAATGGAAGTTGGAAGCAGATAAGGGAGCTGCATGGCCGGGAGGAGAATGGGCTGAGACGCCGCTGCTGCCATTGCTCAGCTTTTATCTTTCAGGGGGAAAATGACTTCCGCCTGTTTTGTGAGTGGAGGTAAAAGGTGGAATTTACATTTAACAACTTTCGTTCTCCATCCAAATCTGCTGAGCAAGATAACGGCGGAGCAGCAAATGGTGCAGAGAAGAGGCTGCTCAGAGAGCCGATTAGGGAGGCAAATGTTAGACAAACCTCATCTTCTTTAGAAAGCAAATAATAGGTGTAGAGGTAGGTTTATGGGAATGCAGAGCCCCTGACGGGTGGGCAGGGATGGACGGTGCTGTGAAGAGCTTAGGCAGCCCCAGTCCCCCTTGGCTGCATCCTGGGATGCTGGGATGGAGCTGCTGCAGCTCCACACATCGTTGCCTTCCTCCTCATCCTCACCTTAGCCAGGCAGATGCTCGAGCCCCTCCTTGGGGCACAGCTGGAGAGGTCCCTCCCCACTGCTGGCTCGCTCTCCGCAGCATGGTTCCTGAGGATTCCCTGCGTGCCGGAGCTGGCCAGGAGGGGACCACAGCCAACCGGCCCAGCCGGTTTCACTGGAAGAGCAAGGCAAAGCCTCCCTGCCGGAGGGCGGCTCCCAGCTGCTCTGCCAGTCCCAGGCTCTTTGCCCCACAGTCCTTGGCCCCAGAAGAGGAAATCCTGGTTTTTCCCCCCCAGCTGTCCTCAGGGAAGGCCACAGCGGTTTGTGGAGGGGCTCACTGTGCTAGACCCTTCTGCTCACCTTTTGTCCCTCTGTCCCACAGGTGAAAGCCAATGACTCGGACCAGGGCGCCAATGCCGAAATCGACTACTCCTTCCACCAGGCCTCGGACATGGTGCGGCGGCTGCTGCGCCTGGACCGCGCCACGGGGCTCATCACCGTGCAGGGGCCCATCGACCGCGAGGACGTTGGCACCCTCAAGTTCTCTGTGTTGGCCAAGGACAAGGGCGCCAACCCCAAGAGCGCTCGCACCCAGGTGGTGGTCACCATCAAGGACATGAACGACAACGCGCCGTCCGTAGAGATACGAGGCATAGGGCTGGTCACCCACCAGGATGGCATGGCCAACATCTCGGAGGACGTGCCAGTAGAGACAGCAGTGGCTCTGGTGCAGGTGTCCGACCGAGATGAGGGTGAAAACGCTGTGGTGACCTGTGTGGTGGCTGGTGATGTCCCATTCCAGCTGCGGCAGGCTAGTGAGACGGGGAGCGACAGCAAGAAGAAGTACTTCCTACAGACGACCACGCCGCTGGACTACGAGTCGGTGAAGGAGTACACTATTGAGATTGTGGCGGTGGACTCGGGGAACCCGCCCCTCTCCAGCACCAACTCTTTGAAGGTGCAGGTGGTGGACGTGAATGACAACGCACCTGTCTTCAGCCAGAGCTTCACCGAGGTGGCCTTCCCTGAGAACAATGAGCCCGATGACCTGGTCATGGAGGTGAGTGCTACTGATGCTGACAGTGGCTCCAATGCCAAGCTGGTTTATTCCCTGGTGACGGACCCCGCCTCCAAGGGCTCCTTCACCATTGACCCTGACTCTGGGGAGATCCGGGTGAAGGCAGTGCTGGACCGAGAGCAGCGGGAACGCTACGAGTTCCTGGTGGTGGCGGCAGATAAGGGCAGCCCCAGCCTGAAGGGCACAGCGTCTGTGGCCATCAACGTCATGGACAGGAATGACAATGACCCCAAGTTCATGCTGAGTGGCTACAACTTCTCGGTGATGGAGAACATGCCACCCCTCAGCCCTGTGGGCATGGTGACGGTGATTGATGCTGACAAAGGAGAAAATGCCCGTATCCACTTGTCGGTGGAGCAAGACAATGGGGATTTTGTCATCCAAAATGGCACTGGCACCATCCTCTCCAGCATCTCTTTTGACAGGGAGCAGCAGAGCACCTACACCTTCCGACTCAAGGCAGTGGACGGTGGGGATCCTCCCAGATCTGCCTACGTAGGGGTGACCATCAATGTCTTGGATGAGAATGATAATGCCCCCTTTATCACTTCACCCTCCAATGCCACCTATAAGCACATCCTGCCCCACACCAGCCCTGGCCAACAGGTGAGCAAGGTCAAGGCAGAGGACATTGACTCCGGCGTCAACGCAGAGCTGATCTACAGCATCACAGGAGGCAACCCCTTCGAGCTCTTCCAGATCTCCCCGCAGAGCGGAGACATCACCCTGGAGAAGGAGATCCTGCGCAAGCACCACGGCCTGCACCGCTTGGTAGTGCGTGTCAATGACAAGGGCAAGCCCTCGCGGCATGGCACAGCGCTGGTTCACTTCTATGTCAACGAGACGCTGGCCAACCGCACGCTGCTGGACACGCTGGTGGGGCACAGCCTGGACACCCCGCTCGACATAGACATTGCTGGGGACCCCGAATACGAGCGCAGCAAGCAGCGAAGCAACATCCTCTTCGGAGTCATCGCCGGCATCGTGGCCGTCACCCTCGTCATCGTGCTGGTCGTCCTGGTGCGCTACTGTCGGCAGCGGGAGGCCAAGAGCGGCTACCAGGCAGGCAAGAAGGAGACCAAGGACCTGTATGCACCCAAGCAGGCCAGCAAGAGTGGTAAGAGCAAGAGCAAGGTGAAGAAGAGCAAATCTCCAAAGCCGCCCAAGCCCACGGAGGATGAGGAGGAGACAGGGCTGCAAAAATCTCTCAAGTTCAATCTCATGAACGACTCTGTCAGCGACAGCCCCCGAATCCACCTGCCCCTCAACTACCCACCGGGCAGCCCGGACTTGGGTCGCCACTATCGCTCCAACTCACCGCTGCCCTCCATCCAGCTGCAGCCTCAGTCACCCTCTGCCTCCAAGAAGCACCAAGTGGTGCAGGACCTGCCGGCCACCAACACTTTTGTTGGCACCGGGGACAACAACTCAACGGGCTCCGAGCAGTACTCGGACTACAGCTACCGCACCAATCCCCAGAAATACACCAACAAGCAGGTAGGAGAGCTCATCCTGAGGCCGGCAGCGGCCCCCCCGCTGCACCGGGGAGCCATCTGGACAGAGGTGTGGGAGTGAGCGTGGACTGGCCCCCAGCCCTGCATGCGAGGCCTGGGGGGCTGGCAGAGGACTACCCCGGAGCCGAGCCGTGGAGCCTGGTCATGGGGCAGGGAGGGGTTGGGGATGGTGGGGGGGAGGCCAGAAACTGTCGGAGCCCTTGTCAGAGTGCCCGAGGCTGGGTCCTGGTGGCGCTGCCTGGGTGACGGTGATCGAAGGGCACTGCATGTGTGTGCCTGTGCATGTGGGGCTCTGGGGAGGGAACCCCACCTGCCCGTGTCCCCTTTGGGACTGGCTCGAAGAGCATCGAGGAGGGCGATGCCCCCCCTCCCATCCATCTCTCTGCTTGGGCTGGCTCATGGGGAGGAGAGACTGGTCTTGCTCCTGCCACAGCTCTGGGCAGCCAGTTTCCAGTCCTGCCCTGGTCTAGGGAGCAGCGAGGAAGGCACTGGCCTTGCTGTTGCCAGCCCAGCTCTGCTGGTGTGGCTGAACCTTCCACCATCCCTTCAACCAAGGCGCCTCAAAGGGAGTTCAGCGCCCGCTGCGGCTGCCCGGGCAGGTGGGGCCAGGTGGAGGAGCAAAGCTCTGCCTTTTTCCCAGGCTCAGGCTTTGGCTTCCCCCAGGCTTGGGCCGTCTGCCATAGCCGGCACGGGGAAAGCCAGGTTTCCTTAGCGCGAGCATCGGGCCCGGAGCTGTGGCTCTGTGGGAGCCGCATGGCGGTGGCTGCGGGGATGGAGAGCGGATCCCGGAGGCGCAGGCACGGGTCTGTCCTTGTGCCAGGGCTGGGTCTCGTGCTCGGGGCTGGGGGAGTGGGGCACCGGGGTCTCTGCTGTGGTCGGGTCACTGCTCTTGGTGTAGTCGGCGGGTTCTGCTGCGTGCGGGGCAGGGCGGAGGCAGGTCTTGGCTGTGGATGGGGAAGGGCTGCTCGCTGGTGTGCACTAGAGCTTGGAGCTGTCCCGGGATGTTGTGGGGTGAGCACAGAGCTTGCAGGACCCTCTTTCTTGAGCTGTCTGGCCAGTTAGCTTGCACCACGTTTCTGCTTTGGCACCTATCAGGCCTGTCCTTAACTAGCTAGGGAGGGAGAGGGGGGATGAGTGCCTGTGGCTTTGCCTTCTTCCTGGGGCCCCGTGGGTGAGGAGCACCCACTCCCCCCGTGCTGTACCCCCGTGCCCTATGGAGACCCCTGCTCCCTTCTTTGTACCCCAGTGAGCGGCAGGCTGGGCTCCTGCCGTGGGGCTGAGCTCAGCTGCCCTGTTGGATTGACTTCAATAAAGTTTTCTATTTTTGACCGGTTGTGCCTTATTTTCCCTGATGCCCTTGAAGATGCTGTTGCTCCCAGCAATTTCCCAGGTGTATCTTCCATGTCCTCAGCCACTGAAGCACCCAGGCCCCACAGAGCCCAGAACTGATGCTCACATGGGCACAAACACATCTCCACAAACCCTCCACCAAGCGCCAGTGTGGCCAGTCCAGAGGCCTCACGGTGCTGACCCCTAATTCCCAAGTTGACATCTCCCATCTCTAGTCACTGCCTGGCCCTCTACGGATGCAGCTTTCTCCAGGACATGGTTCACAGCATATGCATGTACACACACAAACACACATTTGTGAATGTGGAAGCAGTCCGAGCCACAGATCAACCAGCCCAGCTTTCTTCCACTCCACCATCCTCCCTCAGACCTTCTCCTGGTTGATCCCCACATCCTCTTGAGCCCCACCCATGACCCAAAGCCAGTGCATGGAGGAGCAGATCTCTGCCATGCGGTGCCTGGCTACCATGACCCAAATCCTGCCAGGAAGGGTGGAAGGCGCCTGCTCTCCCCTGCCGCAGTGCTGCAATGAGGGCGCACGCGGTTGCAGATGGAGCCTTGGCGTGTCAGCAGCACCGGGGGGAAGCACCCGGATCAAGGTGCTCCCCCACGCTGGGATGAGTCGGGAAGGAGAGGTGCTCCCAGGAAAGCTTGCTGCCAGCAGCAGGGTGATGGAACCAGGCAGACACGCTCCCCATAAAGATGGCTCTGCCCCTCCTGGTGGAGTGGATGGGGGTGATGCTGCTGCTGTGGGGCTTGCTCAGAGTCTTGTCTCCAGCTGGCTGGAGAGAGGATGGATTCTGATAGGCAGGAGCACCACAACAGCCCTTTTCCCAGGCCCTGGATGGGTCCAGCCTACACCACCCTTCCACCATCCCAGCATCACATCTGAAGGACCCCCTCCCTGGTCACCCATTCCGGTTTCTTATTTCAAACTGGGGCAAATATCCCTGCACCCATCACAGCAGCTTCACCTCTTCCCCAGGGCCTCCAATTGGCCACACCAGGCTGCCAGGGAAGAGGAGCTCTGGCGCTGGGAGAGATTAGATCATCCGGGGAAACCAGTGGTTCTGGCTTCGGTGGTTTCAGCCCTGTGCCAGCCTTGGCTCTCACAGCCTCCTCGTTTGTTTTGCTAACAGCATAAGGTTTTATCTTGAACCATTCAGGAAGTGTCTGGGCCTCCTGGGCAGGCAGGGCTGGGACCCGCGGGGAGATGCGATGGCTGCAGAGGAGGAAAGGAGACACCAGCAACCACCTAAATAACTGGTCCCCGCAGGGCTGGGCAGGGCAGTCTGGGGGCTTGGCTCAGCCCTGCCATCTGCTTCCCTTTGGGAACTTTCTGGGAGAAGTTTCCCTTCCTTCTTGTCTCCGCAGCTCTTTGATGAACCTGGGGTGAGAACATAGACGTGTGGGGAGTGGCTCGCTCTTCTGCCCGTCTCCCAGGCTCCATCCTTTTATACCGGGGGCGGGTGGGTTATGCTACATCCTTTCCCGGCTGCACAAACCCAAGTTTGCCCCGGGTCCTAAGAGCCCCTCACCATCCCAGAAGGTGGCTGGAGTGGTGTTAACTCCAGCGAGCTCAGCAGAGGTGGCTGTACCTGCCCGCGGGCTCCGGAGCGCGGTGCAGCATTAATTACTCTCTGCAGGGGGGATAAGAGGAATATTGTAGCTGTAATGGACAGAAATGAAATTGTCTTGTTTTAGAATTTAGCTCAGAGCCTCCATAAATTGCAGGTTTAGGTGTTGGCAGATGTCTGGGAAAGTCTCCTACCGTCCTGGGTCAGTGGGTTTTCTCAAGGTCGTTCACGTGGAATGAGCTGATAAATGGATCCAGCAACGAGCTGCAGATGGAGCTGAGGGTTCATGGGGGACCTGCCCTGTTTTTCCCCAGTTTCAAAGAGACGTGCTAGGAGCAGATCCTGTGCGCTGCGAATCAGCTCCTGCTCCCGGGATCAATCGGACTTGGGTCAGATTTGGCTCTGCTGTGCAAAGACCAAATGAGGGAGCGTTGTGGTGAGGTCCCAGGGCGTGCGGATCCCGGGCTGTGCTGAGAAGAGTGGCTGGGCTCATCAAGACCCAGCAGCTTGTGAGCATCACTGGGTGCTTGGAGGAGCTGGGGGAAACCAGAGGGGTCATACACCGTGCTGGCTTCTGGGGCGCTGGTGGGGATGCTGAGAGCCCAATGGCAAGGCAGGAATGTGCAGTGGCTCCTGGTCATTCTGTGCTGGGGGACTTTGCTTGATGGCAGGGAGTGGTGCCTATACCTGGGAGAGCACTGTGAGCTATTTGGAACCTCAAAATGTAGAGCTTCAGCCATGGGAGACGAGCAACCCGCTGGTATGGGCTGGTGTGCACAGCCAGAGACAGCGTGGGTGTGTGCAGGCTGTGCTGCGGGGGGAGGTGACAGCCAGCACCCCGTGGAGGGGTCAGTGGTCTCTGTCACAGGGGGTGGCAGAGTTGCAATACAGGCTGTGGGTCGGGGGTAGGTGATGCAGGGAATGCAGCTGGAGTCTTCCCCAAAGGAGGCGGCACAGGGAGAGGTACAAACCCTGTCCCCCAAGGAGGTGGCAGTGGGGTGTGCGCAGCCTGTACTGCAGTGGGAGGTGACAGTGGGGTACACGGCCACAGGGAGCAGTGGCAGTGGGGTGCACACAGCCTGGACATGGCAGGAGGTGACCGCGGGCTGTACGTCGTGTGCAGTCTTGGGCAGGTGACGACTCCTCTAAGCAGCACATCTGCAAGGAGGCAGTGGCACTTGCTGTCCCTGACCCATGAGGAGAGCATCGGGTCTCTCCTGCCTGACAGTCCCTGGCCCCACCAGCACTTGGGATCTTTTGCTCCCCTGAAGGTTCACCCAGCCTGTGCTACCTCCTGGGGCTCCCCACGTTGGGCTGGGTGACTTGCAGCCCAGTTCCCCTCTTCCCACTCTGCTGAGAAAGGGGCTGCTCATTCCTCCCTGCCCTCCTCTTCCTCTCCCTTCTCAGACCCCCAACCTCTCCCCTGCCTGATGCTCTTGGAGCCAGCATTGGCCTGTGGTGAACGTGGCCTTCCCTAGCCATGGGGGACTCCCTTTTTTTTCCCCCACAGTCTCTGCTCTTTTCTTTCACAATTGTATCTGCTGCACTCCACAGTTCTCTCCTGATTTCCCGTGGCTTTCCCCTCTGCACCAGTCTCTCCTGATGGGCTGTGTCCTGGCCCTGGTGCAGAGGGATGGTACAGAGGGATGCTGAGCTCTCTGCAGCACAGGGCTGAGTCCCTGGCTGGCTCTGACAGCCGAGCGTGGATCCCCTGTGCGATGAAAGCCCTGGCTGTGTGGGCAGCCACCCGCTCCAACCCACACTGATTGATATTCCCAGCACTGCTCTGCCCGCTCGGCCGGGCTCTCAGCTGCAGTGCTGTTCCCTGGAGCGGGGCCCAGCCCTGCAGCCTCCTTAAATCCGACACCCAAATCCTGGGGCAAAACCCGGTGCTGTGACAGCATGTGTCCCCAGGCACCTGGTGGTCCCTGCGTGTCCCTGGGCACTTGGGGATCCCCGTGTGTCTCTAGACATTTGGTGGTCCCTCCGGCTAGACAGTATCCAGGAGGCTGCGGATGGGGTGAAGGGAGGAGGGTGGGATGCAGCTGGAGGGGTTGGAGCGTGGGATGTTCCCAGGTGAGGACAGAGCCGGGATGTTCTGGAATGGGATGGGGTGGGATGGAGAGGAGGTTGGGGTAATGAGAGGGTGTGTGATGTAGGGCAGGACAGGGAGGGGTGTTGTGGAGGAGGGTGAGGAGGGCTAAAGGATGCCTGGGGCAAAGGGCACAGAGTGGCTCTGTCCCTGGGAACTGTGTCAGCTCGAGGTGGGGAGGGCAGCCCTGGAAGGGTGTGGGGCAGCAGAGAAGAGGTGGATGCTGTGGCCTTGTGTCCCTGGAGCTGGTGTCCACCCAGGAGCCCTGGAATGAATCCCTCCATGTGGAGCTGTGCAGAGAGAAGGATCCCTTCCTGTGCATGGCTCATGGGGTGTTGGACAGTCGAGAGCTCCTGTGGTGCCCTGCCAAAACTCCCCTGTTCTTCTGAGCTCTGCCACTGGAGCTGAGCCCCATGCCAGGCCCAAAGCACCTTCCTCCCCCTCCTCCCTCATCCCCACACATACCTGTCATGTGAGAGTACCTGCCCAAGAAACCCCAGGCACGGCCCATCCCCCTGGCAGAGCTGTGCTCCCACCTGCTGCCCTGCAAGCTGGTGGATCCAAGATGCAGTTGCACAACCCCAGCTCTGCTCTTAGGAGAAACCAAGATGGTCAACGCAGATTACTCCAAAGGGGACTTTTCCTGCAGTGCCCCGATCCTTCAGTGCCCCAGCAAGCACAGCCTGCTCATCTAGGGCAGAGGAAGGCTGAACATGGGTGGGGAGGCAGCACAGGCTGCCTCTGGTCACCTCTTATACCAGCTGCAGTGTCTGTCAGTCCAACCTTGATGAAAGTCAGTCTTGGGAGCCTGGGTCATCTGTGAATCAGACTCACTCAGCCTCCCCATAACAGGCCATTTACTGATCTTGTCTTCTTGTCTTGACCCTTTCAGTACTTCAAGGCGGCTTATAAAAAAGATAGAAAGTGACTTTCTAAATGGGAAGATAGTAATAGGACATGGGGGAACAGTTTTAAACTAAAAAAGGAGAGATTTGAGTTAGATATTGGGAAGCAGTTCTTGTCTGTGGGGGTGGTTCACATGCTTCAACTCTGGCACAGGGTGCCCAGAGAAGCTGTGGCTGCCCCATCCCTGGAAGTGTCCAAGGCCAGGTTGGACAGGGCTTGGAGCAACCTGGTCTGTGGAAGTTGTCCTTGCCCATGGCATGGGTTTGGAATAAGATGAGCTTTAAGTTGCCTTCCAACCCAAACCTTTCTGTGATTCTATTCTCTCTGACTTTCTGGAGGTCTCAGTCTTCACCCTTGAGGACCTGCTTTCCGTGTCCCACCAGTAGTAAAGGTTTCTTTTCCCAGTGATGTTCCCAATTTAACCCTGTGGCTGAGAGCACAAGAGGAAGAGGAGGTCAGACAGAGACCAGAAAGAAAACAACTCCTCCGGATCCCTTAAAAACATCTCCTAGTTGTTTTGCATCAATGTCTTGTGTGGTGTAAGCTGTTTACTGCCTCAGTCCTTCAGATGCTCGCAGGGAAGCGTGGGTGGGTTTGTGGTAGGAGAGTGGGATGTGACCTGCTGGGAGAGCAGGAGAAAGCTCGTACACTATCTCATCATTTACATCCATTTTGGCACTCACAGCCGTGCCTTGTGGGTCCTGCCCAGAGATCCCTGAAGATGCCCCTGCCCCGGGAGGTAAATATCCTTCTGAGCACCTCCTTGCTTGCAAAATCCCCACCTCTGATCTCCTATCTGCACATGGCACGGCGGATCTTGGCGGGTTTCATCAAAGCTGTTCCAGGCCATCACTTGGGGAGGGCAGCGAATCACCACCTCCCTCCCTTGGAACTGATCCTGCTCCGTGGCAAAGCTGTCGAAGCAGAGTGCCCTGATTCAGCTCCTCTGAGACATCTTTAAAGGCCTGAGCAACCTGAAAGCCTGGAGCTATTTTGCTCCCACATGGCCTGGTTTTCACATCCTCCAAAATCCCCGATGCTCCGGAGCAGCTGCAAAGCTGCTGCCGAGGAGACTCTGACAGATATCCGGCCCTGCTGGGGGGGGAACCTCTTGTCTGAGCTCTGGACTGAGATCCTGCTCGAAATGTCTTGCTGAAGTGATGTCTGATGTTCCTCTTACACTAATCTATTAATCTTTCTGCTTCTTCATCAAAAGCACTCAAGGCCTGTAGAAAGCAAAATCAGTGTTTCAGATGTCTGAAGAGCCCTTCGTTATTATTCAGGCTGGGCAAGACCTTTTTGGGTGTTGTGATTCAAGGCTCTGGAAGTGCCTGGAGGAGCTTGGTCTGGTTTTTTTTTTCCAAGGATTTCAAGTGGATCACAGTTTATTAGGGGTGTCTCTTGCCAAGAGAAGAGAGCTCAGAAACATGCTCTAATGTTCAGGAAATTTGTCTTGAGCCATGATCTGCAAGGTGTGACCCAAGGACTTGACAGCTCTCCCAGGATGTGAGGACAGCTTATCCATACCAGGGACCCTGTGCCAGACCTGGTAATGCCAGAGCAGTGCAAGCAAGAGAAGTGGCCCTAACAAGCCTCACCTTATTACTTGTCCTACCTGTTTGATGTCTCCAAATGAAGGCTTGACTTACCCAGTATCACCGTTCATCAGGAGGTGCAGGTTGGTTGCAGACCACTAAAGTGAGGGCTCTGCCCAACAGAGCAAGTTGGTGCACAGACTTATGAAATAGGCACAATTCCTTGAGCAAACAGGAAAAGCTTCTGCCTTTTGCCAGTGAAAACAAGAGGTGGTGAGAGAACAGGTTTGCCCTCAGAGGAAAAATTTCAATTTGAAAGCAAATCAGGAAGAATTGGCAATTTTTTTCCCTATTTCCCAAGTCGATCAATATACATATTATAAATATTTTTTCCTAGTAGTTTCTAAAGGCATGATTCCGACCGACCTTTTTGAATTGAGCATCATAATTAATACTTGCCTTGCATTCTGAAGTGAGAAGTACCTTTGCAAGAGCATCATTTTTTCATTTTTACATGTCAGCAAAGATCTCCCCCCTGCCCCAACCATGAAACAAGAAACTCACTTGAATAATGATCTGATTTCAGGAAATTGACAGGTTTTCCGTGCAGAGTCTTCTGCTGAAGCATTCCTGGTTCTCTCTGGTTTTTTAAATAGAGTCCTGAGTCTATGGCTTAGGAACCCCTGCTCCCCCCAGAGCTTTCAATACTCTCTGTCAGCTCCACTGGGTGCAACTGGGAGCCAGATTAGCTCATTATTTTCCCAGCATTATTTCCCCACTCTACAGCTGTTGGATTCCTCAAGGGCTTTGTTCAAGTGTTACTCCCAGTCCTGGAACCTTTTTCTCCCTGGGATCTTCAGATGGTTTTAACGTGATTACGAGACCTCCTTCTGTGTCCTGGGCAATTTCCACTCTACACCAACCATCTACAAAATAGCTCTATTATCAGCTTGATAGTGATAGACATTTCAGGACACCACGGCCAGTCCAATTGAGACATTTTTCCATAAAGATTATGACCCCTTTAGATTTTATGAGTCACCCTTCAGATGATTTATTTCCATATTTTCCTTTCCAATCTTCATTTCACCCAAAGAAAAGCCAAATTGCACATCCTCGATGGGCTCAGAGCTCTGATAGGCTGAGGGGTTAGGCAAGCTCTGTCCCGAGGCTGTCTAAATGGGTTTCTAATTGCGTTAGATCTTGCTATGAGTTAGATAAATTCGATCTGACCAGGCAGGTTGGCACCGGGCTTTGGCGGCTTCTTTGAGCATCATGCAAATTTCAGGAGGCTTCAGGGCACCTATGTGGAGTCAGCCCACATTTTACCCAGATTTATTCATTAAATAGTGCCTCGGGATGTGATGTCCATTTTAGGATGGCTGTTCTGCTATCATTATTTCGGCAGGACTTGGAGACTGTCTCTTCTGTCTGCAAGGTCAGCACTCACTAATTGTCAGCAGTGGCAGCCATGCGAGCAGCCACTTAGAAGGGTGAGCAGTTGCTTTTTGGATAATACTTGGTTTGGGAGGTGGAATCCAATGGATTCCTGTGTGTGTTTCCTCCTGTTGCAGATTCCTTCTGTAGTATTGTCTGCTAGCAGTGGAAGAGCTGAAGAGTTGTTGGGAACAACCCTCATGTCAGACACTGGGATCGGGATGGACACAAGGATTTTTGGGCAGACCACAGCCATCAAATGAGACCTAACAAGCATTAGATGGATCAGAACTGTCAGCCCTGTGGCTGATGTGCCCTGTGGGACCCCAGTAGCTTTGATGGGGGTGACCCCAGTAAATTGCCAGAATGGTAGATCAGAGAGCTGGGCCTTTAATTCTGCTGGTAGTCCTGTCCAGAATTTTCAGTGTTCTTCTGCAGACGGCACCTTCCATGGAAAAATTTTGGTTTGAATGCAGGAAGGGTCTTAGAAGTGCGCACATACCATATATTTGCTTAGACCTGGGTCCATCTATCTCCCTCCCTCATCTGTGGTGGCTGAAGCTCCTGCCTGGGTGCTCCAGCCCTCCCTTGTCCAAAGCAGGGAGAGCCACTGGGACCTGTTCCCTTGCTGTGCACCAGCTCTTTCCTCAATTCCTTCATGTTGTGTTAAAAGAGAGCAATCCATCAGTGCTGGGAATGCATCTCTGGGTGTCTCAGTTTGCTTAATGAAGTGATAGCCAGTCCTTGTGCCTCTGAACATCTGGAGATGCTGTGGCAGGGCAGGGAGGGAACTCTGGGGCAGACAGGATCCCCAGGCCACTGAGGAGACCTGGGGAACACGGGAGGGAGCGGCACAGTCCCTGAGGAACAGAGAGTTATCGTAGATGCCAAGAGGTGACACCAAGCCAGGGCAGTGTTTGCCTTTGCTGCTGGTACACAAATGCCCTCCCTCCCGGTGCTGCTGTGCCAGGTAACGCCCTGAGCTCTTCACATCCCCTCCAGGCATGGCAGGGTGGGTGCAGAAGGAGAGGGAAATACTCTTAGGGGGCTTCTTCTCCAAAAATCAGCGCAGTGGCCAGACAACCCTTGCTGCTGGGGTAGCAAGGGAAAGGGCAGGAAGAGCTGTCTGTGCTCTGATCCATCCTCGCCCCAGAACAGCAGCAGAAGCACTCGCTGTTGTCAGACGAGCTGTAAAATGGTCGGCTGTTTTTACTGCCACGAGCTGAACTGGTGTCCTGTTTTCTAGAGCTTGAGCATTGCCCCGGATGGATTTGGCAATTCAGGTCCAGCTTTCCTCGAGGCTTGCCCTGGTTTCCATGGACATAATATTCTCCTCAGCCTCCTGCTCTGAAGCCTGTGTTGCTTCGGGCTGGAGCTGTGCTCCTCTCCAGGCACGACACTGGCAAATTAAATAATTCCCACGCGCCGCAAAGGCCCTGCACGGGAAAAGCTGGATTGGTGTAGTTCAGAGCACGGTTCCTGGGCTTATCTTTTGCTTTTTCTCTCAGTAACCAGGGATGTTGCCTCGCTCCAGGTTGGTTTGTAACAGAGAGGGGCTCCTGAATTCATCTGAAGTTGACTAACTCCGGTGCCACAATGGCTCCCTTGTCACTTATTTTTATATTCCGGGCGTTGGGTCTGACATTGCCTTTCACTCTCAGCCCTGTGAGTTGCTGCATTGTGGCGGCTGTTGGGGAAGCAAGCTCCTTTGGCAGCTGCCTGAAAGGCCGGGGAGGCTTCTGGCATGTGGGGAGGCGCAGGAGCTGCCAGATGAGCCCGTGAGCCGCGGATCCTGCTTTGGCATCAGCAGCGAGGGAGTTAAGGCTGTGGATATTTGCACCGCTCCGGCGTCAATCGGCGCTCGGGGAGGGAGCAGGGTGGCTCACCACCAACCCCGGCAGCAGGAAAAGGGTGCCCGGGGCGGATTTTACGGTTTCCTTTGGGAACAATGGAATTTCGGGACCGCATCCCCTGCTTCTCGGTCCGCGCCGTCTGCGCGGAGGGCGATGCCGTGAGTTTGCGGGGAGCCGGTGCGACGCCCCGCAGCCCCCAGCGCTCCCAGCGCTCCCAGCGCTGCTCCCGTTTGTTTTCCCCAAGTTCAGCAAGGAGAGCCAGCATGGCGAGGGTCCCGATCAGAGCTGGGAATGTTTTAATGAAGGGGAGAGGCGGGAGCGAGCAGAGCGGGGCTGAGGAGGGAGGGGGTCTCCTTAGTCCCCATCCAGCATCCGTGGCTGGGGGTCCTCATAGAATCACAGACCCATTAAGGCTGAAAAAACCCCTCCAAGACCATCAAGCTTTGACCGGTCACCATCTCCTCACCCAGCCCAGAGCACCGAGTGCCACATCCAGACGTACCTTGAACACCGGGAATGAGGACTCCACCGCCTTCCTGGGCAGCCCTTTCCAATGCTTAACCAGCCTTTCCATGAAGAAATTTTTCCGAATATATTTTTTCCCTACCATGGCATCAGCACGGGCAGGGACTGGCGTTGGGGGGTTTGAGGAGTGTGCCCAGGCAGGCTGGGCAAAGCTGTCGGGGATAGCCCAAGAAAATTCCTCATCGAAACAAGTTCCTGCTCCTTCTGACAAGCCCCAGAACTCCAACCATGGGTGTGATCCCAGCTTCCCCGATGTGGGAATGCTGTGGCAGGGCTGGAAGAGGCAGAGAGAAGGGCAGCACATCTCTGCACACTGCAGAGGACACAGCAGAGCACGATGCAGCATGGATTTGTGGAATTGGAAAGGGGTAGAGCGAGGAGCAATTGTTTTTTCTCACAACCCTGCAGGTAGGAGAAGTTCAAGGCAAAATTACTAGGCAGCAGATATAGAACCAAAGGGCTTTTCCACGGAGCGGAGAGTTCATTGCTGCAGGATGCCATGGAGGCTGGGAGCAGGCACAGACTCAAAAAGGCAAGAGAGCACTTCACAGAGGATGGGGGTCTTTAAATGTAGAGCTACAAACCATTCCTTTTCAAGAAAAAAACCTGAGCTGTGGCAGCATGGAAGCACAGAAAGCTACAGGATTTACCAGGGGATGAACATCTTCATCAGTGTATCTGCCGGAGGCAGCCGCCAGTGCTGGTGCTCCCTGGGGAAAGAGTGGGATGGGGTTCGGTTTGTTCCTCAGATTTAGGGGCTGGCACAGGTCTCTCCATCAGGAATATAAGTGCGAGCACTGGGGAGCCCTTGAAAGGAGTTCTTTTCCAGAGCCACAATTTCTCAGCTGAGAAAATAGACAGCTTTGCCCCAAATCCTGTTTCAGCGCAGTGGCAAAGTGGAGGCAGCAGTTAGAAATAGAAAACCAATAAATACTGGGGGAAAGGGAGGGAGTGGATAGCAATTAGTAGAAATGAGTAGTTATGGAGTGTAGAAAATTAACAAGGAAAGCCAAAGACATTGGGGGAAAATCAATTTTGACAAGGTAAACACAATAAGTACTTTAAAAAATGCGCTAGGAAGAGGTGGAATCTGGTAGCTGTCAATTCCAACTGGAGGTTGCAAAATTGCTAATTATGTAGAAAAATGCAAAAGTATTCAATGAATAGTTGTAGAAATTTGGACTGAGACATAACAACGTAGGATTGTAGTACCTGCCAATGCGTTGGTAACCAGCGAAGTCATTCAAAATTGTCTCGAAATAGTGATATTTGACATAATTGAATGAAATAATTTTTACCGAAGAGTATTGAAGAGTCTGGAGTAGGATCTCTCTGATCCGGGGGTGTTAGTGGAGCTGGGGAGCCCAGGCAGGGCCGGGAGGAGTGGGAGGGTGTGAGCCAGCTGTGGCAGTGACAGGGATGTTGTGTGCAGTGCACACCGTCCCCGCCAGCCCCGGGGAACAACTGGATTAATAGCTAAAGCAGGAAACTCGATGATGGAAATAGCATTGACGTCAGCCACCGCAGCTCGATGGGAAGGGATACTGGGCAGTGTCATTACATGACAGGTCCAGCTTTTAAACCTTTCCTTAGGCATCTGGTCCTGGCCTCTGCGAGGAACAGGATCTGCTCAAGGCGTTCCTGCAGGTCTGGAGCGGCAGAGCTGGTTTGAGGTTACAGTGCTTGGCTGATCAGCTTGGAAACTGATGGATATGCCGAGCTGATAATGTGTTTTGTTGTTGTTATTATTATTATTGTTATTGTTATTATTTTGAATGAACACTACTCTCAGGTTGGACATCAGGGAGGATGGAAAAGGTTGTCAAGCATTGGAAGGGGCTGCCCAGGGAGGTGGTGGAGTCCTCATTCCTGGAGGTTTTCAAGGAATGATTGGACGTGGCACTCAGTGCTCTGGGCTGGCTGACAAGGTGGTGATTGGTTGGACTCGATGATCTTGGAGGTCTTTTCCAACCTTAATTACTCTGTGATTATAAGCAAAGCATTGTGAGATGGATGGGGATCTGGTTTACCCTCAAGCTTAGCGAAGAAAAGCTTGTTTGGAGTCCTCATGGAGCAAGGTTCTCCTGGAGTAGCTCCCTGGCAGCAGCACCACACCCGCTGCCACTCAACGCTGTAATCAACGATCTGGAAGTAAATATAAAATCACCGCTGATAAACCTTGCAGCTGACATGGAGATTGGTGGAGTGGGAGATCATGATGAGGATAGAGCAGTCATGCACAGCAATCCAGATTGCTTGGTAAACTGGGCCCATTTAAACAAAGTGCATTTTAGCAGAGCCAAGTGCAAACCTGTGCGTTGAGAAATAGGGAGTGCTGGTTTATATCCTGGGAAGCACTGACTTTAAAATGGATTTAAGGGTCACACTGCATGAGTAGCTCAGCGTGAGCACTCGTGGCACTCACACTTGAGGGCTAGTGAAAAAAAACACGAGAGGCAGGAGAAGGAAGGCTCTGCAGGAAGCCCTGGTGAAATGACACCGGTGGGCCTGAAAGGATCAGCTCCTGTGAGGAATGGGGAGAAACTGCAGCAATTAAACATTAGGACCACAAAACTGATTTGCTGGCTTGCAGGTTGTGACTTGAGCCTGGTTTGTTTGACTTCTCGAGAAGAAGACTGAGGCGTGCCTGGATTGCACTGTACAAGCAACTTCTTGTGTAGAGGACGCTGCGTGCTGAAAGGCTCTTTAACCTACCAGAGAAAGGTCAAACAAAACCCAATTTCTGTAAGTCAGTGCCAGACAAATTGATTCAGTGTCTTTCCGTGACTCCAGAACAAGGCTCTCCAGGTTGGAGAGCTTCACAAGGCACAAGCTGGTAGGGCTGGGCAGAGGGGGGCACTATCCCTGTCAGTGCTACGCTGCCACATGGGGCTGGACGGGAGTGGGGTTGAGTGTGGCTTGTCTTCCCCCTGCAGTGAGAAGAGCCCTTTCAAGGGCTGCCAGGCAGGAGGTGACATGTAAAGGAGGTGTTTTTCAGGTAAAAGTGATGCTATTTGGACGGAGGCCCCTCAGGGGAGGGATAGTTGCTGTCACAAGCTGGGTTTTGGAGGCTGTTTGTTTGTATTATTGCAGGCACCCCGAGGAGCCCGGGTTGTTTGGCTGAGGTTTTACAAGCACAGAGTGAAGGCAGGAGCTTGGAGCTCAGAATGAGTGAGTGAGGAAATCAGCTTCAGACAGACAGTCAGGGTGCAGGAGCGGGCTGTGGGAGAGCAGTGCCTGACATGCTGGGCAGTGATGTCTGTGCAGTGGTGGCTTTTGTGGGCTTTGCCCAGCTGGACAGCCTTCAGAGTGGGCTGGAAGAGGACTCAAGAGGGTCATCAGCACGCAGCTCTGCCTTGTCCTCAGCACCTCCAGAGCTGGGTACAAATACCTCCCAAGATGGGATTTCCTGTCCCTCCATGGCAAAGATTGCACCTTCTGCTTTGGCAACCAATTCATCCTGGCACAGGTTGCCCAGAGAAGCTGTGGCTGCCCCATCTCTGGAAGTGTCCAAGGCCAGGTTGGAGGGGGCTTGGAGCAACCTGGGCTAGTGGAAGGTGTCCCTGCGCATGGCAGGGGGTGGAATGAGATGATCCTTAAGGTCGTTTCCAACCCAAACCATTCCAAGATTCTTTGACTGCGCTTGGCCAAAACTACCACTGGGGTTTTTCCGTAATGATTAACCTCAGTCTTTCCATAGGTGAAGGCCTTTCGTTGTTCTGCCCATGGTCCAAAGCAGCAGCCTTTTCTTTGCAGAATGCCTTTACAAGCTTGAAGAGTGTTGCCTTTGCCATCCTTATCCCTCTCCTTCCTGAACTAAATTCCTCGTTTCTTTTTTAATATTTTGTCATGGTTTCTAGCAATGGCTTGTTTCTGTTCTTTTCGGAAGCGGTGCCCAAAGTAGGCACAGCTCTGGATCCAGAGCCCTCCTCAAACCCAGCAGAGCAGGGAGACCCCTGCGTGGCTCAAAGACGAGGTGCTTGTTTACACATCCCAATATAGATGTACAGATGCACTTTTTTTGGTGAGAGATTGACACGGTTGATGGATCATCAACCCCTGATCTGCTGCAGCCCCAGATCCCTCAGCCAGCCCCGCTGCTTGAGTGGTGATTATTTCTTGCGAGCGTGCAGATGTGACAGATATATTCCACATCTGTCATCCGAGCAGTTAATGAAAATACAGGCTAGAGTTGGACCCGGGACACAACCCAGAGAATTTAATTTGATCCATCGTCCCAGCTGAAAGGCCTGTCTGCAGTAATTACTTTGTGAATACAACTTTCTAAATGCTTTGCATCCACCCTGCAGTGAGTTGCACTATATTACCCAGGCAGAGATGTACATGCTGCACCTACACTGTTTTCCTGAATTACTTATGAGAATATCATCTAAAATAGCGTCAAAAAAACTTCCTAAAGTCAAGATAGAACATTTACTGCTCCTCCTCCATCCACAAGGTCTGCTGTCTTTTCAAAGGAAGAAGTTCAATGGCTTGACATGTTTGTTTGTGACAAACCTACAGTGGCTGTTACTCATTTCCTTGTTATCTTGTAGGTACTTACAAAGAGTTCTTTTATCTGCTTCAGTATTTTTCCAGGAACTGAAATTAAGCTAACTGTTTTATAATTCTCCAGCTCTTCTTTTTTCTCATCATTAAAGACAGGCGCTATTTTAGCTCACTTCCAGTCTTCTGGAAGCTCCCTGATTCTCTACAAATTCTTCAAGAAAAAAAAAATATGGGGGAAAAAAAAAAGCAGCAGCCTTAACAACTCTGAAGTTACTTAAATCAGGTCTCTAAGCATCTGGGGTGAATTTAATCAGGTCCAACCAACCTTAAAGCAGCTAGCTCATCTAAATGCTCCCTGTGTGTTCCTTCCCTGCGTTTGTCTCAATTCCTTCCCTTTCCTGGTCGGTGCTCGCAGTGTGGGACGCCTGATTGCCACTCATTTGTGGTAAAGACACCAGCAAAAAAAAAGGTATTGAGCCTAAATGATGTGTTGTCTCTACTCTGTCTCCTCATCACCTTCAGATCCCCATGAAATAGCTCCTTTCTTAGGTCGTTTCCAACATTTCTGGGCGCTGCGGTGTCTTTTTCTCTCTCTCGGTGTTTGTGTTTCATTCTCCGCACGCATCATCCCGCTCTTGCCCTATGAACTCGTGCTACCCTTTCCACTCCTCGGTAATCACGACAAAGAAGGATTTTGTGGAAGGATTTGGAGGAGGATAATGATGTAGCTTAATGGTTGTTTGCGGGGAGCTCCTCCCAAGCATGAGGCAAAGCTGGGGAGAGAAAGTGCGAAGTAGGGTCTTTGAAACGCTTAACGAGCAGACAAACGCAGCGATGGTGACCCTTGATGGAGAAGCTCTGAGGATGAGAGATGGGGTCAGGCTGGAGGCTGGGAGGTGGGGGATGATGTCACCAAAGCTCTGTGCTGGGCAGTGATCCCATTAGAGGGGCTCTGGGGTGGACTTGGCCACGTGGGCCTCTGGGTTGGGTCTCTGAGAGCACCAAAGGGACATGCAGAGTGGGGAACCCCAGGTGAAGGGTGGGGGGCAGTGCTTCACGATTCAGGGGGATGTTTCCAGAGCCTTCCTGCCATGGAAGAGGGCATCTGCCCATGGTTGTCCGTGGGGGATGGAAGAGGCTGGGGCAGGAGCTGTGAAGGGGGATGATGGGTTGGAGGAGCACAAAGGACCGTGCAAAGTGTGCTCCCCACATGTGGTGGTGTCCGATGGGGTGTTCTTGGCTGAGGTGGAGCCTGGTGCTGTGTCTGTCAGGATGGCTGTGGGGGGCTGATTTTGGACCCTGCTGGTGTCATGAGCTCTCTGTTTGTTGGTCAGGTTTGATGACCCACCCTTCTCCTTCATCTACTGGGTAGGTGATGCAACAGCTTTTCTCTTCTCTCCAGTTACCTCATCGCCGAGTGACGTTCTCTGCAGCCAGCCAGGCTCAGGACCTGCAGGATCCCTCCCAGCACAGCTACTACGACAGCGGGCTGGAGGAATCAGAGACCCCAAGCAGCAAATCATCGTCGGGGCCCCGCATCGGGCCACTAGCCCTGCCCGAGGACCACTACGAGCGCACCACGCCCGACGGCAGCATCGGGGAGATGGAGCACCCCGAGAACGGTACGTGCCTGCCCTCCCGTGTCTGCCCCTGCCCGGGACCCTCATCCGGGGCTCCTCATCCCCCACGCTGCACCTCCCCCGTGTGGGTGAGATGGGACCAGGAGCTTGGCTGGGGCAGGCTGGCCACGCTCAGGTGTGGTGGGGATGGGAGGATGGAGGAGAGATGAGACTCAAAGCAAGAGAGCAGCAAGGATGTGGTGGGGAGGGGAGAGGGGAAGCCTGGGGGACTCAAGGGGATGTGGGAGCAGGAAGAGCCAAGGAGGCAGGTGGGGTTGGCAGGAGGCAGGTGGGGTTGGTATGATGTAGAGAGGGCGTCCAACAGGGTGGTCCAGGATGGCAGCACAGGGGCCACCAGCCAATGGTGAGGTCCTGTGCCACAGTCAGGAGGTCCTGTGGGTGCCTGTCCCCACGGCAGGGCAGGGATGGTTGGGGTGTGATGCAGCTCTCCATGCTGTGGGAGGGGTCAGAGCCACGGGAGTGTCCCAGGGAGCAGAGGGGAGAGTAGGTTTAGCGGCACAGACTGGGATGAGTGGAGGATCAGAGAGCATGGGGGTGGCAATCCCGAGAGCGACGTGCCCCGTCTTTACTGGGGCCCTTCGGGTCACCTCCTGCTCGGGTCCACCTTTCCCTGAGAACCCCCCTGGAGGTGTCTGTGGTCTCACCGTGGCAGAGCCAGCTTTCCCCTGCCCTGGCGCAGCTTCGACCCCAGTTCTGCTCCTTGTGCTGCCTCTGTGCTGCCTGCCTGACTGCCCTCAGCAGCCCACTCCCCCAGCTATCTTCTCTGGCCAGCTTCAGTTGCTTCCTCGGACTTGGCTCTGGCTGTGCACATAACATCTTCTGTCCTGTACCTGCTGCCTTCTGTGCTCGTGTACTGCGGGGAGGTGGCTGTGGAGCCAGAAGGTTCAAAGAAACCTCTGGGAGGGAAAAGAACGAGGTGGCAGAGGGTTCTTCTGAAGTCTTCTATTTCTGGGAGCATCCTTGACTTTGGGACAGGTCTGTATGTGGTGTGAAAATGGCTGAGAGTGTGTTCAGCTCGTTTTTAGGAACCTGCAGACCTACTGGGTCCCTCTATTAAGGAAAATGTGGGGAGATGTAGTGGAACATCTCATCCTTCTTCCCATGTTAGTTCCTGGAGTGACACTGGAGTTGTCCATGGTATGACCATTGAAGCCCTGTGGTGGTGCCAGGTCTGGCAGGGTTCCCAAATCCATTTGTTGCTCCTGCAATCA
Source organism: Sclerurus mexicanus (assembly GCA_013396755.1). Classification (NCBI taxonomy): domain Eukaryota; kingdom Metazoa; phylum Chordata; class Aves; order Passeriformes; family Furnariidae; genus Sclerurus; species Sclerurus mexicanus. The sequence goes on along the minus strand of VWZF01003942.1, from coordinate 8,915 downwards.
TGTCTAGGAGTGTTGTGCAGATCACTTTCTTCCCAAAAGTACTGGTCAGACAACTGGGAAGAGCAGTTTGGAGAGGTTCCTGGAGCCCTGGCACAGGATGACAGTACTGGATTTCCCAAGTGTCCTTGACTACCAGCCTGTGCCTGCAAGAGAGGTTTGAAGGGCATATGGGCAAGGAGATTCCACATGGCTGTACTGAAGGATATAGTGAGGCAGAGGTGGTGATGGACCTGGAAGAGGAAAGTTTGAGCCCTGGAAGGTGCCAGGCAACCTGGAGATGGTAAGAGAGGAGGAGCAGGGCTTAAAGTAGGAAGAGGAGAGAGAGAGGAGCACCTGGGATGTCTGCAGCAGGAGGTGGAGGACAGCGAGGGCTGTCTGTAGCCCTTGGGATGTTCATTGTGTGCCCAAGGTGATGAGCAGAGCTGAAGAAGGCTAAGGAGCACTGCTCCAAGCGGTGGCTCTCACAGGGACAGAGTGCAGGCCATGGCTCCCTGCCCACAGCATCCTAAAGCCCAACCTGCCCTATAAACCAGGCAGGTTATATAACCTCTCCTTGCACAAGGCTCCCTGTGTATGTTCCCAGCCCAGGAGGACAGAAATCACCCCACACCCACTCACCAGCAAGTCCACGTGTGGTACAGACAGGTGTAGAGCTCCCAGGGGATAACCACAACCCTGTTCTGCTCACTGTCACCCAACCTGTCCTGTCTCAGCCCCCTTCATATGGCAGTGGATGGGAAGTCAGGCTCCAGTGCCTCCAGCAGCCATCCTGACCTGTATAAAGCAGGGTGAGAGCAGAGGCCATGGCAGGCCAAGGCTCTGGAGAATCCACCAGCATTAGCCCAAGCTGGTCCTGGTGCTCTGCAGATAATCTGGCAGTGGCAGTTCAAGGGACCTGAGGAGCAGGGTCAGGGTTGTGATCTGTTAAGCAGACTTAGGGGACCATGGCACCGGGACAGGTGATTTGGAGATTAGGAGGCACTGGTGGTGTTAGACCAGCTCATCAGAGTTGTGTTTCCCATGGTTTGTCTGCCCAAGGTGTGGGACATCTGATCCCCCTGTGGCTCCAGCAAGACCCTTCCATCCTGTTTGTCCAGACAAGGGTCATGTCTTGCTTCCTGCAAAGAGTTTCCAGTGATGTGGGACCACCATGACCTTTTGGGGATTGTCTCACTGTGCCCCTGTCTTGGCTTTGTCAGCTGCTCAAGCAGCACCAGCCCCTCAAAGAGATCAGATCTTGTGTTTTTGTGAGGCTGGGAAGATTAAGCCATTCTTGACCTTATATTAAACTGAAGAGAGGAATTGGATCCCACACACCCTATCTCGCTGCACGAGCGCAAGACTGACACGACTGTGCATTTTCTAGGCTTTCATCTAGTTATAAATATCCAACATAACAGGGCTTCCATTGCTTTCTCCAGGAGATTATCCCTGCAGCCGAACCAATCTGATAAGCAAGTATGCAAGGCTATTTATAGCTTTTCAACTGGAAGACAGATCCATGCCTTTTCTTTGTAGATGGTTCTTCACTTGATTAACACACATATCAGTGTCCTCCTTTTTTGGACACTTTTTGCTGTGCAGACTGCAGTAAAATGCTGTATTGCAGGGGCTGAGCCAGGTCCTTTTCAGGAGGAATTATGATGTTTCTGATGAAGGCTTCTCCAGGATCTTGGCTCTCATGTGCCAGCTCGTCAGTCATCCCAGGCGTTTGCCATCCCTGGTATTTTACCTCGCTGCCCACTGTTTCCTCCCCAACATTTTGCCGTGCTGTTACCCACTTCCGTGGGGTACGCTGAGCTGGGAGCGGAGCTTAGTCTCCCACTTGGCCACCCGTTGCTTTCGCTAGAGACATCTGTTCCCCCCGTATCACAGATTTGCTTTAGTTGGAAGGAGCCTGGGAGTGAATGTGCTCTGCAGAGGATCTGCCCTGCCATAATGCACACAGAGCTTGGATTATGACGGTGCCAGTCGCTCTCCATTGGCGATGGAGAGAATTTAGTAGGATTACGGGACCAATATGTGCAATTTAGGAAACGCTACGCAAAGGCTGTTTGCCTCTGCTCCTGTGTGGTCCAGACGTACCCAAGATTATGATATATTGGATGAAGCATTTCTGGTCTGTGTTTTTCAGCCCACAGAACAGGGGCAAGCATTAAATCTGTTTTATTCCCGTTATTTAAAGTGGGGACCCCATGCCATTTTTAATGCATTCTGTAACAACCCCGCTCTGAATATGTAATTAACGATCATCTCCTGAGCTTTGCAGTGCTCTTAGTGCGGTGGTATCTGTACTTCACAGATGTTAATGAGTTTATCCTCACATCTCCCCTTCCAGGGAAGAAACTCCACCGTAGGGGGTGGGGTTAAAATACGAAATTATAATCTGCGTTTCAGAGGTGTCTGCAAGCTTTGGGTGACCCCCTGATGAGCTGGCAGCTCCTCTGTCTGCTCTTTTTTATAAGGTGAGAGCCTTCCCAGTGCTCCAGAGCCACGAGGCAGGTCTCCAGCTGCTCGTGGATGGTGAAGCCAAGGCTGTGCCAGCTGCCTCCGGGCAGCTGCTGACGTACGAGGCGTGAGCAGCTCGGCTTTGGGACTTTGGCAGAGCTGGATGTAAAACCCTCTCGTCTGGTTTATAGCCATAGGCCTTTCTGACAAGACCAGCCTTCTCCTCGTGGTCCCCCATCTCCTCCGTACACCTCAGCACGGCTGGAGCAGATGTATTGAGATACCATTTCCTGGGTTTGACTGCTGGGCTTAATAAAACCGCGTCAGTCCAGATTTTGCTTTGTTTCAAGAGAGACTTAGACTGATGCATCGTGGAGCCAGAAGGAGCAGGTTGTCTTACCCCAGTGTGACACGGACATGAAATGTCACCCTGAGCAGGAGCACTCGTTTGGGAATATCACGCTTTGACAGCAAACAGTGGCAAGTATGTGAGACCCCAAGTGAGCCCTTCCAGTGGTGGGTCCTTTTAGCCCCCAGTTTCACCAGTCTACACTTAAATTCTCCTTCAGCTGCTCTACCTCCCCTTCCTTTCCATGGAGTCCTATGATACTGGAACTCGCCTCACTTTGTGCGTACTCATAGATCACATTCAAGCAAGTCAACAATTAAAGTTCTCTTTGATACACTCAAAAACTGAGTCAACTCCCTCACTGTAAGCAGAGCCAAGGCAAGATATTTTGGCAGCTGGGTCTCTCTTCCTCTCCTCCCACCCTTCCTCGCGCTCCTCCCAGCCATTGCCATCTGCTCTTGACACCACCACAGACCTGCAGTCCCATTCCTGGGCAGCAGCAACATCTGGCACATCTTGGGTGTATGTGCTGCTTTTTGGCAATCCTTGCAAAGGCAGTCTGGGGAGAATTTTTCCTCCTGCTCTCTGCTGCACTTCTGATTATAGTTCAAGTCTTCCTCCTCTTTGCTACACTTCTGATTATAGTTCAAGTATTCCATTCTTTCCGATCGTTTTTTTTTCTCTGCGTGACCACCAATTTGCCAACAACCTTTCAGGGGTGTGAATGTGACCAGATGATGGTCCACAGCCCTCCAGCAGCACTCTGTCATCCACAGCAGCACCAGGTGCAGAGATAATGTGTCTGCTCTTGTTTGTCTTCCTGGTCTCATGATGTTCACGTGTGTCCATGGCATGCAAACACGGCAGCTTCTGGCTGGCACTGGGCTGTGTGTGCACCCTGCAGTGCCAGAGAAACACAGGTTGGTTTGGAATGGAAGGGACATGAAAGATCATCTAATTCCACCCCCGTGCCATGGGCAGGGACACCTTCTGCTGGACTAGGCATCCAACCTGACCTTGAACATTTTCAGAGATGGGGCAGCCACAGCTTCTCTGGGCAACCTTTGCCAGGGCCTGCCCACCCTCACAGGGAAGAATTCCTTCCCAATATCCCATCTGACCCTGCCCCCTTTCTGCTTGAGGCCATTCTCCCTTGTCCTTTCACTCCATGTCCTGATCCAAAGCTCCTCTCCAGCTCTCCTGGAGCCCCTTCAGGCACTGGAAGGGGCTCTCAGGTCTCCCCAGAGCCTTCTCCAAGCTGAACACCCCCAGGTCTCAGTCCCTCGAGAAGGTGGGTGACTCAGAGGAGGACTCCCAAGCCAACAGTCCCTTCTCACTGCTCACAGTGATGATGGATTTGCAGTCCTGGGCAGCCACTGCTTCCTGTCTCTGCTTAGTGCCAGTCCAGCCGTGAGCTTCTTTTTAAGGTTCTCACTGTGATTGTTGTTCAGTTCCCTCCCAGCCAACAGATGCGACAAAAAAATTACATTCTGTCTCCTTCTCTGGCACACTGGCTTCTCTAGATCTTAAAACCTATTCCTTTTTTTTTTTTTTTCAACATTATCTTTAAATGTGCCTTTTGTCTTGCAGAAAGAGTTCCAGGCACATGTTCAGTCTGCAGAGCTTTTTTTCAAATGTACCCTGCAGCAGTTTTGCTTTGTTGCAGAGGGCTGAGAAATGCCTTTGAGTGGGCTCTGTCTGGGATGTGGGATCTGAGCTCTGTGCTGTTCCTGCTCAATGCCAGGGAGCCTGGACAGGTTGTCTGGTACACAGACCTCTTCTGTCACTGAAGGATCTCACACCTTGTGGGAGGGTATGGCATGGGATGGGATAAAAGCTGCCATCCCTGGCATAAAGCTGGTCAGTGGCTGGCACTGGGTACCAGTTTGCCCTTACTGACTGTGAACCAGCAGGACACACATCTGGCCAGCTGACAACATTGGGTCTGGTTGGTGCCTGGACTCTTCTCTAGCTGAAACATCGTGGTTTTGGGTTTTTTTTAACTGATCTTCAGCCCTTTCCTTTTTAACACTTGACTTCAGGGCTGAAATTCCTTACTGTCGCTGTTTTGTCCTTATTAGCGGTTCCCAGTGCTGCTCGGGTTCAGGGTGTGCACAGTCTCTGTGACCATCTTCTGCATCTCCTCTGCCTCTGCAGATCATGTCGGGGTTTCTCAGTGATCTTCCACTTTACAGGCGTCTGCATTTCTTCATAAGAAATCAAGAGCTTCTCTACTTTCCACACTTAATGTTGGTTCATCCCCAAAGACAGCTCCTGATTTGCCTAATCACTGCTGATGAGAGTTGTGGGAAAAGATTTTTATCACCAGAGACAACATCCAACAGATTGCAAATGGCCATGGATTACACCATCTTGGTTTCAACACGCCATTTCTGCCTGAGCTGTAATTTCAAACTCGTTCTCACCCTATTTCTTTATTTTCCATAGTTTCCAGCAGCCGTGTCTGGGTAAACTCTTATGAAAGAGCTGTTCAGGTCAGAGCAGTTGTGTCACGCCACGTCAACCAGGTCACCTTCCTTAATTGTGCTGAGGATCCCAGGGTAAACAGGGTACAGCTGTTTTTTCTTCCCAGACTAACAACTACATTGCTACCAGCTACAGAGAATGCCTTTAATCCTCTCAAGACCTTCTAAGAAGGATGCTACTTCCTTCAGACGTTGTCCAAAATAGCTTTAATAATTTATTTGACAGTGTTCCTCTTGCCTCACAGGATTATGTGGTAGTGCACATATAAGATTGTCCGCAAGTTCTCCAAAGATCCTTTGCAAATCTTGGACATCTTTAGAGGAGTTATTTGAAGAACCCAAATTTCCCTGTTGGATTGTGATTTCTTTTTTCACCCTGTCCGTCCCTGAGCTGTGGTTGCTTTATGTGACTATGAAAGATCTGGGCAGTACAGTCATTCTGAGTCAATGCCCAAGAGACAAAAACTCCATATTTCAATCGGAAGGTGCCTTCTCCTGTAGAATATATGGGTCCCCATGGCTGTGTGTGTGCCTCCCGCATTCAGAATTGGATTTTTGGGGTTTTCTGCTATTCCTTGTGATCCTGTGAGCTCTCCCATTCCCTCTTGCTGTCTGTGGCAAGATGATGGAAATTAGTGACTGTCGTCCTCCTCGTTTTATGCCCTTCACATTCATCCTGCTCCGAACTCACTGAAAGGAGAAAATCTGATCATTTTTCTTAATCTTTATTCTTCCTTGCATCTGGAAGCCCTGCCCAACATGATCCTCTCTCTGTGCTACTGTGAGGGCACATCCCAGAGAGGTGACCCTGCTCTAAATTTGCTGATTTACAGGGCAGTACTGCAGAGACCACAGGCCTGGAGAACACGCTGAAAGCTGCTGACCCAAAACTCACCTCACTCTTTGCAAACGCTCTTCCCTCTTCATTAGGCTTGGTCAGCTCCATGGCAAACTTCGAGAGTTTTCTTAAAGGAATCAGCTGCAAACAGATGGGAGAGTGAAATTTTTTACCCAAGAATTATAAATGAGCTCATGTAGGGCAGATGACTTCTGCTGTCCTGGGGAAGGGAAGATTTACCAGTCTCCCAGATCAGGGAGACCAAACAGCATCAATATCTCTTCCAGTCCAAGGCACGAACACTTTCTACCACCATTCCACCTCAGCAGACCTGGGGAAGGGTTGTAGCTCTCACCTGGCAGGACATGCCCTCCTGTTCCCCACTGATATTAAAACAGGGAACTAAGTCCACACAGGACTTGATATTTAACATTTGCCTGGCAACGGTTGCAAATTCCGATGCAAATGCCCATGCAAACGGTCATGCACAGCTATTCTTATCTCTGGACCAAATCTAAACATCCCTTCTTTGGTATAAAGCCTATTTTCCAAAAATACTTTATGTCATACTCAAACTATTCATGACTTCAACTGAAGTTCGTTAAACTGTGTTACAGGAAGCAATTTTCCAAATTAGATCCGCGATGGGAACAAGAGGGTGGGTCCTTCCCTTGTACCATGTTGCTCTCCAGGGACGACATTTCCTCAGGGTAGGGGAGTTGGATGAAGCTCCATCAGACTCTTCTTTTGTGTTTTCCACCACATTTTAAACCATGCCCTTGAACAGGACTTGAGACCCAAGTGTCCTGCCTTTGGACAGGTGCCCCATGTGATGTCCACAGGGAAGAACCATTTCTCTTGATGAGCCACAGCACCCTCCATGTGCTTTGGTAGCAGAAGTGCCAAAATAGGCAGGTTCCCTCCTCTCTGTCCTGGTTTGCTCATTCCTGTGCCGTGTGCCCTGTTGTGCCAACACAGCTGCTTGGCCAGCTGGACTGGAGAGCTGATCAGGCTGAAGTTCTGTTGGATCACGTGGGGGTTTTTTTGGCCGTAATACTCTTCAGGCAGAGCCGTTTTCCTAACCTGACTGCTCCGTGGTTCCACAAAGCGCTGAACTCGCAGGAAGCAGGGATTTTGCAGGAGCTGAGGTCGGCGTTCAGGTTTCGAACACGTCTAAACCAGAAAAAGCGACCGAGTGTAAAAGCAACAGACAACCAGGATCCCTCAGCAGTCCCAGACTATTTGTTGTTTTCAAAGACCTGCTTCCTTAGAAAGCTCCTTTTGAAGTAATTTGACGTGCCATTTCCAGCTCCTGTGTGATCTACCGCAGTTATTTCCCCTTTATCTGCCTCCGAATGCTCCTGAATGTCTCTATAAACCTGCTTGGCAGTGCCTCTGCCCATGTAAGGGGACCTGCATTAGTGGGGGATTTAAACTTAATGCCAGAGAAGCTTACAAAGTCTCCCATTTGAGCTTCTTGAGGACTTCACACTGCATTTTCTTTCTCATAAAAATAGCAGGTGTCTGAGTTTGAAGGATCGGTCAGATCCCTCACATGGAAAATCCCTCTCATCGGCATGAGATAGAGGATAAGGGATTCATCCCTGTCCCCAGTGAAATCAATGGGAGCTTTGCTATTGAGACAGGTCAAATGTCAGTCTCAGTTGTTCGCTCTTCCCCAGGATTTTATCCTTTGTGCTCTCACTATTAAAGAATCTCTCTTCCTGTCTCCTTCCCACAAGCTCTCATCCATCCTGATTTGAAGTCACCTCCATTAAGTGGCTGTAACGCCGGCGCTTCGCTTTGCTCGCAGAGAGGACACTCCATAAATCTCACATTAGTCATGGCATGTGGAGAGCGATCCCAGGGATAGGCTGCTTTGACTCAGAGGTTACCAAACCGTATCAGCCCCTGCGTTTGCCTCTCCTTTCAGAGAGCTGAGCGTTCCCGGCAGGAACCAGGACTCATTTCGTGTGAGCTGATGCAGCCACACCGTCGGCTCAGGGACGGGGACAACACAACAGCGGTGTGGAGAGGCCACACGGTGGGCTAGTCCTTCTTCCCTGGGCAGTGTGGTTGGACCTCGGCTTCCTTTCCAGCACCTCTGCCTGGTCTGAGCAGGACAAGAATCTTTCCCCTTTAGAAATGGGGGAAACTTATGTGCCTCGAGACCCAGGACAGGTGTCAGAAACATGCAGTGATAAGTTGTCCATAGATGTTGTCACTGGGATGGAGAAGGGGCTGTGCCTTTGCGCTGGGTACAAGGCTTCCCAGGTAATCTCTGTGATGCACTTGAGCCTTGTGGAAAAGGAGGGCTGCACCTCGCAGGTGGAAGCACAGGACAGCCCAGGGTCTGATGGATGCTTAGTGGGTGCTCCTTCCACTGCTGCATCATTGAAAACAAGCAGCCACATCTTGCTCCTGGGCTTGGAGGTCAAGAACAGGGAAGGGTCCCCTGACAGTGCCCACCCCCAAACTGTGCTGGGGATCTTGTCTGGCAGGGAGCTGCTCTGAACCAGGTGAAAATGGATTAACATCAAAATGAGCCAGACAATGAGGACGGTGCTCGCGGTGGGTCTTGAAGAAGCTTGGATTTGCACTTGTGACCCTTACTACAGTGTAAAACTGGCATTGTCACATTAAAATAATTTCACCTTCAAACTAATTTTGGGTGAATTGGTAGAAGGGCTGTGAGTCAGACGAAAATCAGCTCAGATGGCCCATGTGTGAGACCTGTGCCTCTGTCGTAGTCTGTGCTCTGTACTTATATATAAGTACATATATATATATATAT
>VWZF01003941.1:0-13669 GCA_013396755.1 Sclerurus mexicanus | reverse complement strand
TTTTTTTTTTTCCTTTTTCTGCCTGGTTTTACCATCAGATTTTAATTTATTAAAATCATGTTAATTAATATTTGAGCCAGAGTCACCATTACTGAGTAACCAAAACTTCCATCTAGCAAGCTAATAATCTGGCAAATAATTAGTTAATTAAAAAGAAATTACTAGGATTCCAATAAACACTTTTTGTATAATCTGAATTCTGCTTTTATTTATTTGGATATTATAGAAGGTCTGATACACTACTTGTAGATTCAAATTTGGCAAGTTATCACCTGGAATATCTAGATGAAATGTATATAGTGGAAAGATCCTTGGTGAAACAATACTGTATTCTTTGCATTTTAAACTCTCTTGAGGGAAAATGGCGTAAGCACATTTGCACAAAAACTTGCAGGCGTACCGTTTCAAAGCAAAAACTAGAGCTGAGTCAGGGCTGCAAAAGAAAAGTCTAGAAATATTCATGTACTTTTAAAAAAAATATTTGCTTCAGATGCATATGTTCCCTTCTGTGATTTTGCTAAAATTAATGTTCTAGCAAATAAATTTATCAGCAGAGCATTCATCAAGACAGTCAGAGGAAAATGAAACAACTGAAAATAAATTATTAATTTTTAAAAGTAAGGTATCTGTTTCCAGGGGTCATCCATCCACTTAGGAAAGAGTACTGTCTCTTCTTTGCATTATGATATAGATAGTAGATAATAATAGAGATACTCTGCAGGACCGCTTATATTCAGAGAAATTAATGCACCAAATAAACACTCTGAAAGTGCTGGAAGAAAACAAAGAGAAGTACTGATGAGCACAGAAAATTCACAAGGTATAACAGCTGCTGATTGTATCCTGACAGCCACTGGAACAACCAATAACATGTCAGTATTATTTTTGCTACAAGAATGCCAATTATAGCTCTCTAACACCTCTTAGCTGAAAGCTTCTGGTCACCTGCTTGTGTTGTGGCTGACCTATGTTGCCACCAGATCTTGCTTTCCTATAGCTAGGTCTTTAGTTTTTTATCTAAACTGGTAACCAAGGAAAATCAAGGTGAATAGGTGAGTGAATAGAGTACTTCATGCAAATCTGTGTCTTTGTAAGTTCTTGAGTATTAAAACCAATCTAGTAGGAACATTTATTTTCTTTCTGACAAGGTAATATTTATTCTTTTCTTCCTTCATAATGAAAAGACAGGGGACTTCATAAAGGACAGTTCTTTACAGTATGAAAGTTCTTTGTCTCTGAATACAGTTTTTCTATTTCCGAAAGTCAAGCATATCTCAGGGATAAGTAATGTGTGCTTGTCATGAAATCTCCTCTGGGTACATGAGGAAATGGCACTAGAGTGAAGAGGTGTGGCAGGAAAATGAAAGAAATGCAGATAGGAAAATTGTTTTTCAAAATGATGGTTCTGTGTGTCATGGTCTTTGTGCAACAGGTCCTTTTCAAAAGGCACAATACACCTTTTGAATTAATATCTACAGTCCAGAGGGTAAAGGAAGCAGGGTTTTGGTCGCTTGTTGAAAGATTGCAACTCAAAGCTAGCTGAGGGACACAGCTAATGTTTAATGAAAAGCTTGAGTCTGCAGATCAAACTAGAAGATTGTACAAGGTTTTCTTTTTCTGCGGCATGAGAGGGATGTGAGTATTGATAAGCAGAGTGTGAAAGATGACACTGAAACTGTTGCATGGGAGGGAGCTCCAGAAGTACTCACTACAGAGCACCATAGCACTCTGGGAGATGCAAAGTTTATGCAAGAGAACTTGAGATGTTGGGAGCTTATGGACTTTTTGGTAGGCTGTCTACTTTAGACAAAATAAAATTAAAACCTTGAAGAAGCAGACCTTGGCTGCAAGTCTGCTGAACATTTCACTGGCTGATGAAATAGGCTTCAGTACAGTGTGCTAGAAAAGCCTGCATTAGTTCAGCCCTAGAATTTGTCTTCCTAAGACACCACATGAAGTATTACACTTCTGGGTTTGTCAGCCTGTTTTGTTTCTTCTCAAAGTACTTCTCTCTCACATTTTCTTTGGTTTTGACTCCTGATTAAAACACACCATTTTAGAGGGGGAAAAAAGTAGAGTTCAAAATTTCTGCTGCAAAGTGTATTTGGCTGGGCTAGAGTAAAATCCATTGTATTCTTTATTGGTGGTCTAAAACTGATTACTTCAGCATTAGAAGCAACAGTAAATTTCATGGAACCTTCCTCTACAAGTCAGAGTTAACACTGTTGGTGTAACACCTTCATAATTCTTCAGTCGTTTTTTTCTTAAACAGAAATAAACCTGGCAACATGAGCTCAGGACTTTAAATGCTACAGAGAAGTTCACTCTTCAAAGAGAAATCAAACACAGATCCAGGCTGCAGCTGGATGAGGAAACAGAAGGGACAACTATTTGCTACTCTCTCACTTCTGATAGTCTGTGCTTAGCCATGATTAGACACATAGGAAAGCTCATGTTTTCTTTTGCTATGAGAAAAAGGTAAAGAAAGCCACTGCATGTGGTGAAGTAGAAAGGCTACTGCTGTGCTCTCTTTCCCTTGCATTCTTCTTCTTTTTTTTTTTTCTTCATAAGAAGGGTGTTCCTTTCCTCAAAGAGAGAGGGAGAGGGAGAATGACTGTAAACTGTCCAAAAGGACCGTGAGAAAACAGGAAGCTTTGAAAAGTACAAGAGAAAGCAAGATGAAATCTATTTGCAGGCGGTTCCCCAGGGACATTCGAGCCATTGTTAAGCAGGCAGTTCATACAGCTATATCCTTCCTTCTCCTGAGGAGGAGCTTGGTGCCAAAAGGCTGCTATCTGGTCATTGCCTTAACCCTCCAAGTACCAGCCAGAAATATTTGCTTTCAAGGGTGTTTTGATGGTTCTGTCAGAGAGGCAATGTTAGGATGTTCGTAAAGCCGAAGAGCAATTCCAGATTTTGCCTTTGCTTATTGTTTCAATCTGCATTCTCAGGGACATTTATATTGATTCATACCCCTTCGGCCACAGGAGAAATGGGTTCACTGTGATTACTTGTTTCTTTCCTCCTAGGAACACTGGGTGGGGACAGAAAAGTAAAAAAATAAGAAAAACAGGTGTTCCTGTAGAGCTTTTGTTACTGGCTGGAAAACATTCTAGGGATACTCCATTTCCCAGTTCCAGCTATTGCCATCTCCAAGTTTTAATAGTCTCTCATCATCAAACACTGAGCTGAACACAACCTTCCAGCTAATCTGCACGTACTTAAAAAATAGTGTAAGTCCACATACTGCACACACAACAGCTGATGAAACAATTGAGTTTCTTTTCTGAAATCTGAGGAGTCAGAAGAGGATTTTGACCGCATGAGAACAGAAAGACAGGTTTGCAGATGTTCTCAAAGAATGAAAATCTCCAGCAAACTTGATATGAAACTCCTCAATCATTTCAGTAAAAAAAATTCTTTTATCAATATAGAATAAAGTAAGGTCTAGTACACAAAATAGTATTTTAATAGGATATAAATTAGTATAAAACAAAACACTACAGTTGAAAGACTTTGCTGCTATTTTTTCAAAGTAAAATAACAAAGCAAAATTATGAAGTCAGAAAGATTTGTTTTTACATTTTCTTATTAAAATTAGCACTGAATGTTATATATTCCTATGACATGTTGAACTTCCACATTTTTCCAAGAGAGACAATTCCACGTAAAATTTGTCATCCATCTCTGCTTCTTTATGAAAAGTTCCTTTTAAGAAAATATTCAATTCCATAAAGACATAGGATGAAAGAGTTCTAGAAATTACTTCCAGACCAGTCTTCAGTTACTTATGCATAAACTGGGTAATATGCTTCACTCTGTACCTACAGCCCTATTAGAGCAAATTAAATTGGGAATAAAGTCTACAGCCTTTGACTTCACAAGGTATGACTACAGTAAGGAACCAGAAAGGCAGCAAAAGGAATTTATACAGATATACTGAGTAAGAATATAAACATGAATAATTCATGAGGAATATATTAGAGATGAACAGGGTCAAGAAAGCCTTAAAGGTTTACAGGGAGGAAGGAGGAGAGAGGATGGAAAAAGAATTGCAGTCTCCAACATGCTGGAGAGAAGCAACAAACTGGAATTTGCACAGGATTGTAGAAAGGTCAAATTATCTCAGAGGCTGTTTCGTTAGCATACTGATGCCCAGAACTTCAGTTTGGTAATTACACTTGGCCCATTCAAATCCCTTTTGTAGTTGTATTTTGCTATGGATTTTTTTTTACTCCTTTTTGAACTGTTGAATGGCATCACTGTGTGAAGTTGTGGCTGCCGCTTTTCCATGATCCTCTGAAGGGTGTATGACCTGATTTATGGTTTTAGTCAGTGTTTCAAGCTACTAAGAACTTAGACCTCTGTTTGGATGGTTGTACAAAGCAAATGTCAGGTATGTTTATTGTCCTCAAACATCTGTAGCATTTAAATGCTCACAAAGCAAAACAAAACTGAAACTATGTGAGCATGAAAGTTGAAGGGGAAGGGAGTAAACCACAGGGATTTAACTCTATTATTTTGTGCTACATAAGAAGAACCTGCATTAAGAATGCAAATAAAGAAAACCAGGCTGGTTTATTCTGATTTAAATGTGACAGCAGTATGTGTTAACAGGTCTTGTTTTTCTAATTCTATAATATCATAAGATGACAATATCAGAGAAATATACTGTGGATTAACGCCTCTGTCACCAAATGCACTTACCTTGCATTTAAAGGGTTTGACATCAGAGTGAACAATCATGTGGGCCTTGAGAGTCTGCTTTTGCACAAAGCTCTTGAAGCACAAATGACATTGATAGGCTCTGATATTGGTGTGAATCAGGACGTGTCGCTTCATGTTGGCCAGCAGAGTAAACTCCCGGCCACAAATTCCGCATTTGTGCTCTTTCACACCCTGCAAGAAAAGAAAGATTCTGTAGATGGAAAGTTTTCCAAATAATTTAATCTTTGGTAAAGCAATTTATGAATTATTCATTCCACATTAGAAAAGCAGATACTGAATTATTTCACTTTTAACATTTGTTTAAGTAATAGGTACCAATATATTTTTTCCTGAGAAATTCTTACAAGGTTTTGAGAAGCAGAGAAGCAAAACAAAATGTAAGCTTAATGAAATAATGAAATTGGTTTACAAATCAGTCTGTATCAGTGCTTCCCTGTCCTACTCTACTGCTGAAGTAAACTATTGGTCAAATGTGTACATTTATTGACCAAGAATAAAAGATAACCAGTTATAAGACTAAAGTAATACTCACCTTTGATAATTGAATAGCATTGAATTATGAAAAAGGCATAGCCTTGTTTTGCAGAAAGCTATAGAAAATAATCTGAAGCAACTGAGAAGTAGTCAAGCAATATCATCAAATAAGATTATGCATCTTACATTCATCGAAGATGGAAAAACCTGTTTATTCTTACTGGGATTTGCAGTAACACTGATGGAATTATCTCCTTTTATCTGAGGTTTATAGAACATTTTTGTCACCTTTCATGCCATCCAGTCAGTTTACTAATGCATAATTCAATGTTCTTACACCCTTTTGGTCTAACTGTTGCTCCTCAAAATGTGATTTAGATACTATGGAAATCAAAGAATTGGTCACCAAACACCTTAATAGTTTGAGTATAACTTGGTGAAGATAATGAGGATTTACTAGTGAGATGCTGAAAGCAATTACTTCTTCTGCAGGCCCTTTTTACAAAGACACAAAATGACTGTCAGTGGTTTTCACTGTTAATTTAAAAGCTAGATCTCTGAACATCACCAGCAGCTTTGAGTGTCTGCTTATCTGATGGGAGGCTTCTGTTTGGTAAGCTATGTACTATAAACTATGTTCACAGCAAAATCCACCTGTACCTGTGGACAACAAAGCAGAAGCTCTCTAAAGGCTCAGAGGCATTTAATCTCCTATGACTAAAAAACTACCCAGTCTTCAATTAGTAGAATTTTGCATGGTAAATCCAAAGACCAGGGAATCTCCAAGAAGAGCAGAAATTATAATCATTAGGCAGGAAAGAAAACACAAAGGTGGAAGCAAAGATTGTTGGTTTTTAAAAGAAAATACATCTATAAGACTAAAATGCTGTAGCTTTCTGCATTTTTAAAAAGCTTTTTCATGTGAAAGCCAAAATTCAAGAATTAAAGGAAAAATATGCAAATCTGGAAGTGATTTTTTTTTTAAAGTGAGGGGGTTCGACTTGTCTCAACAATGTTTTTATAAATATGTATAGTCCATTTCAGAGCTTCTTGAAGAAAACAATTGTATTTTTCCTATTTTTGAAAGCAATCTTTCTGGAAGTGTTTCAAAGTTTGCTCCTACCCTAAACTGACTCTGTTGTCACTGTTGTCAGCAGTGGCAAGACTGCCACTTGATACAAATTGGCTGTGATCATGGTCCTGCTTGTCCATTTCTCTTAACTGGCATTCTGGATAATGTGCACAAAGGGGAATTTTTCTTTGGGGTTTTTGTATTTAAAATGTTTCATTATAATGGTTCTTCAAAATCTGATGAGTAATAATATGCTTTCTTTAGCTGCAGTCCACTGCAAAGTCACTTATTTCCTAATTAGGGGAACAAAGCAGCAGAACTGGATTTCAGTAAAAAAAAAAATATTTTAAAATTTTGGGGGCAGGTGGTGTTGATGGTTATTATATAGCTCTGCAAAATTATGTTATGGTACAGAAGGCCATTCTGAAGATAAAACCCAGAAACAGAGAGATGAGAGATGTGAATACAGTTTTGGGAAGTAATACAGGTGGTTGAATTGAATGCCTGTTTATAACAAAGTGGGTTTGTGTGTACTTTCTTAAGACTGACAGAGACATCTGGCTCATACTACTGCCTGCAGTGCTGGGGTTTCTGCTCTGTGTGAGACTGGCAAAAGCTGGCAAAAAACGACGTGGGGCTCTGTAGTCTGCCCGCTTTATGGGGAAGCAGATACATGTATCATTAGTAGCCTGTAATCTCTCTGCTACCTTCAAAGGCAAGGTGAGAGTGCAACCCGTGCTTACCTTGTGAGTTAGGGAGTGTTGTTTCAGGTGGTGGGGCTGCACAAACTCCATGCCACATTCAGTGCAGATGTACGGGCGGATGTCTTTGTGCTTCATCATGTGGTTTTGCAGCTGACTTGGGTACTGGAAGGTCTTATCACATTCGGTGCAGTTGTACTGTATGGGTCCACGGTGGGTGGTTAGGTGTCTCTTCAGCTGGGCCAGAGTTGGAAAGTCCAGACCACACTCCACACAAATATTCTCTCGGCCACTCTCATGCTTAGACTCATGTGCTTTCAGCTCACTGGGGTAGGCAAAACCTCTGCCACAGATCCTGCAGTTGTAAGGCTTGATGTCACTGTGTTGCATCATGTGTCTCTTAAGGTGACTGGTTTGTGTGAAAGCCTTGTGACACACCTGGCACTTGTGTGGCCGAGTGCCCTGGTGTGTCAACATATGTGTGTGCAAGTGGCTCAGCTGCTTGAAAAGCTTGCCACATCGGGTGCAAGCATGTGGCTTAATGCCGCTGTGCCCCAAGATGTGGGTGACCAAATTGTACTTGGATGTATAGGACTTCTCACACATGGGACATTGCCAGCGTTTCTGTTCACCCCCCACATCAACATAGTAACTGTCATCTATCTGAAGGTTGACATCTACTCTTTCCACTTTCTGTTTGTTTTCACCACTTTCTCTTACTTCAGCCCTCCTGAAGGGTGGTTCTGGAGGTCTTTTCATTTGAAAGGGGTTCCTGAAATGAAAATTTGGTGGCACAATGAAAGGAAACATTAAACCAGGGTGGACTTTGGGATAATAAGGGTAAGGAGCCTGCATGAATGCTGGGTTACTGGGCCATGCCATGTTAGGCTTCACTGGTTCTTGCTTAATGGGCTTGGCTCCAAAATGCTCTAAAGTTCTGTAGAATTGAAAACCAAAGTTGCAGAGATCAATCATCTGGGAACTGTACTTAGGCTGTGCTGGCTGTTGGAACACCAAGGGGAGACTGGAAGAGCCTACATCACTGCGATCTTCAGGTCTGTCTGGTGGTGATGAGGAGTCCTCAAGGGTGATGGAAGGAGGCATTTTTGTTGGCATGCTCTTGCGTTTCCTAGACCCTCCTTCAAAGGACCCCTGAAATGTTTCCATGTTTTCAAGAGGAGGAGGGCCATAGCGGAAATGTGAAAGATGCGTTCTGAATTCTTCATCAAATGGAGTTGTTCTGTGTGGCTTTGTAATAGGGCTGAGTGGCTGAAGGCAGCGGGAGAAGGGAGAGGCTTGGGTACTGTCCACATTAAAACTCGTTTCTTCGTTCTTCATCATACTTGATTTTGTTCTGTGTCGCCCAAATCCTTAAAGTAAGCAAAAAACCCAAATCTCTTTATTTCTTCTGTTCTTCATTTTATTCCCTATTTTATTGTTTTGAAGGTTGTTGGGGTCTTTTTATAACTAAATACAACTAAGGATATCTTAGACCCATATAAGACAAAGGCCTTTGAAACAGAATTAAGTTACCTAGTGAAGAACAAAGAAGCTTTGGTCTTTCTGCAGCAGATTTGGTGATTTAAATCAACTTTGACCCACACAACATCCTTACAACATAAATATTTTGTACCATGACAACCACTTCACAGCTGAACCTGTATGGTACTGTTTCTGCTTACTTTAATTCAGTCAGGCTCTTTGTGGGCAAAATTCTGTCCTTGGATGTGCATGCACAGGGTCTAGAAATTGGCGGTGCATCTAAAGGCTATGGCAATATAAACAATAATGTGGACATTTATTATGGTTGTGACATAAAAAGCCAAAGCCAAAAAATATTAAGCTTCTTTGTATCATTAACATGTGCTGCTGTGAGAGAAAACAATGGCCAAGGGATCTAAGGACACTGTGTACCATCAGGTTTTGCGCCGTATTTCCTGACTTCTCTCACTTTGTATTGTAATAAGAAGGCGGAGATTAATTTATTTTCTTTGTTTTAATCCCAGAGATATTTACCTGGCAGATTTGGAGGAGGAAAGACATTTGACAACTCTCCAAATTACATTCAGTTTAGTAGACTTTATCTAGGGGGCTTTTTGGTTCTGACAGGTGGGCAAAATCTCCATTATAAAAAAAAGAATTAATGTCAACAAACCCCCTGGGACTCCACAGTAATTGGCAACTAAGAATGCTCTAAGATTTTCTAGCGATACAATGTGAGAAGACAGATTAATAATTTTCTTCTGGCAAAATTTTATGTTCCACTGATTATAGAGTTGGTGTCTCCTGGAATTGGCATTTATCTAAAATGTTGGCTAAAAATTTTAGTTAATCTTAATTAAGGCTGCTACCCTTGCCTTTCTAGAACCATAGAATCCTTTATGTTGGAAAAGACTTTTAAAATCAAGTCCCACCATTAACCCAGCACTGGCAAGTCCATCACTAAAACATGCCCCCAAGCACCAATGTCTACATCTTTTAAATACCTTCAGGGATGGTGACTCAACCACTTCCATGGGCAGTCTGGTCTGGTTCTTGACCACCTTTTCCATGAAGAGGTTTTTTTCTTAATATCCAATCTAAGCCTCTTCTGGACTAACCTGAGGCCATTTCCTCTTGTCTTAGGGCTTGTTACTTGGGACAAGAGGCTAACTCACGTCTCCTTCACTCATTTCAGGTAGTTGTTGAGAGCAATAAGGTCTACCGTGAGCCTCCTTTTATCCAGGCCAAAAAAACCAGATTCCTTGGGCACTTCTTCTCAGGCTTGTTCTCCAGACCCTCCACCACTGTACTTCTGTGGACATGCTCCAGCACCTCCTGTCCATTCTTTAGTGAGTGGCCAAAACTGAACACAGAATTTGAGGTGTGACCTCACCAGTGCTGAGGACAGAGGGAAAATCACTGCTCTGGTCTTGCTGGACCCACTATTTCTGATACCAGCCAGGATGTCACTAGCCTCCTTGGCCACTTGGGCACACTGCTGGCTCATGTTCAGCTGCTGTTTAACCAAAACTCCCAGATTCTTTATTGCTGTGTGTCTTTCCAGCAGCTCTGCCTCCAGCCTGTGGTGCTGCCTGGGGTTGCTGTGACCCAAGGCCAGGACCCAGCATTTGGTGTCACTGAACCTCATCCATCTGGCCACAGCCCATCAGTCTAANCTGAGGCCATTTCCTCTTGTCTTAGGGCTTGTTACTTGGGACAAGAGGCTAACTCACGTCTCCTTCACTCATTTCAGGTAGTTGTTGAGAGCAATAAGGTCTACCGTGAGCCTCCTTTTATCCAGGCCAAAAAAACCAGATTCCTTGGGNCACAACTTCATGTCATCTGCAAACATACTGAGGCTACGCTCGAACCCCTTGTCCAGATCATAAATAAAGACATTAAACAGGGCTGGATCCAGTAGTGAGCCCTGGTAAACATCACTGGTGACTGGCTGCCAGTAGAATGTAACTGTCTGACAGTATTCTCTGGGTCTGGACATTCTGGCTGCTTTTTAACCTGGGTAACAATGCACCTGTCCAAGCCACAAGCAGCTAATTTCTCCATGAGAATGCTGGGGGAAAGTGTCAAAAGCTTTACTGAAATTCAGGAAGACAGCATCCACAGCTTTTCCCTCATTCAGTGGGTGGTTCACCTTGTCATAGAAGATCATGCTGGTTAAGCAGGACCTGCCTTTTCTAAACCCATGCTGGCTGGGCCTGATCCCCTGGTTGTCCTGTATACATTATGTGATGGTGCTCAGTGTGATCTGCTCCATAACCCTCCTTCTAGCCCTTCTTGTAGATGGGAGTCATATTTACCAACCTCCAGTCAATTGGGACCTCCCCAGATAGCCAGGAGTGCTGGTAAATGATGGAAAGTGGTTTGGTTAGTATTTTCATCAGGTCCCTTGGGACCCTTGGGCAGATCCTGTCCAGTCTCATAGACTTGTGCAGGTCCAGGTGGTGTAGCAGGTTACTGACCATTTTCCCTTGGATTATGGGGACTTCATTCTGCTCCCTCTCCCTGTCTTACAGCTCAGAGTCCTGGGTACCCTGAGAACAACTGGTCTGACTAATAAAGACTCAAGCAAAGAAGACATAAAGTACCTCAGCCTTTTCTTCACCCTTTGATGCTATATATAATCCCACATCCAATAAAGAATGAAAACACTCCTCAGCCCACTTTTTGGTGTGAATATATTTTCAGAAACATTTTTATTGTCTTTTGTGGCAGATCAAGTTCTAGCTGGGCTTTGGCCCTTGCAATTTTCTCCCTGCATAACCTCATGACATCCTTGTAGCCCTCTGAGGGAGGCACTTACATGGTGTGTTTGTGTACATGTATCTAGCCAACCAGGCAGAGACTAGGTTGGAAAACTAGACACATTTTCCCTCTATCACCTGGGACATGTTGATGCTATTTATAACATCATTCTTGGAAATGCTGGGTGGAGAGTATGAAGGTAAATGGGGTACTAAACACACTCCTGTTTCTTTTTCAGGAAGCTCCATGCTTGATAAACCTTTTTCTAAAGATAGATAAAAGCAGATCTCTGTGACCTCGTTAGGCCATGGGGAAGAGAAGGCATCTTAAGAAGCTTCTTGCAAACAGATTGCTTCCTTCTAACAGCATAGACTGTAGAATTATCTTTGAGATAAAAGCGTGAAGCTAAAGGCTCAGTGACAAAATTTTAAGACAGAAAATTTAGATAAAGGGATCGAACAATGCACAGAGAAGGAGTATTAATTGAAGCAAAAAATGGAAGGATCTCTAAACTTATAATTCAAAAATGACATTAGATAGAGGGAAAAGATAAAAAACATTGTTTACATCTCGGACAAGTATCTAATAATTTTACCACAATGTAACTTTCAGTAGCTAGCTCACTGACTGGAAATAGTGTACATATATACACATACATGGAATCATAGAATCATAAAAGATTCTAATTTGTAAGGGCTTCACAAAGATCATGGAGTCCAATTCCTGGCCCTGCACAGGACACCCCAAGAGTCACATGATGTGTCTGAGAGTATTGTCCATATATTTCTTGATCTCTGTCAGGCTTGGTGTAGTGACCACTGCCGTGGGGATCCTGTTACAGTGCCCAACCACATTCTGGGTGAAGAATCTTTTTCTAATATCCAACCTCAACCTCCCTTGACACAGTTCAGGCCATTCACTCACATCCTGTTGCTGATCACTACAGAGATCAGTGCCTCCCCTCCTCTTCTCCTCACAAGGAAGTTGTAACTGCAACGAGGTCTCCCCTCAGTCTCCTCTTCTCCAGGCTAAACAGACCAAGTGACCTCAGCCGCTCCTCATATGGCTTCCCCTTAAGGCCCTTAAGACCATCTCCATAGTCTTGCTTTGGACACTCCTTAATAGCTTTATATTGTTCTTGTATTGTGGCACCCAAACCTGCCCACAATACTATGTTTGTGTGCATGCATATATAGATAATATATGTGTCTATGTTCAGAGAGGACTTTGAGTATTCATTCTACTATGCTTCCTTGTTACCCTATCTCCTTGATCAAAATAAGGAACAGTTAGATCTTGAATACTTTTTGGGAACAAAGATTTGACTTCTTAAAAAGGGAGAAGGACAAGGAAATCCCCAGAATATGGAAAAAATCTTCACTTTTTTCCAAAAGAAAAAACCTCTTTATAAAAATAATTTTGAGCAAAGTTAAACTCACAAAATTTGAACATAAAATGTGCTTACAGACCAAAATCTTCCCTTCCTGGGTCAACCCCTCAAATATATTTCAATGTATGTATCTGATCTTTTACCAGCAATATGTGTATAAAATTCTTCAGAAGGCCTATAGCAATTGAGAACCAGCTATGTTATTTACTGCTTTTGTTGGATTAGTGAAGTGCTGCCAAAAATACACAGAAATGACAGTGAGTTGTGT
The DNA here is from genome assembly GCA_013396755.1 of Sclerurus mexicanus. NCBI lineage: Eukaryota > Metazoa > Chordata > Aves > Passeriformes > Furnariidae > Sclerurus > Sclerurus mexicanus. The sequence continues at coordinate 791 of VWZF01003941.1, read as the reverse complement.
CTAAATTGCTCTCTTGTATCTTGTCTACCAGTAACTCCTTTCTTGCACAGCCAGTTTTGTGCAAAGTTTCATTCTTCCTGGAACACAGAGTTATGGCAGGGACTGCCGAACTACTTGAAATTACTAGAAAGAAATCATTTCCTTGCAATACTAACCTTTGAGTGCTTTCACTGAGCGTACGGATGTTTTCCACTGTTCACAGCTACATGCCTCACAGCAGCAAGTCTACAAAGAAAAGTGTTTAAACAGTCAGTGAGCAGCACAATCACGGAGGTGCTATATAATTCAACACAAGGACACTCAAAAGGAAACAGAAAGTCTAAATATTGATCACCCTGCTGCTTTATTTTTCCCCTTAAATCTCCCAACCCCTATAATATGTGAGTCTTTCTTTCATTCTGGTAACCAAAGCCTTGCTAATTTGAGTGGAGGCAAAGATCTTAACCTTGCCCAGAACTTAATTCCATAAAAACATGAGTCCTGATGAAGCAATAGAAGGGACAATATATTTGACCACCATGCAAGAAATAGTTTAGTTACAAAAAGCCTAAGATTAGTTTAGTTTGTTAGAGTATAGTGCTAAGAACAGCAAGGTTGGGGGGTTGATTCCTGTATGGGCCATTCATTTAAGAGCTGGAGTCAATTATCATTGTGGGTCCCTTTCAACTCAGAATATTCTATGAAATGAGAGTCTCTTCTTTAAATAACTTCAGTAGAGAACTTTAAAGTTTTTAGCAGACTTTCCCCATACTTTTTTTTCTATCTAACTCTGCAGTAGTTGATCTCATTAT
>VWZF01003940.1:0-10950 GCA_013396755.1 Sclerurus mexicanus | reverse complement strand
CGTTTCTCCACTAACTCTTTCTTAACTAAAGCACAGCAGGGGGCCGCAACAAAGCACCATTTCTAGATTTTACATTCCTCCCTCTTTTCAGGGATTATTTTGATTGATGGTGCCAGTTTGTCAACCCTGAGGACTGAGACCCACGAAAGTCCTTTCTTCTGTCTGCTCCGTGCCCATAGCTCTTGGCCAACTGACAGGGGCTGGCAGCTGTGCTGCGATTTTGGGGCACTCACCTTCTTGTACTTGTGGGGGAAGGTGAACCTCTCAATAGTGTTCTGAACAGTGCCTTGACTCACTGCCTAGCCTGTCCCCCAGCTGCAGCAGCTCCTGCAGCACAGAAACAGCAGCAAAACACCATCAGCATTGCTCCCAGGGCACAAGGTCCCACCACACTAACTTACCTGCTGGTGACCCAGGTTTTCTCCTGCCCTTTCCTCAGTGGAAATGTCCATCAAACCCAAATTAGTCATTCTTTAATGATGGATCTGAGCTCTGGCACTTGGGCTGATAACTAAGGGCTCAAGGCAAAGAGCTGGATATCCAATATTTCACAAAATAGGATGGAATTTGAGCTCCATCTGACAGGCTGGGAAACAAAATCCTGTAGAACTGGAGCACTTTGTTCACAGACAGGAAAGGAGACAGAGTCAACCCAAGCCAGACCCAGGCACCTTGGAGCAAACCATCTTTTAGCAAACTCAACCCCTTCACCTCCTAGTTATCACTAAAACTGCCGCAAGATTCAATGCAGCTGCCATGCCACAAAACAGTCTTACAAGTTTATGCCGGAGGTTGCAAAGATTCCCAGCACTTAAAAATTTAATAATAATTTCAGTCCGAGATACATACTTCATAGCTCTCTTGCATAGCAGACGTGCCTGCTTGAGTTCAGTCCCTGAAGAGCAAGTAACTGAAGCTCAGGATAAGGGTAATTTCTGATTTCATGAACAACCTGTGAGAAGTGATGGAGAAAAATAAATCCACCTGTACTTGCACATAGAAATCCCTTGTGTACCCTGATTTAAATCTAGTGCTTTAAAAATTCAAAATGAAAGAGCAGAACAATGGTTTCCCCAACAGAAGCCTTTTAATAACCAAAAATGAGGTTTTATTAAATATCTCCTATAAATTATACCTAACATGCATTTCTTCTGAATAAACTGTTATAATAGTTCCTGTTAAATCTGTAACATTGCAGTTCCAAACTCTCAACATAGTTTAGCTTAAAAATAGATTTTCTTTTATTTATTTTTAAATGGGTGGATTTCTTCATCCAAGCTTTGACTTTTTTTAAGCCTAGCTGTAGTACACAGGTGTCAGGGTCTGACTATAGGTATGAGGAAAAACCCCCCTCGTGGGATTTCTGAGGATGCTTTAAGGATTACCACTGCTTGGCATGGCTCAGCTCCAAATACAGCACCTTGCTAGGAGAAGGGGCAGCAAATGACACCACTCAACCTATCTCATCAAATCCCACCTCCACCACTGCAAAACCTTTACAGATGGCATCAAAGCTGATGTAGTGAGCAATGATGGATGGTCCTCAAGGCTGAGCCCAGGGAAGGGTGTCACCTATTGCCAGTCTTTCTGCATACAAAAAGTCCTGGGAGCTCACAGTTTGTTCCAGTATTAATAATATTATTAGTAATAACTTCTGAGTCTCTCACATCCTGCCCAGGTTTTGCAGACCAGCTTGTGAGCATAGTGCTGCATGCAATAGACCAAATCTTTCCAGAGCAGCTGAGCTTTTCTTTCCTTTCTCTAATCAAGAATGCAGGGATGCAATATTATCCTTTCAAACATTCCCTCCCACAGAGATAAGTGGGATTTACAGAAGACAGGTGATAAAAAGATAGCTGCCTTTATTTTGACTGCCTTCTGGCAGACAATGCATGAAACATTTCTCAGTAAAGCATTTCACTTACCATCTGTGTTGAGGATGTGCTTTGGGGGAAATGGTGCACCTGAGGTGTAGATAAGTAATGCTGATAGGGTTGAGGGACCTGCAGGACCTGGAACTGGGCATGAGTCAATCCCACATCAACACTGAGGACCCTGTGAACGCAAGGATGAAGATACGGCTTTGACTGCATGGTTTTATTGCATGGCTTACAGCAAGCCAGATCATGCTCACAAATCATGCTTACAGGGCAACCTCTGATGGTGGACTTCAGGCTGCTATGGGTTCCTCAACCTGGGGTGATGCTACTGCTAGGAAGGGACGATCAGCCATCAGGCCAGCAAAAAGGAGTGAGGGGTTTATGGCAGTTAGTATTTGTGTTAGTCAAGGTGACAAATGATGTATTTTAACTTGGGAAGCTTAAGGTAACATGGGATTTCATGTTGTGGAATACCTGATGTAATAAACTGCCAGAGCCAATATGCAGTTTAAAGAATTTATTAATGAGCAAAACAGCACTGGGCGGCCTGGGGGTCTCCTGCCCCACCAAAGGTCCACACCCGACTGCGTCCCGCCAAAGACTTTATACAGATCTTCTTCCGGGTTTCGCAACAGGCCGTGGTGTCTCTGCGCCTGCGTCCATCTGTTGCCAGGGGGTCGTTTCTCTGCCTCCTGGTGGTTGTTGGGCTGAAGGCTCATCCTCTTCCTCAGGTAACTGCTCTTTTGCTCATGCGTCTTTTCAAGATAAATGCTGATTACACAAGACTTAGGATAAATTACTTGGGGGTTACATGCTTGGTTACACAAAATCTATAGGGTAAGCACACCAAAGGATTTTACAAGAATAGAAAAATTCATCTCTGTCAAGCCTCCCCTCTTTCTTCTTCGGATGTATGTGGTTTACTTAACCTTGGGCTGACATCCGTTCCTTTAGAACTCTAACTTCAGCAAAATTTCTACTAGCAGTTTATAACACCTGACACATCTGAAGAACTACAAACCAAAGATAAGGAGTCTCCAGCTCTGCCTGCCACAAGATGTTATGCAAAATTGACCCATAAGGAAATACTGTGGTTAATGTTGTGAACTCTAGGTGACCCTGCCTTGGCAGGAGGATTGGACAAGATGATCTCCAGAGATCCCTTCCAACCCTGACTATTCTATGATTCTGTGAAGAGCTGCACAGATGCAGCCTGCTAATTTCAGAGCAAGACCATTCTGGTGGCTCCGATTAATACTCAAGCTCAGTAACAACCCAGCCAGAATAGGTCCTCCCTGTGCTGCCATCACTGCAAACCATTACATTTTGACCTGAATATTTTGCAGGAATACAGCTAATTACTCAGGGAACACGCTGATGAACTATTCTAGGTAGTTGTTAAGAAACAGGCACTGTCTGGGGGCTTTTTAATGTGTCTGTGCTCTCCTTGGAGGTCTCCCAGCCCAGGTCATGGTAGGACTCAGGGAGACTGCATCTTGCCTGAACCCAGCCTCAGGGAACTCCAGAAGTGCTGTTCATGCAGAAAATGTAAAGGTTTAAAGAAATGTCTGGAAGAGACTGCTGTAGGAAAGGGTATCACACAACCAGCGGGCCAAAACAAATGAAACAGGACATCCCTGATGGTCCCACTTGCCCACACACAGCCTGGCCCAGGCAAGCACAGCTGGAACTCAGCTTGGTAAGTTTGAGCACTTTTTTCCTCTAGAAATATAACCCAGCTCAGTCTCAGGACTTGGCATAATCAAGATCCCGGCAAATACTGCAGCTCTGCCCAATACATCACAGAGAGATAAACTGCAACCCCATTGCCATGTTGTGTGGAGGGGATGGGAGGAGACCTAAGACAGCATTTCCATCTACAATCCAATGTCCTAGTTACAGCGGCTGGGACCAGTTTATCAGTGTGTGAGTGTAACCAAAACTGTGTATTCTACACCCTCTATGTAATTTCTCATGAACTATTAATAATGGATCATTTGCAGAAGCTGCCCAGGGCACACCTGACACCTCAGGCTACAAGCTGGGTGTTAAAGAACCCTGCAAGGCATGAGAATGTTTCTGTCTTCACACCAATGACTCAGCTGTGATAACTCCCCTCCAGGGAGGCATCAGCACCTTCACACCCAGCCTGAGGGGTCATGTCTGCTAATGGGCCATTAGGGACTGTGATAATAGGCAGCTGCAATGACATAGACCATCAAAGATTCCAAAAATATCCCATGACTCACAGAGTTAAATCACCCATTGTGAAACTCCTTGCCCTGGGGGAGGTACTGGGCATTCCCACCTGAACCTGATCATATATAATCTTCAGGTATTGGAACTTCTGGTACCACTCGTTGGATCCAGAGGAGGAACAGAACATCAACAGGACTGCGACTGCCACTCTTGACAAGACTGTGATCATTGCTTCAACAGAACTGCGATCATCATCCTCACCAACAGGTTTCTTTTCCTTTTACTTTGCACTCAAGGGGACCATGTGGCGTTCAGCACAGGGGCTAATGAACACCATTCTGTTCTTGTCCCAGGGTGCTGGCTTATACATCTGGTTTGCGTGGGTTAAACCAAATTTTTCTCTTTATCGTTGTATTTATTGTAATCGCTTTAGTAAATTGTAACTCTGACTTGTAATCTCTGTTGAGTCAGGTTCATTTCTCCCACTGGTTTACCTTTAAACCAGCACATACAATTAGCTGGTCCTGTGTCTCTCCAGTCAGAGTCTCTCAGTAAGTGCTTTGAACATAATTCATTTTATCATAATTACAAAGGCCAGCACTCTAATAACCATTGTCTTCACATTTGCCAAAGAAAAGCTAATTAGAGCACATGGGTGTCTTCCTGTTTCAGCCTCAAACTTCTTTTTCCCTGTGCAGAGGACAGTGGCAGTGAGCACCATGGCTTGTTTGGAGTAACCCAGATGTGTCCTCCAGGAGCTGTGAAACTGCTTTTACCCAACAGCAGATAGCAGATGTGAGGGGACAGTAAATACATAAATCCTTTACCCAGAACAGCCTGCATACCATGCAGCAGTTTCAGTGCTCTAGAACTCCTTAATAAGACACCTTGCACCAAAATAAAGCAAAGAGGGGGACTATCTTTGCTGGGCCTGTGTTAGCCATGTGCTAGACAGGCAAAACCTCGCAGAGGATAAAACACAGCAGGTGACTGGCAAAAACACAACCAGGGTGAAAATTCTGGGTATTTTCCAGCCCCCTTGTCACAATTTTGGATATTTATCCAATTGCTTAAGGCTGTTCTGAAGTGGATGGAAGACTCAACTGGAAATCAGGAGGCTTTGGGTCCATTCCCAGTCCTGTCACTGGCCTGATGCATAACCTTGACCATTTCTTCTCTGCCTTCCCATATTCCCTGTCTACAAAATAGATGTGGTAATCCACAGAGTGCTTTGAGATCAAGGACTGAAGAGATCTCTCAAAGGTGAATGGCCATTATTAACTTGCATATGTAATTGCAATAACAGCACCACTGAACTGTTTGTGCACCAGTGCATCTAGAGCCTTAAAATCAGATGTTGAGGTTCCTGAAGTGATGCTGTGGGTCTACAGAAGGGTCCAAAGCAGAATACTGCATTGAACAGTGTTTTCCCAGGGTTTGGGGGTGAACAAGCAGAGCACGCTATCTGAAGAAAACCAAAACCAACCATCCCCTTCTCACCTGTGCTACATGGACAACTGTACAGCATCTCAATGCTCAAATATGAGGTTCAAGAGCTGTGACGCTTATGGTATATAGGATGCCAACCACCAAAAAGTGAAGGATAAGGCTCCAGATAAGTGCTTGGATGGTTGTCACTAAATGCATATGCAGAAGATGATTTAAGGAATCAAATGGGAGTTTATTTATTCTTCACTAGAAGATTTTAATTGAGGTTGGGCTGTCTGAAATGACTGATCACCTTCAGATTTTCCTTCCATCCTCACTTCCCATGACAGTGCTTACCACCTACTGCCTCTGAATGAGCACCGTTGCTGCTCATCCAGTGATAACATGTTAGAGGAAAGTTTTTATATTTGTCACTAGGAAAAACTGCACATGTGCCTTGAGGGGAAGTGAGTCACCCAAATATATAACACAGTATATGATTTCTGTCATCCCCACTCCTTAGGTTTTATAAAGCTATGGAGCAACACAAGGGGAAAAAGGAAGGGAGGAGGGAACATAAAGTGATGCTTTATCAGATCCTTCTAATTATTATAATTAAACATTCTGCACTGAAAGAGAGGCAGAAAGAATGGCTCTATCCAGATGGTACTTGAACCGCTTTGCAAACTGATCTGAACAATGTCATCCTGGCCACATTCAATTCACAGTGGTGCCAGCAATGGGAACACCTGAGAAGAAAATGGCAGAAGGATCTGGCCAAATTTTAGGTTGTGTATTATTACAGTGAAGGGGGGGAAAAAGCATCCTATGTTAAGAGGACTTTTTATTTGCAGAGCAAAGGGCTCAGATGTTAGGAAATGCCACAATTAAGATTTTCTGTGCCGTTTTACTTTGGTTCCCTTGTGCATACACATTGCAATTGTCTCTAATTACATGTTCACATGCTATTTTTTCCATTCAGTGCACAGAATGGACTTTGCTCAGCTAACAAGCAGCTACTCAGAAGCATGTTTTTATTTTCCTATTCTTTCAAGTAGGGTCCCATACTTTAACTGTGCAAGAGCTCAAATCCTGCTTTGAAAATTAAATGATCGATTCCATGCTCAGCTTTTCTAGGATATTGAACACTACAGTGGGAGAATGATTAGCAACTATTTATTCATTCGCACCACCCTTCACAGCAGGGTAGCACAGTGCTCCCTAATTTAGACCACAGAAAAAGTTGTGGCCGTTGGTTTTTGACTGCCTGGTGAATAGCAGATCTAGTTCAGGCAGAGATGTTGGTCTATGGGCTGTGCCCTGCAACAGGAAAAGCCCCTGCGGAAGATTAATGCTTGGCTGCACTCTACATCCGTGGATGAAGAGTTACAGGCAATATCAATGGTGCGTGCCCAAAGAAGGGCAACAAAGCTGGTGAAGGGTCTGGAGCACAAGTCTGATGAGGAGCAGCTGAGGAAGCTGGAGGTGTTTAGCCTGGAGAAAAGGAGGCTCTGGGGAGACCTTCTCACTCTCTACAACCACATGAAAGGAGATTGTAACCAGATGGGGGTTGATCTCTCAAGTAAAAAGCGACAGGACAAGAGGAAATGGCCTCAAGTTGTGCCAGGGGAGGTTTAGTTTAGATATTAGGAAAAAATTGTTACATTAAAGGCTTGTCAAGCACTGGAACAGGCTGCCCAGGGAAGTGGTGGCGTCACCATCCCTGGAGGGATTTAAAAGACACATGGGTGTGGCAGTTGGGGACATGGTTTAGTGGGCTTGGCAGTGCTGGGTTAATGGTTGGACTCGATGATCTTAGAGGTCTTTTCCAATCTAAATGATTCTGTGATTCTATATACATGCCTAAAGGCTTTCACACGTACTCATGGCCCTCACAGAGTTGAGTTTTCCCATTGCACACTCCCCACATTGTAACTGTTGAGCTGAACCATTAGCTTTTGGGAAAGCATTAATCCATTATGGCATTCCCCTGTGGCAGAAGACCTGCAGTATCAGAAATGGAAAAAATCATGTAAGAAGTGGGTCTGTGAAGAAGGTGAAGAAGAAGCTAGCAAAAATGCCTTAAAAACTGAGGCTTTTACTGTGTTGTAAAATGGAGTTATTGTCTTTTTTTCACTGAGTCACCTTCTTCTTCCCAAAACCTCCTGAGAAAACCTTTATCTCTCTAGCTAAGCCTTCAGGAATTCATCCTTGAAGGTTTCTGTTTAAGTTTCCCCGTTGGCCCTTAGTTAACCCTTTCCCATTGGTTGTTATCCCTAGATTCTTATTGGTAGTAGCTAGAATCCCCCTGAAACCTTTAAATACCTCTGCCTGTGTTAATAAATGCTCTCTCTGTTTCCTCTCCTGTGGTCTCCATGTGGCTCTTTCTGGGGCATCTTGGGGACTGCGTAGGGGGGGCGAAGGGGGGAGCATCTCCCACCAGCTGTCGCATTCCCCAACTCTTGCAGCCTTCCCAAGACTTTTTAAACATCTCATTCAATGCAATAGTGAAATGCAGAAGACTTACCAGTCTATGCCTTCTGCTAAATATCTGGGCTGGGGCCCCATGGGTTGTGGAGTTTGTAGTTGGTGGCTGAAGTCAAAGCCAGGGTGTAGATGGTGAGGCTGAACAGACATGTGCTCTTGACTCTGCCTGTGGGGTGGAGACCAGCAAGTGAGTTAGCCACATGGTGGGCACTGGTATGTACAGCTCCTGCTCCAAGCCTGTGTCAATAAGCAGGGGAAAACCCCAATGGTTGGGCTTGGGTGTCGTTGATGGGACGGACAATAAAAAGCAGGCGAAGATCCCGAACAGATAAAAGTGAAACTTTCTTTTTTTTCTTTTTTTCACACACCTACTTTTATATATTTCCTAAGTGTACGTGCACTAACATTATTGGTGCTCATTACACACAAACAATCACCTATTGGCCACAGTTACAAACTACTGTCTGTACAAACTCGTCCAGGTTTCTTATCTTNGACATCACTGCTGATGGGAAGTAGAGAATAAACCTTGTTATTTTTCACTTTGCTTTTGCACATGCAAGCTTTTGCTTTAGTAAACTGCTTTATCCCAACCCACAAGTTTTCCATCTTATTCTCTCTCCCCTTTCCAGCTGGGAAAGAGAGTGATAGAAGGGCTGAGTGGGCACTTGGCATCCAGCCAAGGTCAACTCACTACAGTGTCCAAGAGAAGAGTCCAGGCATGTGTCAGAGATAATGGGAAGAGGAACCCAAAGCTATGTCATTTCCTTGTAATCACCACAGACATAATGCAGACCTCTATTCTCATGCCCTGTAGCACCCACATATGTTCAGTTTACAGGAGATGATATTTGCCGGCAACATGGAGAGAAAAAGAGGAAACCAAACAACTTCTTCCTTAGCAGCTTTGTGCCGTTTGCACTATTTTCTTTTTCTCTACTGTCAGCCCCATAAACAACACACAAGATAAAACATGCCCCTGCTTCAGCTATTATCCATCACCATAATAAAGCTGCAGGTTGTCTTGTCTCCCCATGCAGTTCATAAACTCCTGAAGAACCTCATTCATAACCAGATTACTCAAGAATGACTGAAAGCAGAATTTACTCTCACTGGCATTTGCCAACATTTCTCTGGATGATGGACAGGCCAGGATGGGATCCAGTTCCTGCCTCAGCTCTGCTGCCTTTGCAGTCAAGGAAAGGAAAGTGGTAGAAAATATAGCAAGGTTTTTCTAGGGGTCTGGGTCTCGTGATTATTGCTTATTTGAACTACTCAGGGAAAGAGCATGTGCTGCTTGATCGGTGTCCACATTTGGCAAGAGACAAAGTGGATGTACAAGCAGGATTTGCATTACAGATGGACTTGCACCCCTTGCTTCCTGCTAAGTCCCCACCATCACAAAGCAAATCTACAGGAAAACACTAGAGCAAATGGAGCAGGGAACTGCTAGATAAAAATTTTTTCATGCAGCCATAGTTCAGAGACTTCACTTTTAAAGGATACAACCTAGATTTCCATTACTGGGACCTCATGCCCCACACCTGTAAGGGTTCTGACACCCTCCTCCAATGCAGCTAAGCTTTCAGAAACAGGCTATGGGACCCGGCAAGAGGTTCTTGCCTTTTTCTACGCCACAATCCACTTGCAAATATAACACTGACAGAATTTACCAAAGCAGATTCTGTGCGGAATTGTGCTCTGTACTTTTATTTGAATTCAGCTTATGACTAAGAGACAAACATTTGTATCATCAGTGCCTCGGCCTCGCACATATTTGTTACCCAATTATTAACTAATCATTAAATCCACATAAAATCCATCTTATGTAAAACAATATAAGGATGAGAAGAATACAAAATTTTCAGACAGAAAGGGTATGGAAAGAAAGGGCTTTCCATCTGTAGCATTCTTTACAAATAAAACATTATCGCAAAGACTCATCCTCTGATTCTTGATCCGTGGGTGAAACCCACAAATAGCTTCCATATGTTTCCAAAAAAAAGCATTCCTCTCCTACATACTATCTAAACCCCTCTCTCAAGAAACACAATCAGGACAAGGCCAGGCATCCATTTCCACCTCTGCTGAGTTACAGTAATTCTCTCTGCATTTGTCAGCCCAGTCTGAATTTAGGTTCCTTTCCATGATGGAATGTGCTGTAAGTCAATGGTATCATTCCCTCATAGAGCTGGAAAACCTACCTAAGGCATTCTAAGACATCACCTAGACCCAGAGGAGCAAGCTCTTCATGTGTAAAACCTTACAGGACAGGTGGATACAATCTCTTACATGGTTTTGAAACAGCAGCTACAAGGATGTAGCTTGTACATGCAGTCTATTGCTCTTTCTGCCATGCAGGACAGGTTCACTGCAACACCAAGGTGTTACCATCATGATTTTCCTACAAGTGACAATAATAGGTGGCCTTGGGACATACTAGATGAGCACAGTATGGATCCCCATGGCAAAGGTACACCTGCAGGTGCAAACTGCCCTGCAACTTCCCTCCTGGTGGATGCATTTTGGAGTACACAGATGAACTTGTGAAGAAAACCCAATGTCACCAACACACATTGCTGGGGTTTTGCAGATGAAGTGAGGCTGATGTAACTTCTCAGCATCCTTCAGGAAGAGTAAGATCTTACCTGGGATGAGGCATGAGCTGGTGATGCTGTGCCTCAAGGAGCTGCTGCTGTAGGAGGTATTGCTGGTGTAGCACCTGAGGCAGGAAGGAGGGTTCAGCCACGTCCTGGAAGGGCAAGGCTGGCACTGGTGCCAAGGGCTAGTGCAGGGGGCCACTGTGCTGGTGTGTGGGGGCCATGTGGGGAGTCAGCCCCTGCTGGGGCTGCACTGCGTGATGCAGGGTGAAGTCAGCGGAGAGCTGAGGCTGGGGACCCAAGTGGAAGTGCCAACAGGACGTAACATGAGGGTGCTGAGACCTTTGAAAAGGAGC
>VWZF01003939.1:364076-430083 GCA_013396755.1 Sclerurus mexicanus | reverse complement strand
CGTCCGTCCGTGCCCGCCGTGAGTTCCCCCCGCGGGCTGCGGGAGCACAGAAGGGGCAGCGGCAGCTCCGTTCGCCCCGGGGCACACACGTGCGGTCCGCACTGCCCTGCCCTGCCCTGCCTTGCCTTGCCTTCTCAGCCCTGCCTTGCCTTGCCTTGCCCTGCCCAGCCCTACCCTGCCCTGCCTTGCCTTCCCCTGCCCTGCCCTGCCCTGCCCGGCCCGGCCCGGGGGTCCCGGCAGCCCTGCCCTCCCCCGGGGTGCGGGCAGCGCGGGGTCTGTGGCTTTGTGTCCCGGGCCGGGCCGGGGACAAGTGTTGGCATTGTGTTAGTTCCGACTCCAGCCCCCGGGGGCGGCGGTGGGGCGGCTCAGAGAGTCCCTGGGAGGGGGTGTTTGTGTGTCTGTCGGGGTAATTTTTTTGGTTTGTTTCATTTTTTCATTTTTGTGCTTTCCGTTTGTTTGTTTCCTTTTCTGTTTCCATTTTTTGTTTCATTTTTTGTTTAATTTCTTTCTTTCCTTTTTTTTTATTGTTTCATTTGTTTCATTTTTTTTGTTTCATTTATTTCTTTCATTTTTTGTTTCATTTGTATCATTTTTTTGTTTAATTTCTTTTTTTTTCATTTATTTGTTCCATTTTTTGTTCCATTTTTTGTTCCATTTTTTCTTTCATTTTTTTTTCTATCATTTTTGTTTGTTTCATTTATATGTTCCATTTTTTGTTTAATTGTTTTTCTTTCATTTTTTCCTTTTGTTTCCTTTTTTTGTTCCATTTTTTGCTTCATTTTTTGTTCCGTTTTTTTGTTTCACTTGTTTCATTCTTTTTTTTATTCTAAGCCTTCACTCCTCATTCTTCTCCTCTAAAACTCATGTATTGCATCCCTATGCGTCAGTTCTGAAATATATACATTCCATGTATCCCCTGAACTGGGTTTGCACACCTTTTTGGCCATACCAGATTAGTGTCCCCTTGCCTGTGGCTGTGCTGTGGGAGTCAGAGTGTTGAAGGGACGAGTCCCAAAGGCCCTCTGGAGCCACGGTCTGTCCCTGGGCTGACTCTGGAGCTCAACACATAGAGGTGACACTGACAGGTTGGTGACTTTTACCATGGGCTGCTCTCACCCTGCCTACTGTAGGCTTGCAGATGAGTGTTCTTGCAGTTTGGAGTGGGGATTAAAAAAAAATCACTAGCATTAATTAGAATGTTTAAGCTACTTGTTAAAGAAAAAGTGTTTGGTCGGTAAGTGGAAGTCTTCTTACAAGATGGACAGGCTTTTTTAATATCTCAAGTCTGTTTATGATATGTCTCTTGATATGCATAAGGCCTTTTGTTTCCTTTTTGATTTGGGGTATTCCTTCTTCTCTGTTTTTACAGATGTTCCCATGTTAAAAACATCAGTAATAAATCTAGCTTCCAGAAAATCCCAAATTTTTAACTCAACCTAATTTTTTAAATGACCTGTGTGTTAAGACTTATTTATATTTCTGGGTTTTTTGCTTCAGATCTGAAATCGTGAGTCTGCCTTGTACTGTAGATCTGAAATCAGGAGCTAGTTTTTAAAAATAACTTTACTGGAAGATTGATGCGTGTTTGCCAACTAGTGCATGCAGACAAAATGGAAAGGGGGTTGAATTTATTCCTTTTATGTACTCAGCTAGTTGTTTCATGTGGTGATCCCACCATTGGTACAGGTGAAAATGGCAGATGTAGGAGGTAAGAGCCATCAAGAAGCCAAAAGCAGGTACAGAACACAGCCCTCCCTTTGACAAATGGAGACAGAAATCTGCACAAATGTGTGCGCAGGCAGGCTCCAAGTAATCTCAGAGATCCAATCCAAAATACAAATCCACCATTTTGTTGCTTTATCTGTTTCCTTTTCAAGTGAGAGAACCTCAGGGCTGCCGAGTGTCAAATAAACCAAGGTATGATTGAATCTGCTGTTGTGGAAGTTATTTCCCTGCATGTGTCTGATACCACAAAATGTTCAGTTAGAGAGGATGTTTCTTCTTGATTCCTTACAAGTGAATCCAAGGGAACTGTCGTGTAAAATTAATACATATTGAAGACAAACTTATTCTTAGCATATTGCTTTCATTTTACTTATAGTCATGGCTCAAAGGGAGCCAAGAGGTTGTGATTTGTTCTGAAGTTCTCATTTTGCAGATTGACAAAAGTATCCGTGTTGTGTACTCAAAAATGATGGTGCGTACAGTGAAATGAAGATTAGTTAAAAGGAATTTTATAACATGCCAGCTTTCTGTTTAGTGCTTAATTTGGTCTGACTATTACTTGTGATATTAGAGATGAATAAATCTCCTGGGATGCTTTTAATAGCACTATTCAAAATCACAGCTACAAAGATTTGAAAAGTATCACAAATGAAGCCAACCAAGCTGGTTTATACTTTAATTTGTAACAATTAAGATTAAATACTTTATGGAATAGGTTATACCATGCCTGCCAAATTCTGTATGGTACCTGTTGGCTGTACCATGTTAAATGTCTTGCGTCTTGAGAAAAATATCTGGTGCTAGCTGACCTGAGCAAACTGTTGCCAGAATGGTTTACCAGTCTGGTCTAGAATGACAGAGTGTATAGTCAAAGAATTGCGAACAATTTTTAAAAAGTTCTTTACTTAAGGCATGGTAGCTCGGTCTAAAGTGGCAGGAAGAAACATTGGACATTCTCTAATTAGTGCCCATACTTCTGTTTTCATCCTGCTACGTGATCCATCTTTGGATTAATCAAATAAAACCAGGGTGTTTTTTTCAAGGCGCAACTAAGTATTTTCTGACTTCATAAAACTAGTTTGGAAGGAGGTGGGAGCACTGGAACATGCAATATTTGTAGGATAGTGCACAGTAGATTTCTTGCCTCTCTTCTTGATACTGCTCTTTTTTTGCCCTTTTTCTCTCCCTTTTTTTTCTCTCCCTTTTTCTCCTTTCTCCCCTCTCTCTTTTTTTCTCTCCTCCAACTTCTTTTTCCTCTTTTTCTCTTTCTCCTTTTCTCTCTTTCCTCTCTTTTTTGCCTATTCTCCCCACTTTTTCACCTTCCCCCCCTCTTTTTCTCCTCCTTTTTTTTTTCTTCTCCTTTATAAGACAGTCAGAACACTTAAGATTGAAATGCAGAGGGTCGCTGAAAGATGGGGAGGATTTGCAGCATGCTCCTTACTGAATAACCCCTTTCATTTCTCTGTGATAAGTGAAGGACTCTTTTTAATGTTCTGTCAATCTTACCTGTACTTAACTTCATTTTCTTCCAATTGGCCAAGGTAAGAAGGACAAGGCATTATTTATACACTGCTCAGGGTTGTTGAATCAACTAAAAGCATTTTGAAATAATGATTCAACATGTTCCTGCAGAATGATTTAAAAGTTTTACTTGAAAAATATTTTGGCTCAATATATCTTAATTTTTACAGGTTACTTTATAATTTGTGTCCAAAAAAATGATTCAATGAGATTTTGTGGATTTGCTGTTAATAGTATGTGGGAATGAAGTGTGGATTGCTTTGTATGTTAAGATTATGGTGAAATTCTGTAAGCATAAAGTGAAATCAAGTAAGACTTTGAGGTGTAAATTGGGACCATGTGAGCAAAGAACAAGCACTGACAGTAGTAGTATGAATGGGTAGCAAAATTTGTGGTAAATGCTGTTCATTGAAACTTGCTGTTTTTCGGGTATACATCTAAAATGTTTGAGTTTATTGTTGTTGAGAAACATAAGTTCCATAGAAATTTCTTCATCTCTGTGTGAGAATATGAATGGAATTTAGTAGTGGCCTCTAAAAGGATACATGTAGATTGTATGTGAAGAGATGCCAAAAGAAAGCAAGCTTTTCTGATTTATTTAATAGGCAGAGGTCAGGCAGTGTGTTTCTAAGGAAGACACTTAGCAGTCATTAGTTGGAAGAGCTCTCTTTTAAAAGCAATCCAAGCCCTATGAGCACTTACCATGCTTTTACAGAAAGGGATTTTCTTGCTTTCTCTCCACCCATCAACGTATTTTATTAACAAAAATAATCAGTGGAACCCACCATTTTATGTAAAAAATAGGTGTGTTTTGCTGAAACTGAAAGACAGTGCATGATAACCTAGATGGTTCCTGCTTCAGCGATGAAGTTGCTACGTTTTGTGCAACAGATGTCACTTGGCAAATGCTCTGGTTTAAGATACCAAGGCTCTGCAACAGCCAAACAGGATGTGTAACCAGATGAAACAAAAGAGTTTAAAGTACAGCAGCTCACAGTGGATCACTGGATAGACAGAAACATTACTTCTGCTTTGAATAACACACTTTTCATTAACTTGTATTTGTAATCTCATAGATTTCTCTTGTCCTTTCATACTCATCCTTCTGCAGTCCTACATTTAAGAGGACCAGGACAGATGGGTATCTCATCAATATGCTTACCTGTAGTGACAAGGGGAGAAAGGGATGTGGGCTACCGAGCCTCACCATGTCTTTTGGGCCATTCTGGTCTGGTAATGATGTTTCATGATCTTTGCTGCATTTATCTTCCCTTTTGAGAAAGAATGTGGAAGGTGATATTGAGTCATATCATGTTTGCAGGTCTGTGTATGTGATATGGTCTCATATTCGACCACTGCCTGCCAGCCCCATTCTGTTACCAATATTCTTGCTTGGATTTTATGACTCCACTTGGTCTCCTTAGTAGTGTTCTAGTGTTTTAATTCGTGCTGTTGTACATCCATGGTTCTGGTGTACTAATACAATATTTACTGTATAAATTTCTGCAGAAGAAGGGTATTTCAAAAGTTTATCGTCTGTTGTGTAATCATCTCTCTGTCATAGTCTCCAGTGTATAGGGTTAATCGAGGCTTGAATAAGTTAAAGGAGAAAAAAAGTTTGCTTCTGACACTCACATTGGATGTTGTGTAAATGGCCTTGTTTTCAGAATCTCCTGTGTTAATATATGCCTCGGGTCTTCACACTTGGACAAAAAAGGGATTATTAGTCTTTCAAACTTGGGAACAAAAAGGGATTATGAGGAAATGTTTACACTGAACTTAAAGTTTGTGAAACCTTTCTTTTCGTTTGGGTTTTTTTTAAATTATTGGAGTTTTTTTTAATCGCAGGACTAGATTAACCCTAGGGAACCACTATAAAACTACAGAAGATTTGTTCTGCTTTTATCCATTCCACTCACATATACTTTTTATTTATTTACTGTACATTTACTTTCTGTTGTAGGCCTCTAAATGATGTGCTTTGATCCATACAATACAAGAATTACTTGTCTTAAAAATTATGATCCACAGCATAAGCTTTCTGGCTTGTTTTGAAAATGTCAGTCTAATTTCCAACCTACATTATTCACAGCCTTCATATACTCATTTTTTCTTGTTTAGTATTATTCAGTAGCTTAGTTCTTATTCATTCCCTGTATATACTTCTGTTTATTTAAAGAGAATGGTCATGTTAACTTTTGGACGTGTGTTGTTGGGCTGAACAGCCCAGATTGTTTTTGTTTCACTACATTTTGGGAAAATTAAGAGCTTGTTGGGTTCTTAAGGGAAGCAGTGGAGGGGATGGTGCTGATCTCCTCTCTCAGCAGTAGGACATGAGGAAGGGAAATGAAGCTGCATCAGGGGAAGTTCAGATATGAAAATACTGATGCCATATTTATGAAACACTCTTAATGAAATTATCAGTAACTCTTGTTTCAAGAGTTCATACTCAGTTTTATTGTTTTTTCCACATCTTCTAATCCAGTTACCTCATGTTTAATAATCTCCCATGTTGCAGTATGGGAGATTATTAACTCCCACCCTCAAACAGCTTTACTGCATTCTCTTTATCTAGAGGAACACTCTTCTATTTCATCAAAGATGGTATGGTTTTCCAAGGCAGTGTAAGTAAATTCATATTCCATTTCTTCTGCCACTCTGTTTTTGATTTCTCTCTGTTTCTAATTATTTACTTCAGAATCTATTCCATTTCCTTTTCTCTTTGATTCAGTTTTATTAGAACACCTCCAGAGAAACTAAAATGAATTAATGTATCAGTATGCAGATGTTCAGTAGCAGTAGGTCCAAGGTAAATTCCTAAATTACAGATGATAATCAGCCTGTTATGCTTGGAAGGCTGATAATTCTCACAAAAAGGTTTCCAGGTCTATAGCCTATAACATTGACAAGTTATTAAGTATTAGTGGTGAGGGCTTCCCTATCAAGGTTGAGGTGTTGCTTTGCTGTGAAGAGAATAAGAGGACTGCAAGCTGAGATTAGAAGAGATCACAAGGAGAAATAGGTGATGTGGCATGGAGAGGAGCTGTGGTGTTGAGGGTCAGTCTGCTGAAGGAAACCAGTGTGCAGAGAACTGTGGTGTCTGTAGATGCTGTTGGGACCATGGCCTGGGAGGGATGCACAACCAGGAGAGGAAGAAATTCTGTGACAAAGGGTCTAGATCAGGGGAGGGAAAGTGTAATAGGTGAAGGGCTTATATGAGCTATTGACTAAAACACCTGAAATGAGGGACTGTAAGGTTGAAGATCAGACTAACGTGAAGTGAGGTAGATGAGGGAAGGAGACAGGAAAGACGAGAGAAATGAGTCATACAACTAACCTGTGTTGCAGTAAATTTATTACTTCTGATGCCTTTAACAGGGTTTTAAAGGATTACATTAATAATTATCGAGAACAGTTGAATGCTTTTTTATTGTGAGGTTCAATAATGTGCATTCATAATCCAGCATAATTGGTACACAGTTGTGCTCACCTTCTTCATCCTCATCTTTTCAGGAAGCCCCAGCTTTTTCTTTTACAAGCAAATGCATGTCTGTCATTTGTGATTCCTCCCTGTACCCCTTCCCAGCTGAGTTAACTCTGTGTGAAACTGCACCTTTATCCCTGTTCAGGTACTGAAGGTGGTTGTAGTCCAGTGTTTTATCAATAACAACAACAGTGCTTACTGCTTTGGGATTGTTCTGGAGTGGCAGTGATTATTTTGCTTTACAAGTCGCCTTCCTTTAATGGAATTCTCCCTGAACTTCCTTCATATGCCCTAAAGCAGGAGTGAAGAAAAGGAACTGGAAAACTGATCAAGTCAGTCTTGCCTGCTTTCAGCAGTCCATTTAAAGAGGGAAAGGAAAAAAAAGAAGCTAGCAATTGTTTTAAGTCTCTGCTCTATTGCAGACTTCTATGCTATATTCTTTGGTTTTCTATGGATTATTTATATTCAGATTGGTTAAATTTGATTGGTTTAAATTCCTCTTGCAAGCGTGTTGTACCCTGACCTCAAATTAAGGAGCTGGATTTTATGGTCCTAAGAATTCCAATCTCATTATGGAAGAGATTAAGGATTTATGGTGGATTTTAATGCATCCTTTTTATCCTGGCTTGAAATATTCTTTGCTTTCTGCTTGTTTGCTGATGTTTGTATTTAAGCAGTGTTAATGTATTTTGATCACAATTTTGAGTACATTAATTTGAAGTAGTCCTTTCTGAAGACCTTTCTGTGGTACCTAATTTGAGGGAACATAGCTATTCTTATAAAAGCTGTTCCTATATAATATAGCTTTTATTACATATGACAGTTATGAGAATGTTAATTAAACAGCGATTTCTAGTTTTGTTTATTTTTGACAGAAAAAAATGTGCTTGCTAATGTTTTGGTTTTTTTTCTTTGAGTCACTCAGCTTTCTCCTTGTGAGAGTAACATAGGATCACAGTATGGTGGAGGTGGGAAGGAGCTTTTAGAGATAAGCCCACTCCCCAGTTAAAATAGAGTCAGCTATATCAGGTTGTTCNGTCTCACTGTCTTGAACACAGCAGTCCAAGTGTAGCCTACTGATTGGAAGCTGAGGGATCACCTTTCTCACCCTGCTGGTGATGCTGTTCCTCAACCAACCCAGGATGCCCCTGTCTGTATTTGCCATGAGGGCTCATTGCTGGATCCTGTTTACCTTGTTCACTCAGTCAGTTTCTGCCAATCTACTTTCCATATGGTTGGCCCCCACACCATACTAGTGCATGGAGTTGTCCCTTCCTGATGCAGAACTTTGTGCTTCCCTTCACTGACCTCTCTGAGGATCATGTTGATCCCTTTTTCCAGCCTGTTGAGGTCCCTCTGGATGACAGCATAACCCTCTGCTGTGTTGGACACTCCTACTTTGGTGTCATCTGCAAACTTGCTGAGAGTGGACTCTGCCCTGCCATCCAGATCGTGAATGAAGCTGTTAAACAGGACTGGAGCCAGTATTGACTCCTGGGATACACCTCTAGTGTCTGGCCTCCAGCTGGATGTTGTGCCATCAGTACAGCCCTTTGAGCCTGGCAGGTCAGCCGGGCCACCTACTNCTAGTTTTGTTTATTTTTGACAGAAAAAAATGTGCTTGCTAATGTTTTGGTTTTTTTTCTTTGAGTCACTCAGCTTTCTCCTTGTGAGAGTAACATAGGATCACAGTATGGTGGAGGTGGGAAGGAGCTTTTAGAGATAAGCCCACTCCCCAGTTAAAATAGAGTCAGCTATATCAGGTTGTTCAGGACTGTGTTCAGTCAGGTTTTGAGTATCTCCATGGTTGGAGACTCCACAGCTTCTCTGGGCAGCCTTTTTCCCATATTTGACCACTCTTACAATAAGCAAATGTATTCTTTTGTGCAGGTAGAACTTCTGATTCTGATGTTAACTCTTTTCTGGTCAGTGGGAACTACTGAGAAAAGTCTGGCACACTTTCACCCCATGCTTGATCAGTCNAGCCTGTTGAGGTCCCTCTGGATGACAGCATAACCCTCTGCTGTGTTGGACACTCCTACTTTGGTGTCATCTGCAAACTTGCTGAGAGTGGACTCTGCCCTGCCATCCAGATCGTGAATGAAGCTGTTAAACAGGACTGGAGCCAGTATTGACTCCTGGGATACACCTCTAGTGTCTGGCCTCCAGCTGGATGTTGTGCCATCAGTACAGCCCTTTGAGCCTGGCAGGTCAGCCGGGCCACCTACTTGTTTTTCTAGACCGTGTTTCAACAGTTCATCTGTGAGAATGTTATGAGAGACTGTGTAAAATGAACACGTTGGTTGATTAACTCTGTTTAATTAAAATAACAATTCTCAAAACTGGTGCGTTAAATGGCTCTTCTGGAGATTCACAGGGAAAGAAAAAGCTTATCTGTAGGTTCTGAGTCCACTTACTACTATGTGATAAGGGTCCAACTCTAGAAATGGCTTGAGGCTTTGACAGCTTTGCAGGCCTGAAAATGTTTCTTTAGGATGTGATCTCAAAATCTAAAGTGAGCTTAAGTTATTATTTAATAAGTTGAAATAAGATGTAGTGATTTATATGAAATTACCATGTAATTCCCATAAGAAATCACCCTTATAATTTACTCAGGCAGAACAATTATCTTTCATATTTTCCATAGGTCACAAGTTTCACAGCTTGGTAGCGGCAGTGAGTTATTATGGTCTTTCTTTTGTGGAATGGAATGGATCTTAATAACTGTCATGCCAAAGATGTTCTAACTTTGTAGTTTGTATGAAAGAAAGATAGGGGCTCATTGATGAGAGCAATCCGTATTTCTCTCTGTAAGATGTAAGCAGTACTTAGCAAAGGCCAGATAAAGCAAACTCTGCCAGGGTCATTAAAGCATGGAGATCTTCTCCCATGCACCCATTTTCAAGGTTCCCTTTCTTGCCATCCTTGAATGTTGACCAGCGCTAAAAATTGGCCTTTTAGGTCCCATTAGAGTGTCCATTGTGCACAAAAGTGCCTGGAGCAGGTGTGACTTTGAGCATCGCTGTCACCTGTGGGTCACTGCAGGTTAGTGTTCCTGGGAGACTACCCTCGTCCTCTTTCTGCTGAACGGATAGAAAGCATAACCTTTTATAAAATACATGTTGCAGGACATATTAAGTAGTATTAGCTAAGTGTCCTGAAATCAAGAATGTAGTTTCCAGCACCTGGGCCAATATCTTGGCAGGGATCACTGTAAACAAGGTTGTCCTTCCAGTACCAGGATACACACCTCTCTTCAATTTCAAAGAGGACCCTGGTGCATGCTGGTGATATGCATGTTGCCTAACAATAGTCTGTAAGTGCAGGAACCTTGGACTCACACCCTACTATTCAGATTTACTAGTACTCATGCCAACGCCGTTGGCCAATTACACCAAATGATGGGTGGGTAGAAGAATTCACAATTGTTTTTTTGGTAAGGCCATTAGTATGCTCCACTAAACTGGCTCCACAGGATTGATGGGGGTATATTATAAACTCATGTTACCTGGTTCTCACCAGCCCACAACTGGACTGCTTCTCCTGGAAATGTCACTCATTATTTGATTTAACGCAAGTGGGAGTACCTAACCATTGGCTTAAAAAATGAAGGCATTTCATAGTGACCTTCTGGTTGGCACAAGTAGGCAATGCAGTCAGGTGGTTGTACATATATCTGTCATCACTACTATTTATTGCAAACTCTGGCCCTTTGGAAGTGGCCCAATGTAATGTCTGTGAGGTGTTAAGTGTAGAAATGGACCATTTCCACTTGAAGATGCTGGTCTGTTGTGCCTTCCTGGTTTATTGACAGGAGCCATTTCATGGTACCTGCTGTCAAACTGGGAGCTCTGCAGTCAGTTAACCTTGGCCTCCTGGATGGTTCTTTCTGTTTCAGTGAGGGCAGCCCAAAGCTGTTGTATTTCTGTGGTGGTGGGGGCAAACTCTGAGACCAAAAGCTCAGCAGTGTGTGCCGCCCATCCTTGTGTTGCTAGAGACTCCAATAAGCCACTTGGTCCTCCAATACCAGGGCTTCAAGCTTGAAATACTTATTGACTTATTCAAAGGCGACTCTATTCTCTGGAAAGAACTGACTTTTTTTTTTTTTAATTATTATTATTAAAGTATATAATGGTCTTCATATCTGGACCAAAGAGGGTATAAATTGCCTTTGAAACCCTCAAAGACCAATAATTTTCTGTGTTTCTACTTTGTATTTCTGCAATATAAAGTATGATTTGTTTAGCTGATTTGGGCTTTGTCCCTGCCAGATTATCCTTCCAAATTTTACTTCTCTGGCAGTTCTCTGAATTTTCTTGGGGTTCATTCCCAGCCATGATTTTGCATTGCCTTGGTGGCATTACTCAGTGCTTCTTCCCCTTCTTGTTCAATGGGATCAGTGGTGCAGATAACATCATCCACATAGCTGAGTGATTTACTGTATGGAGAAGTATTGAAGTCTTCCAAATACTGAGCTACCAGTCCATGGCAAATTGTGGGTCTGTGTGGATACCTCTGGGGCCGTACTGTGATGGTGTATTGCTGAATCCAGCATGAGTATGTGGATTGCTGCTGTGGTTCATTAACAGCTGGAATGCCAAAGAAAACCTTTGCTGGATCCCGTAGGGGATAGCATGGCTTCGGATACAGCTTGCTGGACCAGAGTGACAACAACGGGACACTGCATCTCTGAGGGACAGCCTTGTTGAGCAGTCAGTAACCAGCTGTTTCTGGGAGCTGTCAGGCATTTTCACTGTCCAGATGGGGCTGCTGAAGTGGGGAACTGCCTTTTGGAATGATTCCAGCATCTGATAGCTGTAATGATCTGGGTGATCCCAGTGTAGCCCCTGGGCAGCCTGTGCTGTTTGAATACAACCCGTTTTGATGGAGGCTCCAAATTAGCAGGAACAGCAACCACTTTACCCACAGTGATAGTATGAACCCCAGAAGAATATTTACCCCCTCTTGTCTTGAAAGTTTTTCTAAAAGTGTTTAATAAAACTGAAAACTCTTCCTTTTGTGTAGCTGTTTTCTGTTGTGGAGAGTATATCTACAGTGTGTACACAATATATCTTCCTCTGACAGGCAGGAGGAATATCTCTTTCATGATACCCACTGGTATGCAGCACAGAATGGAGTGGGGCACACTGGCAGATTGTCTTGCAGCAGTGGCCTGTACTGCAAAGTTTGATATTGGCTTTTTTCCTCCCATGTCAAGTGCACATTGCTTCTTTTTAACTGCTTATATCTGATGTGATCTGCTTCATCTCGAGAAGGAATTGAATTGAACAAAGTAAAAAGTACCAAATCTTTTTTTGCTTGTGGCAAAGAAAAATAATATTCATACCTGCCTTTCGATATCCATTACTGTTTTTATGTGGTCTTCAAAAGATGTCTCTGATTTGGAGGTTGATCTTCTAACAATACTTCTAGTGTCATGTGATACTTGGCCTTTTATTCCTAAGGATGTGTATGATTCAGATAGATAATTCAATACTACATTGTCTATACTACTAGATCGATTGGTGTACTTTTGTTGCTGTTATAATACATGTGAGTGGTGATGATAGGTGTGTGTGTTGTTTGGTGATCAGTTCAGTCCTTCACTTGCCTTAGCTGGGTTTTGAATCTAATCAGATTGGAAACAAAATTTCATACTGCTTTTTGGTAGGTATCAAAGCTAGCAATGTGTGAGAGAATTGGGAATTTTTCAAGTCATATGAACTTGTTGGATATACTTCTAGTATTGTGATAACCTTGTAGGTCTTGTGTGTGCATTATAGTAATTATACGATATTGCTGTTTCTTCACCATCCTTTTGCCAGCTGGAAAAGGTATTTCGTAGTTAGCTAATGTAGCAAGAAGTTGTCTTTTTAACTGATTAGTTGTGACTTTCTTGCAGTACCTGCTGGATCAGAAATTGCTTGTAAGCATGAAGCAATCTGTTTTAGAAAACTTGGTTTGAACTGACATAGCTTCTCTCAAGTGTCTGTGCTTAGTCTCAGATCACTGCTTGAACATGGGGAAGGATCTCTGATCTCTGGAAATGTTTGCTTCTTTGGTCTTCCCAAGGCTATGCTCTGGCTTTTACTGAGGTTTGTCCTTATCCTGTTCTTGCTGCTTGTGAGTAAATAATTATCTTCTAGCACCAGTTCTTTCACTTTTGACATAATAAAGTAGTAGAAAACTCTCTGGTATTCTCAGTGGATTCATTATGTGAATGTTTTATCCTGTTTTGCAGCCTTGAACTTCAGGAAGATGACTAAAACATTGACTTTTTTTGTTACTCCCCCTAAGAGTCTCAATAAAAATAAATATTCCTATATAAGTAATCTTTGGCTTTGCTGGTTATAACTTCATACTTTAAGAAAGGTTTTCTTTGTGCTGCTGTCAATGTAAAATATGTGAGCTGCACAGCACTTCCAGATGAGCCCATTACTGTAGATTTAGAGTGCACCAAAGTTGAGAGGTCTGGTGGCAAGTTATGAGCAGGTATGTCATCAAGACTGTGTGAATTTTCTTTAAGTTAATATGGGATTTAAGTGAGTATCAGGGTTTTTAATGAAGCATGACCCATGAGAACTGTGTCACTCACTGTCTTAAGATCTGTTTAAAACACGTTTTAGTACAATAGTTAAGCCTTCATACTATACACAAATATTTAGGGTTTTGTTTAATACTTTTTACTTATTTCAGAGTAGTTTCTATCACTAGTTTTGTTGCTGTTCTCACATGTCCTGTCCCATCCCACTCACACTCCCTGGTTTGATTTATTTTTCAAATGCTCTTGCTTTAGATCCAGAACTGTGACTAGGTAGGAAATGGATCTAACAGGCCTGAAATATCTCTTGTCTCTTTAGGGAAGTCAATTTTCATTGTGAGTACTTCCTTTATTACCATCGCTGTTACTTGAATTGCATAAAATGGAACTTGGAAAAAATACAGTACCAGTGTAAGAACAGCAATACTGGTGTTAGAGCTCTTAGATAAAGTGAAATAAAGCTTGAGCATAGTGTAGCAATATTAATAAAGTGCTGTCAAGTCAACACCTCTGGTTAGACATCTCAGGAAATGTGCACTGAGGCTTTTACAGCTGCCACATCACACCTCCAGAGAGAGGTGTTTTTGCATGAGGAAAGTAGCTGTAGGTGAGGTTATCAGTGTTCTACAGTATCTTCTGTTAGAGCCTAACAATGTGAATCAAGAGCAGCTGGCCTTGGCCAAGCATATTCCCTTGATTTTACTGGTTTTGGAAGGCCCAACACCTAGAGCTTCGTAGCCTAAGAACTTTACTTTTGTCAGGATCCCATATGACAGTAAGGAGTAGAAGAACTGAGGTGGTGCCAAGAAGGTTTTAGAATGAATTCACATTGGAAAACAAGCTTTAACAACAACACCAAAACAAAATGGCCAAAAAAGAAGCTTCAGAAACTACAAACTAAGTATTTTTTCTTATGAATACAGAAGCAATGTCAAAATGCTGAAGACAGTTTGTATAAAATATTACACATACGGGACTTTTCCTAATATGAAGCTGAAGTGTTTTCTGAAAATAACTTGCAAACAGAAAGGATTGCTGATTTAATTCATCTGAAGTCCAACTATATTTATTTGCATAGGTTCAGTTTCCTGTACTCTTCAGGCAATTTGCAGGTTTTTGCTGCTATAAATAGTGTTCTCATTATTTAGTTACTCTACTTGACCTCTTTTATTGAGATTCTGCTCTATCAATTTAGTGGACATATTTGTACAAAATACATTTACAAAATAGCCTGTAATTGATAATCTTGTTATATGTAAGTGCTTTGTGCAGAATTCACTGTGAAATACAGTATGAAAGTTTCTTGGGGTTCATGGTATCTTGGTAGGTTCAGATATAAGATACCATCTGTAGTTGTTAAGGCTTATTGATGGACCTGATGGACAAATATGTGTTCCAGATAAAGGAATAGCTACAGATTAAAGCACCTTTGTTGTTTTCTCCATGGCTCTAAATCCCCATCCTCCCTGTAGGCTCTTACTGAGGCTGATTTTTGCTGTATCTGTTCTGTCTCTCTGTTTAGCCAGTATCAATTTTTTTATTTCTTAAACCAGTTGACTTTCAATATAGACCATCTTTTCTCAGAGTTGTTCCCATTAATTTCTCTGTCCCTTGCTCTAGTCCAGCAGTCTCCAACTTGAAATTTGCCCATTTCTGCTCTTGTTACAGAGAATTAAGCTGGGGGAGGGGGGAAATTATGGGGAAGACTATTTCCTTGCTTTTATTTCAGATAACTGGATATATAACCTCACGTTATTTTTTTTTTCCTACCTCTTTCATTTTTGGAGATTTTAAACATAACTCTCAGCTTCCTTAGCCATGTATTGAAAATAGTAATGCAAAATAGTTGTTTATCTGCTACCGGCTTTTCTAAACAGGTCTATTTTTTTGTAGTTTTCATTGTTTTGTATTCCTAATTTTTGTTCTTAATAGTTTGTTTCTTGATTTGCTTATGTCATATAGTATTTCTCTTAGTACTGAGTACTTTTTTCCTTGAGAACTGAGTTGAGGAAATCAATATGAGGTTACTGCTTTATTGAGATTCAGAAGGGCACTGTTGAAAACTTGACCTGAACTTTTTAATTTGTGGGTTTTTATGCTTTCAGGAGCAAATATTTCTAAAGAACGGAATTTTTTCCTGTTAGTATTTGATTTTTATTCTGCTGGTCAGTGCATGCTCACAACAGGGCTCAGTCTTGCTGTAGTTATTGTGGTTTTTGTTAAGCACTAAATCTTTTCTTTGGATGATATTCAAAGCATGAAGGTCTCCATCTGTGTTTTATTTCATCTTTTCCTCCCTTTCAAGACAACTTGACCTACATACAAACCACAGTAGTTTGCTTTGGAGAAGTTTTTGAGTTACACTGCATGTGTGTATATATTATTTGAATATATAACCTCTTTTTAGGCATAATAGCAAATATTCATCTCTTAGTAATGAGATGACACTTAGACAAGGCCTTTTTTGAGGTAAGATCTTTGTCAAGAATTATAATACCTGGTTATTAGTTTTATTTGAAGTTGTGGGTATTAGTTTTTTTGTGGTTGTTTCTTAATGGATAATAGTTGTCAAGGGCAAAAATTGTTACTTGCTGATCATGTTCTGCACTGCAAGTTGAAATTTTACTTGAGGCTAGATTGACATAGTTACATCTAAAAGTGGCTCGCCTTGTATCACATCTGCGTGATCTGCAGTGAGATCAAAGCCTGAACAGTTGTGTGAATCACTTACTCTGAGTATGGCCCGTTTATTTTAAAATCTTCATGGAACATGGTGTGGGTTGGCCTTGGCCGGCCTTGCCAGACCCCCACCTAGCTTCTGTCACTCTTCCTCCTCAACAGGGTGATGGTAGAAAATTGTGCTTGAACAGGTCATAGGTCAAGGTGAAGACCTGGAGTTCACATGTCAGTTGTCATCATGAGCAACAAAATTTGACTTCAGGAAGGTTAATCTGATTTATTGCCAATTGAAAATGCAGTAGGATGGGCTCCTAGTGGGCTGCAGCTTCCTTCAGGGCATCTCCAGCTGCTTTGCCATGGGATCCTGCGCAGGTTGCAAGGTGGATGTGTGCTTTGATGTGGGGCCCTTCAGGGGCTGCAGGGGAATCTGCTCCAGTACCTGGAGCATCTCCCCTGCTCCTTCACTGTTCTTGGTGTCTGCAGGGCTGTCCCTTACTCCTTGTTCTGCAGGGCTGTCCCTTACTCCTTGTTTGCACACTCTGCTGTGCAACATCATCTCCTCTCTTAAATACTGTTTTCCAGAGGTGCCACCATCCTGGCTGAGGGTCTCAGTCATGCCTTGCTGTGGGTTTTGTGGAACCAGATGCTTTCAGCACAGGGCAGCCCCTGCAGGCATTGCCCCACTGCTAGCACCTGGGTGTGTAAACCCAATAAAACTGTCAATGAAAAATCAAAACTTGCTGTTTAGGATAATATGGACAATTTGGGGGACACTTGTGTGTGTATAGTTCTATAGGATGAGTTACATACAACTAATTAAATGGTTTGATGTTTTCCAGCTGAAAATACCAAGAAGTGGGTAAAGTAACTAGCAGCTTTCTTGACAAAATCACAGAGCAGTCAAGGTTGGCAGGGAACTCTGGAGCTGACTCTGTACAGCCACCCTGCTCAAATGGGACCAGCCAAAGCAGGTTGCTGAGAACCATGTATAGATGAATTTTGAAAATCTCCAGTGTTTGAGTCTCCACAACCTCACAGGGCACCTGGTCACTGTCACAGATGATTCCTTCAGTCCCTGAGCACCTCTCCCAGTTGCTGTGATTGATCAGAGATTTTAGAGCCAGCTTCAGCACTCATGGGTGCATCTCATTGGGATGCATGGACTTGAGTATATCCAGTTGTCTTAAGTATTCCCTGATGTGATCAAGGGTTTGTCTTCCTTGCTCTAGACTTCCCCTGATTGCCTTGCCTGGGATTTGATAATGTAGTGACATTTAGTATGGCATTTCCTCTTATTTTTTAGCATATAAGGAGACCAAGAGATTGGTTCAGGCAAGGTTCGTTATTTGACTCTTCATGGACATAAAGTATTTTGTCCCTCTTATGCAGTAATTCAGTAGGATTAATTTATTTCAGTACTGCTTGTTGCTTCTATTAACAGTTTCGGATGGTGCTCTGGGTTATTTTTTGTTTACTATGTGAGAGAGTACAGCTGCAATCACATGTCTTCCTTGAAGCAGTCTTTTCTGTGTCAGTCTACTGTTGATACAGCAACAAAGAATATACTTTTAAGGGAATTCTGATGTTTAAGCCAAGGATTATAACTGCATGCAGGTTGTGTTGTTGTATTTAAAGGGCATTTAATGCATTAGAGGAATCTTGTAATAGATTTACATGCAGATAAGTTAAAGCCCTGCTTCTCTTAGCGTGCTCTGTCTTTCCAAAATACCATAGAGAGAATATTTTCTCTGCATTAGCTTACTTTTTGTTTTCTACACGCTGCCAAAGCAAGTTCCATTTGAACAACAAATCCTCATTAAAAGCAATTTTCTGCATGTTTTGTACTATGGCAAAGAATTATCAATTTCCATTCTTTATACCTACGTAGGTTTATTATGCATAGGACAAAGAAATAAATCAGTAATAAAAACATGATGCAGTGACAATGGGCTCTATTTTATTTTTTATGTCTGGGCTTTTCTTTTTCATACGTGAAACCTTCTTTGAGAAAACATGACAGCTCTATATATTGTTTTTGGTTGTTTTGCAGAGATCATCACCACAACTTTCATTTCACTATCCATGGTACAAATCCTGTGTTTTAATTGACCAAATCAAGCATGTCTGTTGTCTTCTAATGAATTTGGCTGTTTTGAGTCATCTTCAAATAAAAATAAACCTTCCACCGTAATCTGTATTTGCTCACCTGTGGGGCAAGAATTGAAAAACAACCAGTAGTGTAAGTTGCTCATGTCACTGTGAAATCTGTCTCAGCTGAGCTAACGCAGTGAGCCAGCTTCCCTGCTCAGCTCGCCTACCAGATGTTCTGCAAGGCATTCCCTTGTTCTAATTAAATATTAACGGTTCCTTGATCTAAATTGACCTTTAATATTTCTATGCAAAGCCTAGATAGGAGGTACTGGAAGACACAGAAATAATATACTTCATCTGTAAAATACCCGGTGCGGAGATGTGCTAGTTGTAGAGCTCTGTGAAACCATAAATCACTTCATAATGAAAACTAAGCCATGTATTCTAATCCTTTTTGCATGCCCCTCTGTCAGACATGTTGTGGTTACAGGGGAGATTGTAGCCACATGTCAAATTTTCTCATTTTTCTGTTCACTTAGGAGTTTCTTGTCTGGAAAAGTAACACACATAAAAAGCCACTATCCCAAACTTTGTCTTTTAGCAGTAGAGTTTGAGGCTGGGAGCATCAATGGAAGTGATTTACTCTGTGCCATAAGCAGGCTGAGGTATTTTTATAACTCATTTTGCTATAACAAAAGCCAGAGGCATCTGAAAGTGTGGTGACTGTGGAGAGGCCCTTCTTGAGATAAATTTTTGACTCAAGAATTAATTACATATGGACATGCCACTGAGACCTCTTTGAGATCTGAAGGCAGTGTAAACTGAGTATGCTCCTTGAAATGGAAATGTTACTGCAGGACAATGGGGTGGAATGAGGAATTTTGAAGAATGAGTATTTGTTCTCTGAAGCATGTAGCTGACCTTTAGCACACTTCTATTTAGTCAGCTCTCATGCCAGCCAAACAGTAAGGAATTGGTGACAGTCAGTGACTGAGGAATAACCCCATTGTAGGGCAAAGGAGGAGATTTTCATGTCAGAATTTTATGAAAAGCTCTGTTACCATTTCATTGACAGAGCTGCAGAAGGGCATTTGGTCATTGAGTGTGCACATGTATAAAGTTATGGGGATGGAAGGAGGTTAATGTGTATTTCTTTTTCAGTGTCTCTCTGAGGAGCAGTTGGACAGGCCACAACTAAAATTTTTAGATGATGTAAAATGGGGATTTACTTTGGAATTCTTTCCTGAAATACAGAAATATAAAATGAAATGAGGTTTGAAGAGTAGAGACAAAAGTCTTGGCAAGTGCCTCATTTTTGCTCTCAGATGGTGATGTGTACTGCTCCACCCTTGGAAATATAAGGGGCATCTTATATTTGGACTTCTAAGTGCATCTTGTGTGAACTGAGGTTCCTTTTAAAGAAACATATCAGAGTTATGAGGTTTTCTGTTTTCAACAAAAACCCCTGCTTGTGTGTTTCAGGGATCCATGTTACAAGAGTTAATTGCATGTGGATATTGGGGTTCAGTGTTACATGTAGACCTTAGTCTTCAGAGCTGTGCTTGAACTGGTAGGAAAGACCTACTGAGTATCTTTCTTCTTATAATTTTCCAAATGTGAATATATCGACACCTAGTCACAGTGCCTAGGTACAGTTTGTAGATACATTACATTTGTAGCTATTTTAGAAAAGGTAGTAAAGTTCTGGTGTTCATTTTTGTAGTTAATCCCAGAGTTTTATGGGGATTGTTGCCCAAGCAGAAGGTGTTCTGTCAAGAATGCTAATTAAAGAGATGCATAAACTTAGAAAAATAGGATATGTTTCAGGCCTTTAAGGGGAAAAGTCTTGTGTAGCTGAGACAAACAGAGCCACCTGTTGAGAATACAGCTGTGCTGCTGCTTTTCCCCCCTCTGCATTTTCTTGGAGAGATTGATAGTGGTGGTCATTCCAGAAGTTCATGCACCGTGGTCCGCTCCCCCAGCACTACAGACATGTTTGTTGTGAAGATATTTGCATGAATAAACACTGTCTGAAAAAAAAAAAGGAAGCTGTGTTAGCATTCTGCTATTAATGCTTGTTCTCTCAAACCCTTCTCGGACTACTCAGTCCATATGTTTGAAGTGGGACTGGAGCCAAATAAGAGCCAGATTTGCATAGATTTGATGGGAGAACTACATGCAGTATTTAAAATACTTCGCTGTATATAGTTTATGTATATTTATGTTATATTTATAATACACAACTGTGTATTATTTGTGTGTGTTTATGTACATTATAGTATATAGCTGGATATTATTTACATGTGTTTGTCCCATGGTATGACCAAGTTCAAGAACCAGTGATACAGGGAAAGAGTTGCTGCAGAAGAGTACTTTCACTCATTTTTGCCACTAGTGTTGGGTGTGATAAGAAGCATAGTTTTTTTTTGGCCACATACCACTGTAGAAAATTAGAAAAATTTCTCTCCTTTACTTGAAGATGTACATACATGAAATAAAACACAATGGTCTCCTAATTCAAAACATTTTCTAACAATCTGCTATTTGCTATCCCCTATGTTCCATCATACCAATAGTATGATTTCTTGTGTGTAAGCAAGTAATCATGTAATTATTTTATTATTATTATTTTCAGCAATATTCTAACCATGTGGTGAATGTTTATAAGCTAGTTAGGCAGTTACTGACTTAAAGTGCATATGCCCAAATTTCAGCGTGGATGACAGATTTTACAGAAATTTGTAGGATTATTTAATAGCTTGGTTTGGAAGGGACTTCAGGATCATCTCATTACAGCTCCAGTCCCATGGGCAGAGACATCTTCCACTCGGATGGCTTGCTCAGAGCCCCATGAACACTTCCGGGGATGGAACATCCACAACTTTCTGGACAACCTGTTCCAGTACCTCACCACTGTCACTGTAAAGAATTTCTTCCTGTTATCCTATCTAATCCTACTCTCAGTTTGAAGCCGTTTCCCCTTGTACTATCAGTATACATCCTAAAATGTTCCACTTCAGGTTTCTTATAAAACCGCTTTAGGTTCTGAAAGTCTGGTATAAAGTCTCCCTGGAACCTTCTCTTCTCCAAGCTGAACAGCTCCAACTCAGCCTGTCTTCGGAGGAGAGGTGCTCAGCCCTCTTGAGTAGAGGAAGAGACTTGTGGAAGAGATGCCAGGAAGTAGCTTGAAATGTCTCAATAAGAAGGGGACTTAAGAAGATGCTGTTGTGATTGCTTGAGCTATTTTTTTAATTGCTGTGGAAATGAAGTTCTTGGAAGAACATGAAGTCTTAGTGTAATAGTCCTAAAAGTTTGGGCATAAGAGAAAACTAACACGTCTGCCAAAATGAAGTCAAGGTTGTTATTCTACATGCAATTGCATCATTCTTTGCAGTCCCATCCTATGTTGATATCCTAAGCCTGTCCTTGTCTACAGGCATATAAAAATAACATGACTGCTTAGTGTGGGGTTTCTTCCCCCTTCTTGAATCTACACTTTATTCAGCTCAAAGGAAGACTCTAAGTATGATGCAAAATGTCATTTGGCATTTTAATTCTCCCTCCCATCCCTGCCTCTTCTTGATACATGTATCTAGCCTAAATTGGTTGGGTTTCTGTAGGGCTGCAAAAGGGATATTGTACATACAAACCCTGACAGTATCAACATTTTATACTAAATTACCTTTCCGTGCGAGGAGTGGGCAATGTAGCCTTTTCTTTTACATAGTTTTTAAAGCAGTAAAGTTAGTTAACTAGAGATGAAGTTGTAGAATTGGCCCAGAGAAATGAGATTCTAGGTGGAAAAAGCTGAGACAGTCACTTAGCTGCTAAATCAAGACGTCCAAGATGATGGGTTTATTGGATCTATTTATTATTATATCCTCTGAGGTGGTGCATGTAATTACTAGACATGCAAGTGAACCTCCCCTTCCCAAAACAGAATGGAGATTGTGGAAAAAGGTATTCTGGATAAATGCCAGTTTAAAAGCTGAATGTGTCATCTAGCAGTTTAAGATTGTGTATGTTTTGATTTTCCTCATATGTAACTACATTTTCAACTTTGTAGTCAAAAAATTAGTGCTTATTTGGCTTCAGGCTGACCTGTTTTTTGTGGGGGGTTTTTTGTGGTGATTTCCCTCCACCCCCCAGCATCTCTTTGTCTCCATAGTTACACATCTACAGAGATGAGTGCTGAGAGTGCCCATTAGGGACCTGATGTGGTCTCAACAGAGGATCAGCATAAAAGCCCTTTTATGGCTTTCGCCATTGCCACAGTTAGAGGGAACTTAATTGAGTTGTAGGTATGACTTTGTCATAAAGGCAAGTCTGCAACTGTTTTTTACCTCTGTTCTCAAACTTTTATTTTCCCTGAAGTGTGCATAGCATTATATGCATGAAGCAACAAGTGCTGAGATGGAGAGCAATACACTTTGTTCCTTTGATCAATGGTTCTGAAAGTAGGTGTGCGTGCAGAAAGTTTGCTACTAAAAGCACTATGTGTGTGAAGCATCTGAAATTTTATTTTTTCTTTTTTAATAAAAAGGTGTAAAATTTGGTCTGCAAGATTTGTCATGTTGAATGATGTCTAACTGTGGGAGTGGTTAGCCCAGTAGTGTTCTTAATCTACCATCTCATGATAAGAATTTTCAACCTGTGGAACTTCTTCACGAGGGTTTGATTGGTGTTAAAACTGAAACAGTGACATTGATTAAACAGCCTGTTAACAGCAGCCCTTCTAGATACTCCATGTCAGGGGAATCCTGAATTACTGTGTGCCAGCATTCCCTGTATATTGGTAGAAGGGAGACACCAGCCTCCTGCACAGGAGAAAGAAATAGATATTTTTGTCTTGGCAGGCTGCAGTTTAAACAGAATTGTGCACATTTTAATCAGGCCTCTGTGCTGAATTCTGAGTGGCAGTGGTTTGTAAGGAGGTCAGGTTGCTGTCCGTACAGCTCAACATGGTGTGCCAAGTTATTTTCCCAGAGATACAGAGTATGAACTGCTTGTCTCAGCTATGATGTTAAAGAACCTGGGTAATGAATCATTCTGTGAACTGTTTCTTCATTTGGAGTGAGTTTTATGATGGTTTTAGACTTCTAAGTATCATAGAAATTAGTGAAAGCACCATAGCATTACTTGTACAAAACTTGACATAGTGATACTTTGGGTTTGTTTGATTTGTGGATTGTTTTTGTTGTGTTTTTGGTTTTGTTGGTTTTTGTGTTTTTTTTTAATATTTAGCAGTTGCAGGTAGATGGATCTCAGGATGAGGTTGGAAGAGAAACTGTCAAAGATTACTCAATAATCTGATCTTTAAAAGAAGAATAACATTAATTTCAAGGTTGTAACTTGCAGCTTTGAGTCAAACCTGATGGATAAAATGATTGCTTCTGTCTTTTTTTGAGAAGTAGTACACATCTAAAAGAACTGATAAATGCTGGAGTATTTGCATCATTGTTCTCTAATTTGTATAATATTTTCACTAAAGCAGTGAAACTGATTTCAAAATATCCTTATCATAGTTTTAACCCAGATCTACCAACAGCAATTTTGTCCCCCACATGCCCTTAAGAACCCCAAACTTGTTACATCTAAAAAACAAAGCTGATATGATTTGCAGGTTTCTCTTGTCCTTTTTTCCCCTCTGTTGCCCACAATTCCATCCTGATTCTGTGTAATTCTGATTGGATTGTTAGTCATGTGGTTATTCTTTACTTTTGGAAAACCAAATAAACCCCAACTGATCTGTTTGTCAGCAAAATGAAGAGATAATATTCCAGTTTTCTGGAACACAGCCCCAAACTTCTTACTCAGCTTTCTGTTGGCCATATTGTGTCACTGCTGGTAGTATTTACTTGAGCTTTGTCCTTCGTAGGTGATATTGTTTGATAGTCATTGAAGTTGAAGGGGACGTGATACTAGGATAAATAGCTCATTTCACTGCATGTCAGATTATATTGCACCTAAGCCTTAGTATTAGGACTTCACATTCTGTTGTGAGCAGTCTTTGACCCTCTGGTGCAGGGGAGCACTCTGCACTTAAAACTATGCTGTGACTTGAAGATAGTATCTCAATGTGATGGTATCAACGTGTGCAAACAGAGGAAACAGAAATGCTTGTAAAATTGCTACCTGACAGTATTGCTACTTGACCTGTGACTCCCGACAGATCTTGCAGATGTCAGAAGATGTCAGTAATGGATTCAGGCTATGACACTTGTCGTTTAAAAAGTCACATCACAATTAATAGATGCAGGTTTCAGTGTGGTTTTTTTTCTGGACAGTGGCACGCTCATTGCCTCTGTGACAACTTTAATTTCCTTCTGATCGAATGGAAACCTAGTAGCATGAGCCTCAGGAAGTTGTTAAAGCAATTAAAGGCTTCTCTCTCAGCACATTGCATGGTTACCATAGTATCCTCTGCCTCCAGGTCTTTGCTGATGATGTCAGTATGCATACAGGGGCTAGTCACAGCATCTACAAGATGATTCAGCCCTCGCTAAAGATCATAAGCATCTCTTCATGTGTTCTATTATCTAGTGTTATTTTAGGAATTCATGAGACTGGAAGGTAAGTGACTTCTGCTTCATATTGAATAATTTTTATATATCCTCACACTGTGAAGATAGCATTCACACTGTGAAGTTTCAGTGTTGCTTTTTTTTTAATCCTCTGTCGCATTGTTTACTAAATGCATAAAGTGTATCTTAGCTGAAACAATTGCATACATTTGTACAATTTAAACTTGACAAAGTCTAGATAATCTTCATAAATATATATATGAAAAAGGGCAAACTACAAATCCCTGAAATAAAAACTGATCTATTAGAAGGTTTTTACCAATCAAAATTTGCAAGGCTTTATTTTCATTCATAAGAGAATCTAAATTAAATAAAGGGAGCTTTATGTAAGTGAAAAATGTTCAAGGTTGCTGGTTGTTTTTTAAATTAATGTTAAAGCAAAGCAACAACAATTAACCCCAATCACACATTACCTTTTTTCTTTACTTCTTCATGTATATAGTAAAACAGAGGAGGAACATTTTCTCGTGCAACTATTCTGCATGCAATTTTGTTTATGTAAGGGTATGTGAATTCATATTGAAATTTATTATTACTCTTTAGAAATCAAAGGTTCTGTTATTTGTCTTGAACAGTGGAAAAAAACCAAACCACTGAAGGAACTGGTTTTATTAAAAACTTGGAGGACTCTTGCACATTTTGGCAAGCTAAGTTTATTTGTAAGCCTGAGATACTTGGCTTGTTTGGTTTTACAGCTGGAATTTTTTTCCTTCTCCTCGTCCACTGTCTGCTTAGTTTTAGATAAGTGTGACTGCAAATGTCCATACCAAGTACATAAACTGTTTGAAACATCAAAAAAAACCCCAAAACTAAACCCCACAACCCTATAGGAGCTATGCTGCTGAACTATAGTAAAAGGTCTTCTTTTAATGCCTTGCAACTTCATTTTATGTTGATTGTATTTTGTTTTCTCCTGAAAACTCTGCAGTGTTAGAAACAAGCTATGCACTTAGTGCTGAAATGTAGAAGAATTTTGGGATGGAGGAGAGGAGTGGATAAAGAATTACAAGTGTAAATGGAAACAAATTTGTTAAAAGGGGCTTTGATGTTGAAGGAAATTCTGCATTAAGACGTCATGTATTGTACAAGTTCACTAATTTATCCCTTTTCCCCTGCCACCCTCCCTTGTGTATACAGTGCGCAGATAATTTTTCTTGCCCTCTGCCTGTCTTGTTTTCTGCTTCCTGGTCATGACATCCATTGGTTTATTTAGACACTTAAGTCTTTTTTTTGGGAATGGGTTCCTATATTGACATTTCTTAAGCAAATAGTATGTGTCTTTTTTAATATCTTTAATTCCATGTAGACTGAAGATTTTGTGCTTTCTAATACAAAGATATATGTGCTGGGTTTTTTCTCTGCTTGACTGTGTACTTATTAGCTTGGATATTAGTAAAAAGAATAATATTTTAGATAAATTGAAGAAGGCAATTCCCCTTCCAATTCTGATATCTATTAACTTGGTGTTTGATACTTACAAAAAATAAAATCTGTCTCTGTACCTAATGCAGTCTTGAATTGGTCACAGTGTCCTCCCTTATGGCTTTAGGAATTGTTCATTTACCTGTTTTAAACCAAAAGGCTACCTAGCAAATAAGGACAAAAAGATGCATAAAATGTTCAGAAATAGAACATTTAACTATGTTAGCTATACATAACACTTAGAATTTGGAATATTTTAAAGTTACTTTCCAAGATTTTTTTGGGGAAAAAACCAGCAGTCAGAACTTTGAAACCACTTTTGTTAAATCTAAAAAGTTCTATATAGTTGTGCAGAAGAAGGTAAAGCTCAAGATCCACTCATAAAGTGGTCCCAATACAGTTCCCTGAGGGACATGGCTTGTCTGTGAAGAATCCTATGGGAAAGGCTGATGAGCCGTCCACAGGTCACATTGACTCTTTGCTGATGATTTGCATGTATAGATGGAGGCTAAGTTTCAGATCTGGTTCATTTTTAGTTCTGTGTAATTACATACCAGGCAGTTCTTTCAATGACTTTAAGAAAGCGAGAAAGAGTAAGCTCTGTTCAGTTGGTGGCAGCCACCTGCAGTTGGTGGCACCCTCCTGTAAGGGAGGAAGTCTGGGGGGTTTTTTTGTTTGTTTTTAAGTATGTTTTTCTTCCCTTCAGGAGTTCTGCCAGCTCTGTATCCTGACTGATATAGGAGGAAGGAAATCCCATAACCAGTGAAAACTACTTAGTATTGGTTATGGGAAAGAATTGCAAGATTTTTATTTTTTTTTAAGTTTGCCTCATTAGACACAATTACCCAGTTTGTAATACATGTAGCAAAGGAAAAGTGATTGTTCAATGCACAACTGTTTGTTTGAGGAATGTCTCTCTAATGACATAGCAGTAGTTTTGAATTTATTTATAGGCTTGATTTTTCCCTCCACCAGGTCTTTTGACTCAATGGTCAGAGTTCACATTCAAACAGTTCTTTACAGAAACAGGGTTTTTGTTTGCGTTTCCACTATGGTCCTGTTAGGTCATTCGTAGGGATGTGTGTTTGGGCGTGCTCCTGATATCTTCTATTACAATGCTGTCATTAATCATGATATGTTTTCTCCATTATGAGCAGAAAGCAAGCAGGATTATAGGAGCACTTGGGGAAGGATAAAGATTACTTTAAAGAAAGAAATATGCTTTTTTGAAATAATACTGTAATACTGACCATACAGAAGGACATCACAGAGTTGGAGTTTTCAAAAGCATATTGAGGAAGAAAAGATAATTACCTGAAATACGGACTGAAGGGGAAGTTCTTAAAGGAAAAAAAGACTTGGAGAGGGTAAATTAGGAACTCTTTCAGTTTCTACTATGTAACAAATGAACAAAAATACCTAAGCTAATACTTATAATTTTTGAGGATGTTAATTCAGTGCTGAAAAGAGCAGTCTTGCTCTTGCTTTCCTTGGCTTCACTCTTCTGGTGCTCTTCTCTCCCTACAGCAGTCGCAGGGTGAGTTTGTTGAGTGGGTTGGTGCTACAGAAACCTAATGTGTAACAAAGCAAAGAATTTTTCAACCACATTAGTGAGGGAAATCTACTACATTTGAAGCTGTGGACTCCCAAAGTCTGTCACGATAAAGAAGACATGCCTGCCCTTCAGGATATTAGCTCTGAGCATATTCTGCTGCATTAGCTTAGCCATAAAGTGGAACCATACCCTAAAATTGTGGGGCTTTATGGTTTGTAAAATCTCCCTGCTCAAATGCAACTGTGAGACAGATCTGGTTGGCACAGGAGATTTTAGTTAACTGATTTAAATGGACAGTTTCTGAATATTTCACCTGATATTAAGGGAAGTTACAGTTAAGATAAAAATCTTGGATAATTTTTTTACTTTCTTTGAACAAGGGAATTGAGTACAAGTCCTGACACTGGGGATCTGCTGATTTTAAATTACGACACCGTCCATTCTCCACCCCAGGCCTCCTCACCCCATGGCTGGCCATCTGTATAATTTCATGTGCGTTTTGTGTGTATGTGCTTAGTGGGGACAGATGTTTCATCTCACTGTGGCTGGAGTGGGTACGTGGAGCTGTAACCAGCTTGCCTTTCTTGATCTGTGTAATCTGGCCATATATTATCCCAACAATAAGCTTGTAAGCAATTTTGCATAGTTGTATCTCTAAAGCTTGTCTTTGTTTTTTGTTTTCTGAGTTTTTTTCTGCAGAAATTAATTGTAACGGATGAAACACATAGTCTTTCAGAATCAGTGAAGTTTACTCAATTGTGTCCTATCTCCTGTGTCATTGTTTGTACACATATATGTGGAATGGGGAGATAAAGGCTGTGTGATTTGCATTTTAGTCAACAGGAGAGAAATTGTGCCCTAATCTTGGTAAGATTTGCTTAAAGAAAATGCCTAATATTGTTGTTCTGGTCAAAGTGAAGTTACTTGGAGATAAGCACTAATGTATTTCTGTAAGACTGGATCATTTAATCAGGAGTGTTAAAAATGTAGAAAAATCCATGAGCAACTATGTAACAGGTGTGGGTTTTGGGTTTTTTTTGTTGTTTTGGTTTGGGTTTTGGGGGCTTTTTTTGGCATTACTCCAAGAAGATCATGCTTCAGCTGTGCCCCTGAGATATAGAATTTCCCCTCTGTAGCTTTATGAAAATGAAGAACAATCTGCATAATTTTTTTTCAACTCTCTTTCTTCTAGGTGCCTTTCTTTTGTCTGGAACCATGTTCATGTGTTTGTGTAAATCTGTGTAATAAAATAGTAAAACAGGAAGAATGGGTGGTCAGAAAGAACTAGTATTCTCCTGAATGGGTTTCTGAAGTGCAAAGATTTTTTAAGTACTTCCAGTCTATACTGACTGGTAACATTGGTTTCCAAACTTATATTCTCCTGTTTTAAACATATTGCCTTCTGGTGTTGGGAATATGACAATGGAGACAGAACTGTTGCAACCTCTCTACTACCTTTAGGGGTTTTATTTGTTTCTTTCTTTTACTAAGAAAAAAGTCATAACTCAAAGGTTTTGAGGGTTTTTGCTTTATCTGTAAAGATGTTCTTGAAAAGAGAGTTGTAATTTATTCCATAGTGCTTTCTTAGGGAAATCCCTTTAGAGAAGTGGTATGTGTATTTGAAGGGCTGGAAAGGAGCAAGTTCTGCAGAAAAGTAGTGTAAAACTCCAGTGTTGCCACATCTCAGTGTTTAAAGTAGGCTTTGTAGTCCATCAGAAGGAATATCACAGTACATATTTCCTTGAGGTTTTCTCAGGAAATCCAGATTAGATCTGAAGCATTGTGAAGTACTCCAATTAGCAGTATGCCATCCCTCCCTTTCCTCCTTGGAAGGACCCTACCTGGAAACAGGAATGCCTCAGGGGTTCTCAGGGCTGACAGCTGAGTTTGGCCGGCTCAGAGTAATCTCTACTATTGACTTTTTGGGTGTAATAACTGTTCAGTGAATGACCAGAGTAGTGTGGAGTGCCTTTTTTTTTTTATGCTTCACCCCCGCCCCCTGCCATGCAGCCGAATTTACAAAATAATCCTGAA
The DNA here is from genome assembly GCA_013396755.1 of Sclerurus mexicanus. NCBI lineage: Eukaryota > Metazoa > Chordata > Aves > Passeriformes > Furnariidae > Sclerurus > Sclerurus mexicanus. The sequence continues at coordinate 400,447 of VWZF01003939.1, read as the reverse complement.
CCAGTTAGGCAGTTTGGCTGAGCACGAATCAGTGCGGAAACGCAAAACTGCTAAAAATAATAGCTGTTTCCTCCTCTAAATTGACTGGTTTTGTAAGGAACAATGGGCTTACAGGGGAGATAGAAGACTGATTCAGTTACCTCTTCTGCCTAAAGATTATCTGCCATCCTCAAAGAAAAACAGGGGAACCTGAACAGCTAAGCATGCCATCAGTTCTGTCACAGACACAAAAGGGAGAAAGACCCTTGGTCCCTAACTTGTGATTTCAGGGAATCTGGGTAAGAAGACTGGTTTCATGTACGTATATGCCAAATAGAAAATTACGTATGCTGGGGGAGGAGAGATGACAGGGTGTCATACATGGGTCAGTAAAATAGTTGGAGCCTGCTCTTTCATTGCAAGAAAGTAATACTTGGCAGTTTGGAAAGCTCAGGTTTGTTTTGATGCAAAACTTTTTTTTAATTCTTCAGACTGAAGGAAAAAAAAAGAAGTCAAAGCAGTTTTGGTCATGAGAGGTAGTGAGGCTTTTTGAATATGTGCTCTTTCAATTAGAATTAAGTAAGTAGTGGGTGTTTTATTTTTCTTGTTGGTTGCAGTAGTTCATCAGTAATAGAAGTTACCATGTAAAAACTACTGTTGATAAATATTGCACTTCTGTTTATCTGTAATTAAAATGAGATATTGTGATAGGGTAGTGCTGTACCTGACACTCAACTTCAGTATAGGCTTCTAGAAGTGTCCCATTTAACTATGGTGTGTACTTGCTCTGGTGAGTTTTATTGCAAGGACTGGTGTGATGATTTGTTGCAAACACTGCTTGGGTAGGGGTGGGCTGGGTTTTAGATCTTGGCTTGGTTACAGGAGGCCTTGTATGAGTTTGTGCTTTGGTTCCCAATCTGTCTAGTGAACCAGCTGCTTCCTCATGTCATGGAAGCACTGGGAGTAGAATTCACACAGAAGCACTTGTGAACTAGTCTCTTGTTATAAATCTAGATGATGTACAGAGGACACGTGAGTTACCTACATGCATACAGAAGTACACAAAAAATTAGCTTTTGTAAGTGTTTCATACTTATTATTCTCAGTGTTCTTTAGGAATAATTTTATAGTGTAGTATCAGTTTTTTCTTTGCTGTGTCAGAGCTCTGTAATATGTGTGCTTTACTCTTCAAGAACAATTGAATATTGTGCAATTATTTGTTATGTTGAATTTAACAGATGTAGGTTACATCTTTTGTCTTTCACCTTTTTGTCATGTTTATGTGGGACACCAGAGTATGAGATTCTTAATTGTTGATGTAGCCTGAGAAGCTTTATGCTGAATTTTAGAGAAGAGTGCTTCAAAAAGGAGGATAAATACCCAGCTATGATATTTAAGTCTTTTGTACTTAAGGGCAAACTATAAGGTTGCACTTTTATTTTGTAAGTGAATGAGGGTTTATTTAAGCAGGCATTTTTCAACATACACTTTTACAGAAAACTGTTTTTTTCAGGATGCTGTTAAGCTTTATCTATATTTCAGTATTTTACTCTTTTTCTCTGCAAGCAGTGTGCTATGACTACTCATGAGTAACCTCCTTTAGTTAAAAGAGTTTTTATCTTTTAATGTTACAGAATTGTGGAGCCACTGGAGGTATAGTGGATGGGTTTGCTGTAGTGATTAAAACACAGATGGAGCTTGTAGGTGAAGTGTATTTGAGTGGTGGTCAGTGTTACTTGGTGCTGAGCATGGTCTACTTACAACCAACCAACCAAAAAACCTTTTCAGTGAATTCAGATACCTGATAGAGAGATGAAGATATGTCTGTTATCTTGAAGATGCCATACACAAACAAGCATTTCACTTGTTGTAGGTAAAATACAAGAAGGTATGGGGAAAAAAATCTGTGATTTCTCACTTTTAATAGAAATAGTTATAGCTGTCATTGAAGTATAATTTTGAGAATGTTCTAGTGAGATTGTCTTGAACAAGAAAACAACTTGACCTTTTCTGATTGTATTTTAAAAAGGGTCATTGCATCACTCATATAAATAGATAAACTTCTATGTATAAGTGGCAGATTTGCTTTATAAATTGTTTATTTCAAAATCAAATGGTCAGATTTTAATTTGTTGATTATGGGCATTATTATTTATGTTCTGATTCTTTGTACAATTTATGTCTGACAAAACTGGAGTTAGGGCTGCTACTGAATACCTGGTTTCCTGGTGTATTTGATAATGGATTTTCAGGATTACTTTGTGTCCTGCCTTGAAAACCAACAAATGCTTAGCAGGAAAGCAAACTTGAGATATACACTGCATCTCTGTTCAAAGCAGCATCTTGTAAGGTCAGTTGTAGCTGAAGTCTTTTTGCTTAACTTTCTGTAATTGATGGTAGGAAAGCACAGAGTGCAAATAGGCTTCAGTGTCCGTTTGTTGTCTGCAGTGCCTCAGCAGTAGCTGCTGAAGCCCCCTGGAAAGCTGTCAGGCATTCTGGAAAGCAGCGCTGGCTTTTGTTCATGTGGTACTAAATATAGCTTGTATTAACACAGCTGTTTTCTCGGTGGTATTCCTTTCTTTTTTTTTTTTGTCCTTCCCCAAAAGCAGCACAATGATCATCAAATTCAATCCAGGCCTCTCTGATTGCTAAATAACTTAGATATTGAAGATGTTTTGCTTTGCAGCCTAATGCAGAAACAGACTTAATTCTCTTTAGCCAGAGTACAGCACCAAGACTGATAAGTGGTTGAGCTGTTTTGTCATCTGATACAAAACACCTGTGAAAATACAGGATAAGTATTTAGAGATTAAATAGAATTGCCTGTTTTGAGAAAGGGATGAATGGGAAAATAAAAACACACGGGGGAAGCAAGAAACTGTTAGAACAAATTTTACCTGTTTTTACTAGAAAATTCTTGCAATGTCCTTCTTGTCTTCCCCTTTAAAACCTTAATAGTATCTTATAACTGTATAGAGTTAGTATAACTTTATAGAGTTAAAACTGTTTGACTACAAATTTGAAATGGCTCAGCTGCTAGTCATAAATTTTTGGAAAAAGTTCTTGTGTGGTGAGTGTGGCAAGGAAATGAAGATCACCTTCCATCTATCAGCTATGTTAAAAATACATGAAGAGTGCATGCAACTAAACTGCGTTCAGGGTTTTTTCTGTACCTTTATTCTGCCTACATGTTCTTCCTCTGCATATCCCTTTCACTTCTGTATAAGTTAAGGTATGTTTGGAGCTGTATCCTGCTTTTAGCTGCCTTTAAAATCATCATGGAGCCCGAGTAAGGAATGAAGCTCTCTGTGGTGTCTCTGAGCCATCTCATTGCAGCGTAGTAGTGACACTGATACCTGCTGCTTCAAAATTGCCTCTTCCCACTTGGTCCAGATAGTTTGCTGTCCTTCATCAGGTTGCCTGTAGGAAACAATAGCTGTGTGGCACATAGTGGGATTTTGTTGATGTATTCTGTACAGTTACAGCACTAATAAATGAAGCTGTTATCTGTGATTGAAATCCTGTGCAGCTGTGCACTCGAGCTCCTGGCAGGCTGCCACAGCTGGTCTCGTGCTTGTGGAGCCTGTGTGCACGCTGCTGTGTGCAATTACACAAAAAACTTTATCACTTTATCACTCCCATTGCTCCAGGTAGCTTCTGTAGAGAAGGCAAGCAGTGCACACAGTCCCAAACTGGGACTTGAACTTCTGGGTGTGCTGTGGTTGATCTACTCAGGGTGTGGCACTATTGAATTGAGTGGTAAGGATGGTTGTGTTTCTCCCATGTCTGAATGTTTCTGCAGACTTCCTCAAGGAATCAATGCGGTGTGCAAAATTCAAGGAAATTACTTTTTTAGCGGGAGATTAGACACGAAATCGCAGCAGGTAACCATTTGATACAGTGTGTAACAAACTCCCAAGGACTGGTGGTTGATGTGGTGGTTGGAAGTTGTCTTGGGCACAGGGATCAGAAAGTGACAGTGATTTTGATTTTTGGAGGAGTAAAGAGGTAAGTTATCAGAACTCTTACCTCGGGCTTCCAGAAGGTACAGAGAACTTTGACTGGCACTCAGGAGGAAGAGATTGTACCACCTTTGGAAGAAGGGGCAGGCCACTCAAGGAGACAGCAACGCTGTTGTGAGGGAGAAAATGAGAAGAGCAAAAGCCAACTAGAACTTAATCTGGCTACTGCTGTTAAGGACAATTAAAAATGTTTCTGTAAGTACATCAGCAACAAAAAGAGAATGAAGGTGAACTTCCATCCTTTACTGGGTGTGTTGGGAAATGTAGTGACAAAGGCTGAGGGAAAGGCCAAGCTACTTAATGCCTTCTTTACCTCAGTCTTTAGTAGCAATATCAATTATTCTCTGGGTGTCCAGCTCAGTGAGCAGAACGGAGCTGCAGTAATCAAGGGAGAATGGTCAGCAACCTACTACACCACTAGACATGCACAAATGTATGGGACCAAATGGAATCCACCAGGGGCCCTGAGATTACTGGTAGAAGTGTTTGCTGAGCCGCTTTCCATCATTTATCAGCGGTCTTGGATGAGCAAGGAGGTGCCAGTTGACTAGAGGCTGGCAAATGTAATGCCCATCTACAAGAATGGCTTAAAGGAGAGTCTGGGGAACGACAGGTCTGTGAGCCTGGTCTCAGTGCCAGGGAAGGTCATTGAGTGTCACCTTTGGAAGAAGGGGCAGGCCACTCAAGGAGACAGCAACGCTGTTGTGAGGGAGAAAATGAGAAGAGCAAAAGCCAACTAGAACTTAATCTGGCTACTGCTGTTAAGGACAATTAAAAATGTTTCTGTAAGTACATCAGCAACAAAAAGAGAATGAAGGTGAACTTCCATCCTTTACTGGGTGTGTTGGGAAATGTAGTGACAAAGGCTGAGGGAAAGGCCAAGCTACTTAATGCCTTCTTTACCTCAGTCTTTAGTAGCAATATCAATTNGGTCAGTCACCAGTGCTGTTCCCCATGGCTCAGCACTGGGCCTGGTCCTGTTTAATGTCTTTATTGATGACTTGGGTAACGGGATTGAGTGCCCCCTCAGTCAGTTCACAGATGACACTTAGTTGGGTGGGAGTGTTCATCCCCTGGAGGGCAGGAGGGCTCTGCAGAGGCATCTGGACAGGCTGGATCCATAGGCTGAGGCCAGTAGAATGAAGTTCAGCCAGGCAAGGTGCTGGAACCTGTCCATGGATCACAAAAACCCTATGCAGTGCTCCAGGCTGGGGGTGGAGCAGCCGGAAAGCTGCCCAGCAGTAAATGGACCTGGTGGTGCTGGTCAGCAGTGAGCAGGACATGAAGCCAACNATGCCTTCTTTACCTCAGTCTTTAGTAGCAATATCAATTATTCTCTGGGTGTCCAGCTCAGTGAGCAGAACGGAGCTGCAGTAATCAAGGGAGAATGGTCAGCAACCTACTACACCACTAGACATGCACAAATGTATGGGACCAAATGGAATCCACCAGGGGCCCTGAGATTACTGGTAGAAGTGTTTGCTGAGCCGCTTTCCATCATTTATCAGCGGTCTTGGATGAGCAAGGAGGTGCCAGTTGACTAGAGGCTGNGGGATTGTTCCCCTGTGCTCAGCAATGGTGGGGCTGCACCTCACATCCCGTGTCCAGGTTTGGGCCCCACATGGCAAGAGAGACATTGAGGTGCTGGAGCAAGTCCAGAGAAGGGCAACAGAGTTGAGGAAGGGTCTGGAGCACCAGTCTGATGAGGAGCAGCTGGGGGAACTTGGGACTGTCTAGCTTGAAGAAAATGAGATTTGGGGGGGACCTCATTACTCTCTACAACTATCCAGGAAGAGGTTGTAGCCAGNGTGTGATCACACAGCACATACAAGGACAACCTGGGGTTCCGACCCAGCCAGTGTGTGTTTGTGAAAGGCAGGTCCTGCTTGACCTGCCTGGTCTCCTTCTATGACATGGTGACCTGTGTGGTGGATGCGGGAAAGGCAGTGGATGGTGTCTACCTGGACAGTAAAGGTCTTTAGCAGTGTTTCTCACAGCATTCTCCTGGGGAAGCTGTCTGCTCGTGGCCTGGATGTGTGTACTCTTTTCTGGTACATTGGCTGGATGACTGGGCCCAGAGAGTGGTGGGGTCAGTCACCAGTGCTGTTCCCCATGGCTCAGCACTGGGCCTGGTCCTGTTTAATGTCTTTATTGATGACTTGGGTAACGGGATTGAGTGCCCCCTCAGTCAGTTCACAGATGACACTTAGTTGGGTGGGAGTGTTCATCCCCTGGAGGGCAGGAGGGCTCTGCAGAGGCATCTGGACAGGCTGGATCCATAGGCTGAGGCCAGTAGAATGAAGTTCAGCCAGGCAAGGTGCTGGAACCTGTCCATGGATCACAAAAACCCTATGCAGTGCTCCAGGCTGGGGGTGGAGCAGCCGGAAAGCTGCCCAGCAGTAAATGGACCTGGTGGTGCTGGTCAGCAGTGAGCAGGACATGAAGCCAACATGTGCCTGGGTGGCCAAGAAGGCCAATGGCATCCTGGCTTGGATCAGAAATAGTGTGGCCAGCAGGGTCAGGGCAGGGATTGTTCCCCTGTGCTCAGCAATGGTGGGGCTGCACCTCACATCCCGTGTCCAGGTTTGGGCCCCACATGGCAAGAGAGACATTGAGGTGCTGGAGCAAGTCCAGAGAAGGGCAACAGAGTTGAGGAAGGGTCTGGAGCACCAGTCTGATGAGGAGCAGCTGGGGGAACTTGGGACTGTCTAGCTTGAAGAAAATGAGATTTGGGGGGGACCTCATTACTCTCTACAACTATCCAGGAAGAGGTTGTAGCCAGATAGGGGTCAGCCTCTTCTCCCAAGTAAGATGTGAGTAGGACAAGAGGAAAGGATCTAATGTGGTGGTTAATTGTTACATCAAGTGGTAGATGCAGCATCTTTAATCATGGTATACCACACCATTTCCCCCTTGAAGGCTTTTTCCAGCAATGCCATTTATTCACTGTATGCCTCACAAACAATGTGACTTAAATCATTACACAGCCATACAAAGGTGATTGTAAAAATGTGTTACCAAAGGAACTTGGAAGTGCTTATTAAGCTGGCATGAGTAGCTGTTAGAGTAATCCAGCTCTGAGGAGGGAAAAGTTGACATTGAGTTTTCAAGCCTAATTTTCAGAAGAATATATATGTCTAAAACCAATACTCTTATTTTTAGAGTATTTTAACAAACTGTTGTCTGACAGTTTGCAATGTTCTAATTATTGGATACAAAGTGCAGTTTAGACTGTGGAGTTTCAGTGGTGAAGTTTCCCATATCCCAGTTTCCAGCTTCTCCTCTAGTATCTCTGGCATGTATTTCTTTTTTGTCAGCACTGAGCAATTCCAACTTTCTTCTTACCTTAAAACACCAACTTCTAAGTGTGTTCTGCTATCAGTGAGTCCTCTCTTCAGAAGGCAGGAATTCTGACCCTCTTCAGCAGGGGCATTGCCAGCATGCACTGGCACTTTTATAGGTTGCTGTACCAGATTGCAGCCTAATACAAAGACAGATATCCCTAATGTTACAGAAAATTTTGCCAAGTAGGTGGTTTGAAAGGCAGTCCAAAACCCAGGTGTGTCATCTGGCTTTTTGTATGTTCTTACCAGTTTGCTTAAAAAAGTAGAAAAGATAATTCTGCTTATGGTGCAGTGTTTGAAATAGAGCAGCTTTACAGAAGCCACCAAAACCCTGCCAAAAGTGCATTGAGCAACAGACATATTGATATCATCCCTTCCTGCTGCTGAGGTCTGAACTGAAAAATAAAAGGTCACTTCTGGAGGATAAGGGAAGACAGGAGTCCAAAATTAAAGCATTTGAGTCACTGAGGCTGTCTTCTTTGATAAGAGCAAACAGCCATGTTTGGAAAAGAGTCATCACACCTACAGCACTGTTTTGTGGAAATGTCAGAAAATACCCCTTGAAAAAAAGGAAGGTAAGCATAGGATATGATTTGAACCTGAGGAAAAGACAAATCCTTTGTTGCTGGTGTGGAGGTTCTGCTATATGAGTTATGCCCCTGTTTCTAACACTTAAAATGTCTTGTTTACCACTAAAAAATGCAATGCAAATTGCACTGTTTAATACAGCATTAGTGTCCTTTTTTATTATTTGGTCATATGGCTTCCATCTTTGACCTGGACCTTGATCTTCACCTCATTATGACATGTCCTTTGGTACCCTGATTTCAAGTCTGTATTGCCAGAAGGCAGTTTAGGTGAAAATGATACATTTTTGGTGTAACTGTGGAAACCGCACATTTAATTTGAAAGAGTTAGGCAAGGTAAGTACTGTATTGCAAGGTGAGTCTGGAGTATGTAGTAAGTTTCCTGGCAAAGAGTGTCTTAATGTCTCTATAGACACTAGAGTATCAGAAGTGGCATTTTTGTGTAATACCAAAGTCTTTCTTCCCTTCCATGGTGGCTGGATTATTTTTAAAACACATTATTGCACTACCTTATTTTTATTTTACATTGGTTTATTGTATTAGTTAGTGAAATAACCTGCCTTATATTAAACTGCCAATGTAATCCATTGGAAAAGCAAGTGTTTCCCCACCTGAGACAGTAATCTTTTTAAAGACATGTTAATTGTTCTCAACAACTGGAGTAGGTACTGGTTTTTGATGGTGTGCTTAGTCTGCTGATAGCTGACCTTCTCCATTATCAAAAACTGGGCAAATTTTGTTGTACTAAGTTCTTGTCATATTTTACACACATTTTAAACACATTTTAAAGTCTGCATTCTTTCTATATTTTATCAATGGTTAAAGAGAACTTAAAATATGACAATGAAATGTTTATTAGAGTTATTTTTAATGCTGTTCTTAAAAAATCTCTCTCTGGATTTTTTTTTCTTTGGTCCCAGATGGTTTGTTTTACCCGATTACATTCAACTGCTTTCAAGTACTGCATCCCTGAAATCTTTTAGGCTTCAGTTTTTGGAACTCAGCTGCAATAATTTACTTCCAAGTAAAAATGTATGTCTGAAACTAGAAGTATTGTAATGCCAGAAGTCTGTATAGTGTTTTACTTAACACTTGAAATTGAACATTTTGGAAAATTCTGTACTGATTTTTTTTCCCCCTGAAAAAATGCATGTTATTGTCCCAGAAAGAAGGGAATGTTGGAAAGCAAAATAATACATTTATAATTTACAGACTAGTGGACATGTTAAAAATTCTAACAGCTAACAAGTATTTTATTGAAAAATCCTATTCAAAATATTTTCTGCTGCTATTTCTATGCAAGGTATGAATGCCTTTTGTTTTTTCTCCTCTCAACCCACACCCCTCACCTCCAGGTAGATTTCACTCTATGTCAGAAAAATCCGTCTTGTTGAATGGGGAACTAGCAATGGGGGATGTGGGATTTCTTGCAAAAGAAAAGAATTATGTCCTCTAAGAGGACATAAAATACTACTTTGAAAAGTTAGTTATGTGCAAGTAGGTCAGTGTGTGTTGTATTTGGAAAAACTGCAATACATAAGAGATCTTTCAATCAACTGTGTTTACATGAATTTCGGGTATACCCTTAATTAGCATTAGTGTATTAATTAAAAAGTGTTTCCCTTTGCTAGTCTAAAACTTAATTTTTAGTACAGGTTTATGAAGTTCACTCTGCAGTTGAACTAGACAAAATACAAACATGTAAATGAGTTTCTTCACAGTTGTGATTTTGGGAGGCAGTCGCTCTTCTCTAGTTTGTAGGTGTTTCATGTCACTGCATTAAGGAGAAACATTAAAGTGTATTAATGGAATTAATATTAATTAAAAATGACAATTCTATACAAATTTTTGATAGCCAAGTAGTTTTCATCGCTTGTAATGGCATTAGTGCCAAAACAGTTTTTCTTTGTGGGAACTTGGTTGTTAAAATAAAACAAGCAAAAATAGTGTATGTTATACTATAAATAAAACTCCTTCTGACATTCCTGCAAATATACCTGTGTGCTTGTGACTGGGTGATTATGTGGCTTGGATCATGACCAGGTTTCTAATGCATATGCTCATGAGTGAGCCTTCTCACAAATATTCCAGCTGAGTTCATCGGATTAGACCTGCACTCATGTGAACAAATCTTGTCTCTGCTGATTAGTCTCTGTAGGCTGTATTTTAGTACTCAGTATTCAATACAGTGATTGCCTTGTAGAATCTAGCATAAAGGAATTGTGAGCCTTTCTGAAACTTGGCTTGCTGATATTTTGTAGATGGCTTGGATCTCCTGCATGCTGGTTAGCTTGAATAGCTGACTGCTGATTTTACACACTTCCTTTTTCAGATAACTGAAAAACTTTCTCCAGAACTGCGTCTTATCTATGTACAAGACATATTTGTGTCATGCATCATGGGGGTTTTTTTATGCCAGAGGGAGAGGTCTGTGTGGTGCAGTAGCCCTGATACCCTTTCATGGGTTGTGATAATGTTTTTATTTTTGTATTTTAAAAGGCACTCCATTGCCCTTAATCTTGGTAAATTTGTTCTTGCCATCTCTTGACAAGCCTGGAAACGTGGTGGATCTCATTGCTTCTTCTGTGGGACTTGTGACTAGAAGTGCTTATTTCATTCCCTGTGTTCTGTTTTGACCAGGAACTCATGTACTGGCCATTTTTGTTACTACTTACAGAATTTGTATTTTGCCATTCCCTGACACTGGGTGCAAGTTTTAAAGATTGAAAGATTTTTAAAATTTTGGGCTCAAGAATTTTTATTTTTTTTAAATTATTGTTGTTCTTGAGGGAATCATAGACTACCATGCTAGAAGTGGACCTCAAGGATGATCTGATCCAGCCTTTCCTGGCAAAAGCATGGATAAGACAAGATCAGCAGCACCTTTGTGTCCTGTTCCAGCAAAGGCCAGTCTTCGGAGAAACCCTTCTTTCTCTTTCTCCCTGAGACACCAGTTTGTGGTTTATCTGTTTGTATTAAGATGTTATTGTTAAATAAATAGTTGAATATCAAGTGAACTTGCAGGAAAAAATGGTAAAAAATCCTGAGAGTATCAGTTTCTATCTTGCTGCTAGTATTCTGTGTTTGCCTGCTGACAAAGGGCAGTCAAATATGTCCATTTAGAGGAGTGACTGTTCTGGAGAAAGGTGAAACAAACAAATGAAGGTGCATCACAAAAATTTGCTGTAGCCTGCAAGCTGTATTGTTTAGTTTATTTTTAACTCTGTTCCATAAAATGAAATCTCTGTATAGAATGATACTAGGGGAAAAGTGATATGGATTTTTTATCAGTTTGTTGCCATTGCTGTCAAACTGTCCCATCCCCTCATCCAGCAGTGAATCAAGTCCCAGTAAATTCTGTGTTTCCAAGTCTTTTTTGGTTCACTTTGGTAGGGCGTATTACCAAATGCTTCTCAAAGAAGCATACTGGCATGCTGGCCCACACAAGGTGCTTAATGAAAGACAATTTTGGCATGACAAGTCACCACTGAAAACAGCCTTTTTAGTTGCTGCCTTTTCAGCATATCAAAATAATCACTTGACAGATGGAATAGGACAGGAGAGAGTTTGCATTCTGAAGAAAAAGGCAAAATAATTAGCAGGTAATTTTCTTTTTCCAATTAAAAAAAAACTCACTGAGTTTTGCATTTAAATATCTACCTACATATTTACTGCTGTTGTACTGACTGTGGGGGGCAGAATCACTTGCAACACCAATACAGAGTCTGGAAGAGTGGGCATGAGCAATAAGATAAATACTGAGTCAAGGAACCGAGTCCTTTTGCCAACTGTGGTTAAACCACAGGAAAATTGCAGAGATTTCATTGCAGCTCTTGAATTATCTTCCATTTTCTTCTAATTCTTGTGGAATTCAGAAGTCCAGTGGTCAGTGGGATTCACAGGTACTCTGGTTAGGAAAAGTAAGCAAGTTTTTTCTGTTTCCTAAGGGAGATTCCTTAAATTTATTTTAATTTTCAGTGAGCATTCGTATTTCGTGTGAATTCTAAGAACATTTTAAGAAAAATACTACTGTTAAGTTGGAAGACATACTCTGAAAGCTAAAATATCTGGATTAGGTCCTGGCACGTTCCAGTTCCTCTTGCCAGATGTCTGCAGATCTCAACAAAGCAACATCTGTAGTAAAATGCAGAGCTTAATTTTTTGCTTTCTGATATACAGGCTCAGAAGGGATTAAACCAGACTTCTTGGGTTCTGTGCAGACTATGTATTCCAGAAATGCTTTTCAGCTAATTTGTTGAAATCAGGCTAAGGACAAGCTAAGTCTTAAAATTATTCCTCATCCTGAAATCACAGCCATTGTGCAGAAGTCAGAAAATGTAAAGCTTGAGTGGTATAGGAAGGGCAGTATGATGACTAATTTTATACCCACATCTGTCAGAGTTTAGTGGAAAACAGTGATAAACCAGTATCAAGCAAAGATATTGCCGTTGCTTCTTGTATTATGGTTCTCATACATTCTGTGCAAAAAACAAAATACCCTTATGAGACACAAAATAATTGCAAATAAACTGAGCCATATATATAAATATGTCCTATCCTAACTGAAATGTAGGGTAAAAAGATGTGGGTGAAGTATACTGATGTTCTAAGAATGAGAACAGATGACCTTGCAAATCTTTCTGAGCTGATCTGGCAGTCCCATAGAAAATATGTGGGTTTTATGTGGCTTTAAATTATCTTACAAACACCAAAACGGAATCAGGCTGGCATGAGATTTGATTCTACTCAGCTCTGAGGAAATTTGGTGTGCAGCAAAACTTCTTAAAACTCCATTTTTGTTTTGTTGCTTTTATTGGGGGAATTAATTGGTGTGTATCTATATAAAAAACCTGAATTTTAAGTGTATGTGAAATTTAGTCAGTTTTTAGCACTGTTGAACAGGAGTGCACAGCACAGTTGTGTGTGTGTGTGTGATCTGGCTTTGTGTTCCCTGCTTAGTGCAACTTTGTTCTGTCAAATGTGTGCAGTTCCCTGTGTGCAGTTGTCTGTCACACAGCGAGGTGTTGTTTCTTAACATGTATCCGTTAAGATTTGAAATTAGATAGTCATGATAATTTTTTATGGTTTGTAATTTAAATGAATGAATGTGTCTGCATCAACAGATTTGTTACAAAAATGTTTATTTTTGCAATAAGGAAACTAGTACAGTTTTAAAGTTTGGAGTGTTTTCTTGCAGCAAACTTCCACTGCCTAATAGGTGTAAAATATTTAAAAGACAAAGTATATCTTTCATTTTAGTACTTAATAAGGATCTCCTCTTGTAGCATGAAAGGTTTTCTTCAGTAGTTGCTTCTCTTCTCTTTTGTTTAAAGGTTTGTGTTCATTTCATTCACGGATAGGTTTGTTTTTAAAGTCTGTGCTGTGACTAATGCTTATAATAATGTACTGGCTTAAGGTAATCTAAGATTAAGGTAATTTGTAGTCTTTGAAATTACTGAACAGGCTCTGGGAGAGAGAAAACTGTGTGACCTGTGGCTGTTGACAAAACTTCCAACTATTATTTTTTTTAAATGTCAGCCAAGATTTTCAGAATGAATAAACCCCAGTGTTACTGGCAAACAGGAGTAACCAGTACGTCAGTGAGCTTTTAAAATTGCACATGCCATTGATCTCATGAGTACGTGATAACTAATTGTTTAGATAATTTTATTGCTGTAAAAGTTTTTTTATGCTGTGGAAGAAAGTACTGCAGGTTTTACGTACTCTTTCTATGTCTCTCAGACATACTTTTGACTGAACAAATAAAGGAAGTAAAAATGTGAAGGAAAGATATTCTTCCTTGTAAGTCAAACACTGCTGTTGCATGAGACAAAATAGACAATGGAATTACTGGAAGGTCTTGGATTTTAAAGTTTTTCTGCCCCTGCAGTTTGTGGAAAAGGAAGTTAAACATCATTTGAATTACTTGCATTTTGAAAACAAGAATTTCTATATAAATGCAGTTTAAAACTTTTCAATTCCAGTATCCTGAAGGCCTAAGCTGTCTTGCCTAACCTTGCATAGATCCAATTTCATATCCTTTTTTCCTACAAGTATCATATATTATGTTTTTGTCAGTAATATCATTTATTTCGGGATTGAGCCTAAAACTCACACATTGTGGGGGAATCCTATTATTTTTCATGTATCATCTTTCTAGTCCTACTGATGTATGGCTGAATAGCATTTTTGAGGGAATTATACTTGATTCACTCTGCTCTGGAAATGAGTAAGTTTGAGAATCCCCTTTCATGTCTTAGCAGGGTAAGAAACATTTCTATAAGGAAATTTTATCAGGAGCTTGGGGCTTGAGGTTATAGAGAGCTGGGAACATGTCCAAAGTAGTTTAGATAGTAATGCTGATTATTTTTTTCAAACAAATGCTTATTTCTCTTTTTGCTTGTTTTGGTTTATGGAGATAACAAACATAACACAACTAGTTGTGGTTTTATGTGCTGGTGGTCACTTCAGCACTATGCAGACCCTCTCACTGCCCCACAGTGGATTGGGGAAGACAGTCATAAGAAAATGAGAAAGCTCATGGAAATAAAGATAGTTTATTAAGAACACCAAAAGCTGCATGCACAAGCAAAGCAAAATAAGGAATTAATTTCCTCCTTCCTGTCGGCAGGTGTTCAGTCACCTGCAGGAAGCAGGGCTGCCTCACACCTAATGGTTTCTTGGGAAGACAAAGGCCATCACTCCAGATGTCCCCCCAGTCCTCCCTGATGTGATATGGAATATCCCTCTGGTCAGTCAGGGCCAGCTGTCCTGACTGTGTCCCCTCCCAGACTCCTTGCTGATGGGATGTCATGAGAAGCAGGGAATGCCTTGTAATGGCTCTGTGTAACTATTGCTGAGCAATAGCTGAAACATCCATGTGTTTTCAAGACTGTTTTGGTCGCAAATCTAAGGCATAGCTCCATTTAAGCTGCAATGAAGAAAACTCTTTTATGCAGCCAAAATCGGTACAACCCCCACACACACCCCTCACCCCCAATTCCATACTCTTTGTATCATTCTCAGATTCTGGGTTAATCAATACATCCTTATTATCCACACCATTTCCTGTCTCTTGATGTACACACATATCCTTAATCTATGGACCACCCCTCTAAAATGCCCACAAATGTCCACTGATTTCTTTGGTCCATGGCTTTGGGCTCCATCTGTTGTGGTGGTCATCCAGGACAGGAGAAGGTGGTGTGTTGTGTGCAGCTCCTGGGCACCAAAGCCAGCTCAGGTCAGGTTGCAGCTGCATTTGCACTGCCTCATGTGGGACTTGTCCACCTCTGGTTCAGGTAGTTCTTGTGCTATAGCACTTCCTATAGCATGCAACTCAAACCATGGTTACAACAATTTCAAGGTGTTTCCATTAACAATCTCCACCCCTTGTCCCCTTGGACCAGCCCATAGGGTTTAATATTGCTATGAGCTCCTCCCTTTGCCCTGCTCCCATGTGGGGTCTCTACCATGGGATATAGTCCTTCAAGAACTGATATAATGTGAGTCCTCTCCACAGGTTAAACTTCTGGATCAGACTGCTCCATTGTGAGTCCTCTGCAGGACCTGTCTGAAAACCTGTTACCCCGTGAGTGTTCTGAATGGGTGATTTAGATCGCTTAATGAACCCCTGTCAAGGGTTTTAGCTAAAGTGGTATCAATAAGATACTGTAAAACTGTGACTTACATTTAGATGGCAAAGTTCACTCTATCACTGTATGGCACAATCATCAGAACAATGATTGAAAGTTACCAAGGCACAAATCAAAGTTACCATACTGCAAGGCTATGTGCTTAACAAAGACCTCCCTTTAGTGGAAAGGTCTCTCTGCCTCAAGTATTAGCCTTGAGAGGTGGCCCAGCTCCAGTGGGGATCATTGCTGTGCAGCCAGGCTGCTCAACAGGAAGAGCTCAGGGGTGGCTCACTTAGCCTGTCATATTTATGGAATTAAGTGGTTTGCTCATAATCAAGTTGCATACAGTGGGAAAAGTATACATGAGACTCCTTGTGCTGTAACTTTCTTTGTTCCTAGACAGATGGGTCTTGGAAAAGCCACTTGCTGTTTATGTGTTAATTGCATGATCAGTGTTCCAAGCTCATGAGCATGGATGCTCACTGGGTCACTCTGCTCCTTTTTCATAGTTTTCAGAGAACAGAAAAAAACAGAAGAGTTCTTGGCCCATTAGTGGCTCAGACCTTTATCTACTCTGTGACCTCTATCAGACAACTGTGTGTTTGGCTAAGGGATTGAGTGCATCCATCACAATGGGTACCTCTCCACAGGCCACAACTGCTGCCAGGAGCCTGCTCTGCTGTGGGATCTTTACAGACTGAAGCTTCCTTTAAAGCATATTGACCTGTTCTGATGTGGAGTCTCTTCTACGGACTTTTGCCATGGGATTGCATGTTTTGTGCAAAGTAACAAATCATAGTATATTCTCAGCATTTCTTTCTTGCGTTGGTTTTGGTTTCTGTTTTTCTTTCCTTTACTCTTCCTTTCCCAGTGGGCTTAGTTTTTCTTCCATTTTCTCCTGTGAACTAAATTTTCCCATGTGTAATGGTGCCTTCTGGCAAAGAAACTTGGCCGCCTTCTTGATTATCCTTCTGTATCCTAGTATATAGTATTTCTGTACTCTGTCTGTGTACAGGGACTTTAGAGAAAACCTAAGTGCCAGTGTAATCACAGGTAGTAGCTGCCTATTTACTTTTTGAAAATTCCCCATAGCTTTAAGGCTTGTTCTGCTGAAATACTTGTCTGTTTTATTGTGTTCACATACCTTAGTATTAGCATTATTACATTTTGTAATATTGAAAATCTGTGTCTTAGAGGTGCTACATTTCAAGCATTTATTTTGATGTTTACAGAATTCTTTTATTTTCATGGTTGGTAGTTTTGAAAACAATGTATTTAACTAGAAAAAAGTTTGTCATAAAAAGGCCTATATTTGAGAATTAGTTTATCTGCTTTTAGTGTGGGTCTTATGTTGTTCAGTTGCTAACGAACACTAAATGGAATTAAATTCATTGACTTGGTTTTCGTCTTCCACTCTCGTTATGTTCTCCTTAATTAAGAGGTGATGTTATCTGAGCCATTTGGAACAAAGAAAGACTGCGACATTACTTTTGTAATGAACTCTAACAAACTTCTCTTGAATTATTTTCATTAATTGAATTTGCTTGTGATTTTTATGAAGCTACAATGCTATAAATCTTAGTTTAACTATATCACTTAGGCTGGATATGTGGGAAGATATTCAAGATTTTTACCTGAAATGGCTTTTAAGAGGCATAAAATTCAAGGGGAGGAAAAAAGTTCTTCATTTTTCTTACTTTTCTTTCTAACAGCCATACCTTTCATTTCTTAGTAAGATTTATTTGGGTGGGGTTTTACAGGGTGTGTGTGGGGAGGTTGCCTTGAGTAGTACTTAGATTGCCAAGTCATTCCAGCATCTTATTGAGCAAATAGAAACTGTGGAAGTAATGGTTGCAGTGTACTCATAAGGATGCTGCACAAAACCAGGAAACACCATTTGCAGAACAACAGTCATAAAGGTACATTACAAGTCATAAAGGTACATTACAAGTCATAAAAGTACAGCAAGGAGAGCTGGAGGATTTCTAATATTAGAAGTGTTTCCCATCCCTGTTAATGTCCTGACTCCTAGCTACACAGTGCTGTTTCTTTTTTTCCAGTGCTACTACCTTTGGGAACCACTCCAGCTCAGTAATCTGACAAAAAGCCAGGCTTGTCTCTGCAATGGCCAGGGACAGGAAGAGAGGAGAGAAAGGAAAGTCCTATTTGGTGACAGTGAACAACCTGCAGGGCTCCACAGCTGCACTCACAGGTGCTCTGAGCAGCAGCTGTGCTCCATCACGTGTTCCCTGTGCTCTCTGGGTTGAGCTGCTCGCCTAGTCACACCCTGATGGATTTTGGTTAGAATGAGCCAGTTTAAAATAGACTAACAGCCTTATGTGATGGGTTGACCTTGGTAAGACACCATGTCCGCCAAGCCCCTTGATCAATCCCCCTCCACCAGCAAGTGAATGGGGGGAAATATGTTGTAAAACTCATGGGTCAGGTTAAGGAGAGGATCATCTCTTGCCAGCTACTGTCATAAGCCAAACAGATTAGATTTGAGGTAACTAATTTCTCACAAAGATCTTTGAATGGTGTCAGGAATCTGGAGAGGTCCTTGTCAGTCAGAAACTGGCAAATGTCCCAGTTTTCAAGGAGGGCAAAAGGGATGATCCTCATAACTATAGTTCTGTCAGTCTCACCTCAGTGCCTGGTGAAGTTATGGAGGAGATTTATTCTGGAAGTTACTGAAAAAAACCCGAAGAGCAGTGCAGTAATTGGTCACAACCAGCAGGGTTTCACACGGTCAAAGTCCTGCTGGACAAAGTTGATTTCCTTTTACGGCAAGGTAACTCTCCTAGTCAGTGAAGGGAAGCCAGCAAACCACTGGTGTGACTGCTGTGGTCTGCTTTGGGCAGGTCTGCCCTGGAGCTGGGTGGAGCTGGCTCTGTCTGACACAGGGGCAGCTTCTCATGCCTTCTCAGAGCAGCCACCCCTGCAGCCCACCCTGCCCTGACTTGGTGTCCTCCTTAGTGAAGGAACATGCAATGAATTTTATTGATAGTTCATCTGTAATGCGTAATTGAACCTGAGTATTTGAAATTATCTCTCATCTGCTTTATCCTTGGAGGCTAATCCTAACTCTATGAAACATACTTCCTTTAGTATTTTCTATTTTTGCATAACAAAGGGAAAACAAAGGGCACTTCAGTGAACTTGTATTCTTACTACTTTGCGTTACTGATAGTGATCTGGGTATTAAATGGAAGCAGGGGCTTCTTACGCGTTTTCCCTTTTAAGTAAGTAATTAGTACCATCCAACTTGTTCAATTTTTTTATTCTATGAAATTAGCAGTTTTCTAAGATGTCTTTCTGTAAAAAGTGTTGATCTTCATTGACAAGAAAATTTTGCCGGTTTTGATACTTGGTCAAAGCACAAGGTGATTTATTGTGAATAAAATGCTTTTTAAATGCTATTAAAATGCAGAGTGGTAAAACTAACATATGCTGTCTTGTCTTCAGATTTCTGAAAAATGTCTGTGACTCCCAAAAGAAGAAGGAGAGGTTTTACATTATACTGCTTTAATAAGGAGTGTTTCAAGCAGTTTCATGAGTTTGTTTCAGGTTGTAAAAGTGACCTTCTGCTTGAAGTCTCCTGAAGTTTTACTGATGCAAGCACATTTGTATTAATATGAACAGAAAGGGAATTTTTTTGGTGGTTTTCTTATATGTTTCTGTTCAATAAGAAAGGTATGATTCCTCATTCTTAAACAAGTTTATACCTAACAGTTTACAGTTCAGTGATGGAAAAAATGAGTAAAAATCTAGATTTGTATAAGCAAAGGCTGCTGAGTAAGACCAATTGCATTGTGAAGTAGCAGTTAAATATTTTTTGCAATTTTTTTCTTACACATTTTCTTCTGTTTCCACTGAATTTTAACTCAGTGTTAGAAAATTAAGAATTCTAGAAATCGATCTGACAAAATCAAGTATGCTTAAACTTTTAAGTTGGCCCCTTTCAGTCATCTTGGAGTTGCTGAGGGTGGCAATTGTGTGCAGAGCTTGGAGCCTGGGGTGGCAGTGACTGACACCTTGAGTCGTGGGGCGTTTTTGTCTTCCCTTGGTTCTTCTGTGTTTTCTCATGCTCACAATAAAAATCTGAGGTTGGTTTTAATTTCTATATATTCTATAAATTAGGAGAGGACAATAAACTCTTTTTTTCCCAATCCCTCTGGAAGTAATGTCCCTGTTTTTTCTTTGCATAAACATGTATTTTAACCTGTTCTCCTATGTTCTTTTTTTGGAATTTCCATGACTGCTATTGCTGTATGAGTTGCCTGTGAAGTACAATGGAATTTTCCTTTATTGTTTAATGAACCAGGTTTGCTTATGACTTGGGTGATAGGGGTTATGATTTCTCTTTATAACTAGGAACCTGCAAGTTGTGTTGTGTCCATGTTGATCTCTAAGAGGAAAAGGCTATGTGTAAATGACAGTTCTTCATTCTCTATCTCTTTGCTGTATAGAACTTCAGTTAATTAAAAAAAAAATAAAAACACAAAACCAAACCAAACAAAAAAACAACAAACCTGTCTAGGAGGTAAAACTCACCATGCCTACCGAATTGACAGAGCATTTGAAGGATTTTGATTTATTGACTTTTCTTGATACAGATAGTCTGTCTTAAGATAGGAAGTAGAACTTATTCTTCCAGTAGGAAACACATCAAAAATGCTTAACGGGTCATCAGAATCTCTCTGAATAAGCTTAGATATTCAGATATTCAACTGTTTTCCATAGATTCTGTTGCCCTTATGAACTGTTCTTGTAAGCAGAGCTTAATATTAATTGTCATTTTATAGTTTTAGTTAAATAGGAAAGAACCTCACATTGTCTAATGCTGGTAAGCATTCAAAGAGTAAATCCTGTTGGAAAGAATCCAGTTTCACTGCTATAATACTAGAAAATTCAAGTCACAGTTCTTTATTTAATGTATGAATACTGTGCTTCCTCTGATGGAGTGGGCGAGAGGCTTCTTATCATGAAATATTTCTTTTAAAAATATGCTCAGGAGAACAAATTTTGGAGAAGGTTCATAGAAACATCATCAAGACCAATCATATTTCTCTCTTTTTTTTTTTTTTCCTTCCTTTGGTATTTGTATCTGAAAAATGTTTTGGTAGCAGAAAATAGAAATTTACAAAATATAAATCTATAAATTAAACCAAGAGGCAAACTATATTTGAAAACTTATCACTTCAATTTTCAGAATCTTTTAAAAATCTTTATTATTGCACCAAATCTAGTGTGGACTGCTGCCAAAACAAAGGGATCCTTTACAGCCCCGGGTGTATGCTCACATCTTTTCCTGTGTGAGACACGGCCGGCTGTTGCCTGCTGCCACACTGACCAGTCGGTCTGGTGGAAAATTAATACACTGCTGGAGGTGGGCAAGGGTGAGGGCATCATCTGCGTGAACAAGTTCAGAGGGAAATACAAGGGTGCCAGCAGCTACAGCGGGTAATTGGAGGTCCTTTTCTGGTGGGCACCTTTCCAGCCACTCTGCCCCCAGCCTCTAGCACTGCCTGGGGTTGTTCTGCCCCAAGGGCAGGATCAGGCACTTGGCTTGTTGAACCTCATCCAGTGAGCCTCAGCCCATCCATCCAGCCTGTCCAGATCGCTCTGCAGAGCCTTCCTGCCCTCCAGCAGATCAACACTCCCATCCAAGCCAGTGTCATCTGCAAACTGCCTGAGGGGCAGTCAATCCCCTCATCCAGATCACTGATAAAGATATTCAACAACTTTGCACCTGGCTTCATCCTCTTTGTACTCTCCCTTCAGGTATTTCTATAGCTTGATGGGATCCCCCTGAGCCTCTGGTTCTGTGGGGTGAACAGTCTCAGCTCTCTCAGCCCGTCCTCATAGCAGAGATGCTGCAGTGTCTTCACTGTCTTCCAGGCACCTGCCTGGACTCTCTCCAGTATGTCCATGTCTCTCTAGTTTTGGGAAGCTCAGAACTGGACACAGTGCTCCAGGTGTGTCCTCATCAGCACTGAGGAGAGAGGAAGGATCAACTCCACCACCCCTCTGGCAATACTTTGGCTAATGCAGCTGAAGATACCATTGGTCTTTCTAGTGTGTTGGTCTTTGCTGAACACCTGGCACCCACCCAACCTGCTCTGTCACTCTCTTTCTGAGTTGGACAGGGAAGAGAAGGTATAATGAGGGTCTCATGGGTCAAGATAAGGACAGGGACAGATGACTCAAGAATTACTGTCACAGGCAAAACAGGCTTAATTTTGGAAAATTAGTTTAATTTATTACCCATCAAATCAGAGCAGGATAATGATAAAAACAAATCTTAAAACCACTTTCTTTCCACCCCTCCCTTCTTTCCAGGTTTAACTTTAGTCCTGAATTCTCTGGCTTCTCCCCCCAGCAGTGCAGGGGGTCAGGAATGGAGACTGTGCGCCATTCATCCCACATTGTCTCTGCCACTTCTTCTTCCACAGGGGGAGGACTCCTTCCCATACTCCAGTGTGGGGTCCCTCCCATGGGAGTCCTCCACAAACTTCTCCAGTGTGGATGCTTCCCATGGGCTGCAGTTCTTCATGAACTGCTCCAGTATGGGTCCCTTCCACACGCTGCAGTCTTTTGGAAACAGCCTGCTCCAGAGTGCATGGGCTTCTCTCTCCATAGGAACACAGGTCATGCCAGGAACTGCTCCAGCACAGGCTTCTCACACGTTCACAGCCTCCTCCGGGCATCCACCTGCTCATGTGTGGGGTTCTCCATGGGCTCCAGGTGGACCTCTGCTCCACCGTGGACCTGGTGGTGTATCAGCCACTTGTCCTAGTCATCTGCATTATATATCTCTGTTCCTGACATTGCTCTCCCAACCACTAGATATCTGTTTTGTGAGGTGTTTTTTATTGGTGTTGAGGATCAAGAGGTTGTTTAATTTGACAGCTTCTTGCCAAATGTGTTTTTTTCTGTGGATCCCTGACCAAAGGGTCGTAAGTGACTGCATTTAGTGCATTAATGAATCTATAAGCTGATCCCACAACATATTGATTATCTTGTGTTATTAGAAGCAAAGTGCTTCAACTTGGAGGCCTAGCTGCAGTTCATTTGTTGAAATGGATATTGTTTGTATACCCAGTTGTTGCCAAAGTTGTTGGGGTTTTTTTAAATTTTTCCTAAAACAAAATGTGGACTCTGCTTTATCTGTAGAGAACTCAAATAATCCTTACTCATTTCTGTGATTTCAATGCATAAGAAACAGAAAAGAGGTTCAACTACAAGGAATTACCATCTGTGATAGACTTGCATATTAATCTTCAGGGATTTCAATCATCTTCTAATTTCTCATTTCTTTGAAGGTACTGGGGATGGTTAAAGGGTGGTTTCTGCTTTTGTTTTGTTCACTTGATAATGTACATAAAAGATTCTAGTGACTAAAAACAACAAATTACTATAATGTGCTTGTGAACTTGTGGCTAATACAGAGCTTTCTTTTTCTGTAGCTGATTTGTGGAGTTTAATCATTTCTGTTCTTTTAAAAGACATACTTTTAATTTGTGTAACATCACGTTGATATACTGTTACTCTATTTTTCATGCTATTTTGAGTTTCAGCTTCTTTGCCACTCTTCTCTCTTCTCCTCCTCCCTCTCCCTTCAGTCTTTGTGGTAGTTGCTTTTGTTTTTCTTTACTCCCTTTTATGTAATTGTTTTTGCTTTGGGTGGGGCATGTGGGATAAAATACCATACTTACATTGCCCAATCTAATTTTCATTTCCCTTTCTCTCCTGTCACTTTAGTCTTTGTCATCAATTATGTCATTTTGCTTAACTACTTCTGTTCCGTTGGGATCTCTTACCCAAATTGAAAGCATAACAGTGATATCTAGATGTCCACATAATGAACCTAAGTCACTGTGTAATCTTATTATTGAATCTCTCATTCTCACTTTTTTTACTTGTTGTCTCATATCCTTCTGCATCATGCCTAAAATCACTTCAGGATAGTGTTGCCTTTTTCTTCTTCTTTTTTTCTGTTTCTCTCTTATTTTCTTCGAAATGTAAAATTTGGTTGTGCGTGTGTCTAATCTGAAGTTCCAGGTGCATTAAACTTTCATCCATTTCATATTCACCCAGCTGATAAAAAGCATTTGGGGATGAAATTGGACCATTTTTGAGTAGAATGGAGAGCTCTTAGTCATATGTGTATTTATCTCAGTGCAGATTTAATTTCTTTCCTTTTTTAGTTGATTTCAGATTATTACTCTTCCCCTCACTCTTGAGGTCAGCATTCTGAAAGCCACAAATTGTCACATTGTCCTCTAACATTAAGGTGTATTCTGGTGTTGTTCACAATTACCATGCTTGACTCTGTATTGAGAATTAAAAGCTCCTATAAAGAAACCCTTGTCTTTCAGATGAGGAGGGGACTGTTAGTGATCTGGTTTCTCAGTTCTTTATTTCCTTTCTATAAAATAAATTTCCTTTAATAAATTGTGTACCAGCTAGATGTTTGTAGCAGACTTGATGTAACCAATCTCAGACTTACTGAAGCTGGCAAAAATTAAGCATTTGTTTTTAATTCTAGTCACTGCAAAATATATATTTTTTTTAAATTAAAGTGTTATAATTCTGTGCGTGTTAATTTTTCTTGTATTTTTTCCTGTGTCTGTTCATCAGAGTTCTTGCTTGTCAAGTGCATTTGCAGTAGGGTCTGGGAAAAAAGACACAGTTTGTTGTGTAATGGAAATAAGAAAAGGTAGTAGAACTTCTGGTCAGATGGTTTACAAAGACACTGAAAAGTAACCATTGCATAGACTATACCTTAAAGAGTAAAAGCAATGAAGCCTTCTGTTTTTATAGTTGTCTTAACTTTTATGAAGCATGTCAGCATATCACACTTGTCTGTTTTTGGTTTGTTTTTAGATGATTTTTGGTTTCCATCATAAGAAAGTCCTGTGCTATGTCTTGCAGCTTTGCATAGTTCGCCAGCAAAAATGATTTAGATCCCTAAAGTGGAGACATGAAAATTTACATTAAAAAAGGAATTAAGATTGTTTCATTGCTTGCATGAATGGTTTTGGACAGCTTTGGCATATTTTTGGCAAGCTGAAAACTAATATGAAGTCTATTTTTAGTTGTTTGTGACTGAATCTTTTGTGCCATCATCCTTCAGTGAATAAAATTTGCAAGTTTAATGATGATGGATGTAATCGGATTTTTAAATCTTGCAAATAGTTCAGTGCAGATGTAGTGTAACAGCTAAAAAACCTGCAGTGCCTGTTTAGCCAGCATGGCTTCTCATTGTCTGCTTAAGCACTTTCGATTGGTCCAGGTACCCTGAGATAGGAGTGATTTTTCATAAAATGCATGGATTTTAATTGGTTTCACGTCAGAATCCTTCTTTTCTGTTTCATCCTTGCAATAGTATTTTGACTATGTCCTCCAGGGACTGGGAGATGTTTGGTCTTGGTGGTTTTCTTTGTATTCACCTCAGCAGAATTACTACATAGTATATGTTAAAGATTTTTTATTATGACTTGACATTTTCCTTCTGCTAAAACTGGAATTTTTGAAAAGAAAAAGAATCCTACTATATGTTTTCAGTACAACAGAGTGTGATTTTCTAGCATAATTACTCAAAAACCTTAAAAATTTTAAATTAAATATCCTGCCTATTAAATTGGGGAAGTAAGAACAGTTGAAGTTAAAGCAGAAAGGAGAGTAATGGTTTACACTGATGCGGCCTCAATATATGAATGAACAGAAAACTGCTTAACTAATGTAGTCTGATCTCAGTAGTTTTTGTTACAGTATTTTCAAAAATTGTAGGTATCAGTTTTCCGAAATAGATATAAAAAGTAACTGAAGTACATAAAAAACAGATACCTTAATGACATAATGGTTTATTATATGTTGAATTAAAAGTATTGCCCAAACCTGCAATACGTACAGAAACATTTGATGATAGTTGATAAAATTTACAAAGCTTGGTTCCTCCTATGTCAGCGTTTGGCTCGGTTTTTGCTGCTTGTAGAACACATTAGTGTTTTTCTGTGTTAAATACTCCACACTTTGCCTTTTGCCTGCTGAGGAGGTTTTTATGTTTCTTTCTGTCATGTAAAATATGTTTGAGAGTACGTTTTGTACATTCATATCAGTATGAAGTGTATCTGTTCCTGACCTTGTATGGGGGGAAGGAGAGGGACAGGAGGAATCAACAGAACCAGTGCAGTCTTTACTTGGTTGGGCTAAAGCTTATGAAAGAACTTACTAATGTATTAAAATGCCTCAATGGGGATTTGCTGAGAATTAATGCTGTAATGTGTTAGTCATCCTTTATCTGCTTCTATTTTTACAGGTTCTGAAGGATGACTGACGCTGGTTTCTGTGATGCCACTTGAAGCCTCTGGCACTGTGGACTGATAAAGGAACATGCAGATTTAGCTGCACAACCTGGGCAGAAAGCATCAGGAGTGACACTTCTTTGCAGCTCCTTAAGTGGACAGAAGTACAGTGTCATCTGCCTGCGAGAGAGATTCTTCAACAGCTTTTTACAGCTAATAATAGAGACAACATAGCATCATCCACCTTTCTGATTTACAGTGCATCGCCTTCCAAGACAGATGGTCTGTCAGAAGCTGGAGGATGCCCGCAGAGCACATAATAATGAAGTGGTGAAATGATACTGCTGCTGCTGCCGCCTAATTGTCAGGATCACAGCCGATAGAACCGCGCTGCCCTTTCTCTGCTCACTTAATCAGGCCAGAAACAGCAGGGTGGACATGGCTGGCCTTGTTAACAACCTGCTAATACTGCTTCTTCTGTTTCAAAACGTCTGCTTGGGTTTCAGAAGCCCACTTTCAGTCTTCAAGAGGTGGGTTTTGCAGGAAAATATTGTGTGTTTGCATGCATGCAGTCACAAAACTACAAAATATGAGAAGCATGTCCTAGATTAAAATATGTATGTTATTTGTTTGGTATTGCCCTGACCTGCAATTTTGGAATGGCACTCCTGTCGCATTGACAGAAACTCATGTTTTTTCCATAGGTTGCTCATTAGTGAGTTTAGGATGATAAAACAACAAAGTAGAACTTTTTTTGATAACACTACAGCTGTTACACAGGGAGTAAATGTATTTCAGGTGCCCAAGTTAGCTTGCAGTATAAAGTGATGTTTTAATAAGAAGTCATCAACTAACTTAAAACTGAGCAATCCTGGGAAACTTAGGGGTGGTTTGAATGCAAAATCACATAGGTAAACTTCAATGTACTGTGGACAAGCAAAGTAGACTCTTGGTTTTACTGTTAGTGAGATGTATTGGGTACTGTATTTATCACGTCACTTCTATGTTTATTTATACATGAATATACATATTCAAAACTTATGTCAATGTTAAATCATGTTTCTGATGTCTTACCATTAACTTCCTTACAGTGATCTACATTTTTCATACAATTTGTTTCTGCATTACATTCAGTACAAAATTTGATATTCATGTGCAGTTGGAAACTTTGCTTATGGAAGTTTTACTTTGTACTTGAAGTAGCATAGAAGTTGCTATAAATGTCATAATGTTTGAATTAAAAGTTTTCCCTTTGCTTGTAATTTAAATTTAATCTGTACAGACGTATAAATCAGGCACAGTCTTACTAAAAAAAAAAAAAACAAACCCAAAACTGTTGTGAATTATTAATAGTAGTTGACATTATATTTATAGTGAGTTAATCCTGTGTCTGCACATCCCTGTACCTCAGACAATTTATTAAGATTATCTGATAGGTTACATTTTCAGCTAATGTTTTCCAAACTAGTTGGTCTAATTGCTCAAAGAACTAATTCAGTAAGTGCTGGATAACTATGATGTTTTCCTCAGCTCATGAAGGAGTGAAATTTTCAGATCACTCCTGGAACTACTCAGCATTGTCATATTTCCTCTTCTAGTTCTTTCTTTTTTTAGAAAAATGTAACAAAAATCAATATTTAAAAAGAAAATACTTCTTCCTTCTTTTTAAGATATAAAGATACTGCCAGATCTCTTTCCAGTGAATGCCTTGGAAGTGACCAGCCAGTGATTTCACTTGGTCTGTCAGATTTTGCATTGGACATTCGCATGCCTGGGGTGACACCTAAGCAGGTGAGAGAGTTGCAGTTTTTACCAGTTACTCTTTTTTTTACAAGCTAGGAAAACAATGCCTTCCCTACAATATCATTTGCATAAAATGGAACAAAAAAGTCAGAATAACTCTTACAGGTACACATCTATGTTCAGGGGAAAGTAGGCAGCAGAAAAGTAACTTCAAATGAGAGAAAAATCTTTTTATCTGATTCATTTTATTTGTAAAGTGTTGGTTTCATATACTGAATTGTTGAAGTTTGACAGAACAAGAAATATGAGTTTTATAAAATGAAGTATTTCCAGTTGTGCTAGTAAGATGTGTTCATTTGGAATTGCTGTTTACACCAAATCTCAGGTGATGCATTAGTGAATTTAGTTACATTAGTTTGTACATTGCTGAAACTTTGTCAAGCTGCTAGAAAACAAGCAGAAAGCATTTTAAAAGGGATAATACTTTTGACCTAATATTTTTAACCCTCAGTAGACTCCATGAAAGCTGTAATGTTATACTCTTTCAGGTATGAAGTTAATTATGTTTTGCTGAATCAAGTGAGTAAAAATGAAAAAAAATTAAGATTTTTAAAATTAGTGTTTTTAAGATTCACGTAAAAGTCTGAGATTCCACTGTCACTTTCACAAGCATTTCTACATGTAGTTTCATTAAACAACATAAACAGTGAATTTTTTTCAGTGAGCCATTGCAGGGAATTACATATATCATTAAAAGATCTACTCTTTTGGAGTGCTGCAGGTGCTTGAAAAGAGCAATATGTTGTGCTGCAGTAGATGATGACTCATTGTTGCAGATAGCACTGTCAAAGATACTGAAGGGAAAATGAGGTTTTCAACTTATTGGGGAGCACCCCTCTGGAACTTGTAATTTGGAGCAAGAGGTGTTATTCCAGTGAAATATACTTCTGCAAAACAGAAGTTTAGTTTCTACTAGAGTGAAAAGTACTCTCAGTTCATCCAGGTGCACATTTGTAATTATGTTTTATTGATTTTACCTGGGGAGCCATTAGTTGAACAGCTGGGAAACACATAGGGAGAGATCAGTCCATTCAGATTCCTATTTAAAAAAAAAAAAAAAGCCAAAACCCAACACCAACAACAGAAGACTCTAATAGGTAGCAGAAAGGGCATAATACTATTCACATTCCTGTGTACACAGTAAAGTGAAATGTGACAGTCTAGTATTGGTTTGGAGGAAGTACAAGGGAAGATTGCAATAGAAAGGAACTTAACAATTTCTAAAAAAAATTCTGAAAAAGTGAAAGGAGTCAGTGACTAACCTTATATACTTCGATGTTCTTCTCTCAGTCTTACACGTTCTCCTCATTTCCCTTCCTCCTTCCTCGGTGTCCCACATTAACTGTGCAGCAAACTTTTTTCCCATTTTAGATCAGTACAGCACCAAGAAGCAGTGGCAGAAAAGAGTCTTTGTTTCCTTGTGTTTTGCTGCAGGAGATAACCAACAGATTGTAGTTTGAGTGCTGTTAGTTCATTTTTGTGGCAGAAAGAACACAGAAGTGTAGTGACTTCCTTCTAGCTCGCTATCTTCATATACCTCTTGTTCCTAATTGTGGGCTCTTTATAAAGGGCATTCTGGAGGTGTATCACTGTTTTGCTCGTGATTAATTGCAAATCCCGGGTTCTCAAGTATCACAGTTTATGTGGGAAAGGCAGTAAAGTTAAGAAGAAAACAGAGGAGGAACAGAAATTACTAGAGAAGATGTGAATCACTTAAATTCTAGAAAACAGATGAGTATTTTTAAAGCAACTTCAATATGTTCTGTGCTATCTCTTTTTTGCCATGCAACTTCTGTGAAAAGAAAATCTTTTTTCTACTGGATTGTAATGAATTCTGAATTCACTGTTTGACTGTAGGATAGTACTTCCTGGAGGCTTCACAAACCACATTCTTTTGGCCTCTTTTTCTTTTTGTTATGCACACATGAGAGTCTCATTTCTTATCTAGAGTAACAGCTAGGTAACAGATGTATAATGGAACTAACTGGTTCTTTGTTTGCAAGTCATGACCATACAATGTAGATGTGCAATCAGAAGGAGCATGTAATGTCAGAACTGTTCTTGTAGGGTTGCAGTTATTGGTTGTTTAGTCAAAAGTACGTCCAAACTGAAAAAAAAGGGCAAGTTCTGAAATGGTACTTCTGTTGAGTTGAGCTCTTCCACAGCTTCGCTCTAGGCCATTGTATTTAATTTTATTTTCAAGACCCTTCATACTCCAGATACCCAGATAATGGTTGGTGAAAAAAAGATACTGAAAATTAATTCTTTTGGATTATAGGAATCTAACCTTCTGCATGTATTCCCTGGAATTAAGAGGAATTTTTGGTACTCCCAGTAAGTTTGTACCTAGATTATGAGCATTCACATTATCGTTTTGTAATGATTATGGATTATTGAAATCTCTTCATTTAGGGACATACAGCTAAGAGACAGCTTAAACTCCGTAAAATATATGGCTGGTTCGTGGAAGAAATTTGTAGACATTTCCAAACAGGAGGTGGAAGGAAAAGAAACCTCAAATGATTTTGTGTCATCTTCATCTTATGATTGTGGTGGTGTTACAGCTCTTAGTGAAATGATTTGCAAATGACTGAAGCCAAGTTTAACATTTGTCCTTGTATTGGTAGTTTAGTTGCATGACTTTAATTTGTGTATCTCATGTTGTCAAGGCTGTGGGAAAGAGTGCCAAAACCCCTGCATTTTCTTTCCAAAGAGTGCCAAAACCCCTGCATTTTTTTTCCAAAGAGCTGCTAGACATAGAGAGGTGGAAGGGCCTGGATATGCTTTTCATTGCATAGCTGCAGCAGCTCCATGGGTGCATCACTGGGAACCAACCCCTTATGTGACCTGGGAGTGTGCTGCCCATACAGATCTGCCTTGGGTTGGGCTTTGTTTGACACATGAACATGTGAAACTGTTTATTTCTACTAAAATGTGAAGTGTTACTGCCATAGTCTCTCAAAGTTTGTGTATAAGGTTCTAAATTAGACCGTTCTTTTTTTTAACCAATAAAATCTATTTCTCAACCCAAGTTAAATAAAAAAGGAGAATATTTCCTTTTCTATTTCTAAAAGGCTTTAGTATCTTCATCGAGTAAATGAATGTAACTAGAGTATACAAAGGCATTCACATCAGTTGTATCTGCTGACCTCTGTTCATCCTTCCCATCTTCTAACAAAAACACCAGATATGCTTTCTTATCTATGCACATCACCGCTCTGTGTAATTGCCTAAGGTTATCACCATTGTACCTGTCCTTCCTCCTCAGTTGTGTTTAATTGTTTAGATATTGGCAGTGTCCTCTTTAAAGTTAGGTTTAAAGTTTCCCACAGCAGGAATTTTATCTTCATCCATTTAGATTTCCTTATGAAAGTGAAAAGTCCTGTCAGATTCTGAGTTCATGGTAGTGAAATTCCGGTAGGTAACATACTTTCTTTCCTAAAGAGCCTTAAAAGTTGAAAAGGTTTAAAATAATTGTGTAGCTATCAACCTAATAACCACTTTGATGACCTTATAGCCTACTCTCTGTTACATCTAAGTAAACGATGGCAAATAATTTATTTTTTATAGTAGTAATCCAGATAACATACATCATCTTGGCCAAATATCTTAGTGAGCTAGGTGATATTTTTTCTAGGTGATCCTTTTGTATACATTCATTTGTTCAGGATTCCCACATTCATCTTCAGGAAGTGTAGAAAATTTTTGATGCTTTGTTTCAATCCTTTTAATTCTAAACATGTCCAATTTAAAGGTAATTTCTTTTCTTTTGTCTTTTGATAGTCTGATACCTACCTCTGCATGTCAGTACGCCTGCCAGTGGATGATGAAGCCTATGTAGGTGAGTACTGGCTAACTGGAAGAACCTAAGCGAGCTGTTTTGAAGAACCTCAACATTTTTTCTTTTTTCTCTTTGACTCATATTGAGGTATCTTTGGCTGTCAGAGTTTCCAAGATGCATTCATCATGGCTAATGCATAACAAACTAGAGAGAGCTACTTAGAGTAAGGATAACAAACTGTATCTGAAGAGATTCATGAGTAATTGTAGTTAAGGAGCTGCATGCAGATGCCTCTGGCATGTCAATGCCAAACAGTCCTATTTGTAAAGTACTGGCTTTCTGTCTCTGGCTGGATACTTAATTCTGCTCTGCTGAGCACACTGTTTTCTTACCTGCTGGTACAGGCTGTAAATCCTTTGCACTTACAGTCAGTGTTGGCTGCAGTAGGATTTTACTTACATGGGGGAAAAAACAGAAACAACCAAACCCTCTCACCTCCTTTTCTTTTTTTTTTCCCTCCCTTTTGTTTTTTTGTTGTTGGGGTTTTGTTGTTTTGTTTTGTTTTGGTTGTTTTTTTTTCCTTTTAATGCCATGGCATGAATAAGATGGCAGGCAAGTAGAGGGAAATACTGCAATAACTTACAAATGCTGTGATCCTACAGATCAGCAAAACAGCATCAGTTCAGAAAGCTTTTGAGGTACTTTTAGTTTTATTGTGCCTGTGCTTGTTCAGGTAGAGAGAAGGCTTGTTGATTTGACTGAAGATAGTTTCACTATCAGAACATGCTATAAACGGAATAAAAGAAAACAATAATTTAAAAACTCTATCTTCTTTCCACTTTTGTTGCATTTTAAGATATTTGCACTTAAAATAAATATGGTGGAAATCCCGCATAGTTTTTGATCTAGTGTATTATGAGACTATTGTGGATTTCCTTGTGGAAGTCCTTCAGAAATAGCATAATGTCTTTTGATTTTCATGTTGTGAGTTTTCTTCAGAGTTTTCTTTGTATATGTGTTTTGTGAAGAGGTGAGAATCTGATCTCCATTTTGGTTCTGAGTGTGACCCCAGAATGAAAAACAAGCATAAAAGGGAGTGATGTTCACTCTCTGGTAAACTATGCTTGCTGTGCTGTGTGTGCAGTAGACTCTTCTGCTTTCACTGAGTCATAGAAAGGCAATATTACTAACTCCCTTCCTTAAGCATTTTTTATTTAACGTTTCACTGAGTTGGAATTTTGCATAGCCTAATTTCTTATTAGATTGGTGCACATCCAGGTCTGTTGTTTGGTGTCTACATACGTTAAAAGAGCACAAACTTCTTTCAGTGGTGTATGTGTTTAAAAGCACCTACTGAAAGAATTTGCTTAAAAGTGACACCAGTACAAAGTCTGGATGTGAATCATGCAAAGCAACCTGTTTTAGTTTTCTTCTGAAGACTTAGAAACTTTCAGGTTTTAGATGTTTATATGTTCTTCACCTGATTTTTATAGGATTTGGCCCCGTATCCAGTGATCGCTCTGCTTGAGTACATGTCATTACAAAGCAGAATAGGGTCTGGACAGAGAAACCATTCTGGCTGTCAGATGGAGCTTTGAAGAGCAAAAGGAACTTGATGAGCAAATTTTAAAAAAACCTTGCTTGTTCTGTGAATATAAAATGTTCCCACGTTAGCATTCCTTACAACTTCTTACACTTGAATGCTTTAAAAATTAAACAAAATTACTTGGAGGCTTTTTTTCTTTTTTTGTCACTTGCCCCAGAATGAATAGGCATATGGTCAATCTTAAGCATGTGATTACTTCCATCTTGCTTCAGTAAAATCACTGGAAAGCATCCTTCATGAAAAAGATTTCTCAGATTGGAGTCTTCATAATCAGCAGAAGTTACCGAATCATTAGAAAGAGTAGACTCAATCATATCCAGCTGCAGAGAGTAGAAAGAAAGCAGACTGAGCTTCATTGAGACCTTATAAAATACCTGGATAGAAAATTAAATCTTTTCAGAAAAGAGATCTTTACAGTAGGGTATCATCATCTAGGAAATTAGATGCTTAGAAGTTTTTCCTTAATTACTTTTGAATACTGTTAAGTGTTTTGAAGCTACTATTAACTTCCATGCATTTATTTTGTGTTGCTTAAATAGGCAGAGAAGACTGACACAAAGATAATTAATATTTCTTTTTAAAAGGGTAGATTTCTATATTTTTATGGTTTAAGTGGAATCATTGCATTGCCAATAAATGGTGTAATTGCCTTTCCTTAAAACATACTGTTTTCCTTTGTGATAAAAGCATGTAAAAACAAACATATGAACTGTGACTCTGGGTTGCTGTTCAGTGATGTATTGAGAAGACAGTGTGTGTTCTCAAGAGCCTCAATATCAGGATGTGTGAATACAAATAATTGAAACAATAAACTGGGTTTCTGAGACAGTTTGGTGGTAAAGCTGAGGCAGAACCTGTATCTGCTGCCTTCAGTTCAATTAATTTGCACATAATGCTGCTGAGTAAATGCCTTCTGTATTTTTTTTTAACTTTTGCGCTTTAAAAGGCACTTTTTATGGTGAAGTGTCCTTACAGTTTGACCTAGACTCACTAGTTTGTGCCATTTGTTTACTTGGTTTTCCTGGTTTTACCCTCTCTTCTTCCCTCCTCCAAGACATTGTGAAAGAGGAAGTTGTTATGGAACCTGCAGCGGGATATTTTTGTTGCATGTTGGTGAAATATAAGGGCCTTGGAAGAGACAGCTTCATTTTTTGTAGTGTTGCTTGCAGGGAGTACTACATTTGTTAACAAGCACAAATTCTTTTGTGACCTTTTTTCCATATTGTTATTAAATTTGTATTTGAGGACTTCAAGTTCAGACTTCAACTTTGCTGTTCCCCTAAAGATTTAAAACCAGCAGACGTTCATGCTCACACAGGGACAGTGGGTATAACTTTGTAGAGCAAAACTGGAGGAATATTGTACTAGAATCTACCACTCTGTTCAGAGTCAGTTTTCAGACACTGTCAGAGGAAGGAACTAATCAAACTTACTTGTGAAGGATCAACTAGAAGGAGAAGGTAGAGCAAGTTTTGCCCTAGATGACTTTTTCAGGCATGTGTCTGGGTATTTTTGTAGGTGCTGTTAATTTTCTGCATTGTGTTCTTTAGTTGGAGGGTCAGACTGTCAAGGCTGAGATTTCTGCTTTTCAGTCCCAAAGGGCTGTAAATGCTGACAATCTGGGGCAAGGGCAGTGTTTGTCTGTGGGGTGGGTTGGTGTCCATTTAGGTTAATGTCAGGAGCATACCTTTTGTTCCTGTGGAATCAAATGGCTGTGAGATTAATATGTAAAGGATATCAGGGAGTGAAATTAATATGTAATTTTTCAAGGAAGTGTCACGCCAGTTATATTTTTAAAACATACTGCACTTTTCTTCTTCTGCATCATATTTGATTAATGTTTATAAATATGTAGCCAGATCAGAAACTCATTTGGGTCTTTAATGGTGCAGGCATTGATAAAAATTGCTTTTTCCACTACTAAAGCTTTAGAGATAACCAAAAGGATGCTCTACAGACACTCATAAAAATTGAGTCTGACAGTGCCACTCAGCCAAGAAACTTGACTGTCGTCTTCACCTTTTTACATTCATTCACGTGGGTGACCAGTAAATGTCATCTTCCTCCTGACTCTTGATAAGTCCATGTCAGATTGTGCTGTAGAAATGAAGTGGAGCCTTCTGGATTCAGATACACAAATTGAAATAATTAGATGGTTTATTACTTTTCATCCATGAACAACTCTGAGAAGCTGTGGGTTCATTACTCTAGTATGACATATTTAAACTTTCCTATTGCCAAGCACTGATGTCTTTATTGTATTGAATGCCTCTAATACCTCCCTAATTTGCCAAACTCTGGACACTGAATTGTTGATAGTTTTCTTTAAAGTGAATTCTGTTATAGAGAAGACAGCAATATTAAAAAAAAATTATAACAGCTTTATATCATTGAATTGCTATTTATAAATATGAACTTCTTAGAAAAGAGCTTTATAAATATGTAGCTTAACTACACGCTGTTAAGATTGAACTGCTGTCATGTTCTGTTCATTCCTGTTACTCCTGGGGTTTCTGATTCTAAGTAGTACCTGGTCAAGAAATAAGTCAGACTTCTATTTAGTATGTATACCAAAACTGCTACTGTTATTTTAGTGATCATTTGTATCACTCCTCCGTATATTAAAAAAATATTTAACTATTGGGTAATCTTCTGTTCATTCCTGTACAATGTGGAGGCTGTTAACTAGGAAAATAAGGATTTTGTCTGATATTTCTTAAGCCTTGGTAGTGATGGTCCTCAGCACAGGGGACATGACCTGTTGGAGTGAGTCCAGAGAAGGACACAATGTTGATCAGAGGGCTGGAGCACCTCTCCTGTGAAGAAAGGCTGAGAGAATTGGGTTTGTTGAGCCTGGAGAAGAGGGGACTTCGGGGTGACATAATTGTGACCTTCCAGTACCTGAAGGGAGACCACAAGGAAGGTGGAGAGTAGGAGGACAAGGAGGAATAGCTTCAAACTGAGAGTAGATTTATATGAGGAAGAAATTCTTCACTGTGAGGATGATGAGGCACTGGAACAGGTTACCTGGAGAAGCTGTGCCCCATCCCTGAAAGTTTTTAAGACCAGATGGGTAAGGCTCTGACCAGCCTGGCATAGTGGAACGTGCAGGGTTGAAACTGGATGATCTTTAAGATCCCATCCAACCCAGGCCACTCTACCATTCTATGACAGGTGCTGCATTTGGCTTGAATCTCATGTTAATTTGTGTGGCATTTACAACTTAGGATTTTTTAATTTATTTTTTTTTTCACCCTCTCTTCGGAAGGTTATAGGCCTGGGCATGCTGCTGTAATAACTAT